>VWZT01010170.1:124826-221862 GCA_013397055.1 Pachycephala philippinensis
CGGGCAACTTCGCGCGGCCGCTGCCCGCCCGGAGCGGGCCGGAGCCGCCCTGCCCGGCGCCGCCGCGGCTCTGCTGCAGTGCCCGGGGCCCGGGGCTGCGCTGCTGCTCCCCTGGCCCTCCCCGCGCTCGGCGTGAAGCGAGAGGCACGGGGGGATCGCAGCTCGGTTTAACTGGAACGCGATTTACCGCCGCGGCTCTGCTGCAGTGCCCGGGGCCCGGGGCTGCGCTGCTGCTCCCCTGGCCCTCCCCGCGCTCGGCGTGAAGCGAGAGGCACGGGGGGATCGCAGCTCGGTTTAACTGGAACGCGATTTAACCCAACTCCCCAGTTCTGTATGTCACAAGCTGGAAAGACGGTTCCTCGCATTTCTGTAGCAGATGTGGGGGCTCTAGGTCTGACAAGGTGTACACTGGGTGGTTTTCTGTGTGTATGTCAGGATTATGGTTTCCGCATCATGGCATGACACTCTTAAAAACTTTAACTTAAGGAAGCTTTCTCATAAGGAAGCTGAGCTCCAGCTGCACAATCTGTGAAAAGATTGAGTATATGTCTCTGGACACAAGGGAAAGGCAAATTGCAGTCTAAAGTAGGAGCTTATTATATTTATTTTTACATCATCAAGTTGAGTTTGCTCAGTATGAGGCGAAATTTAGAGAGTTAAAAGAGAAGTTGATAAACGTTTGCAGTACTGGGAAGGCTTGCTGTTAGATCAGCCGGTCATCACAGCACAGTATTCATCGCTTCATTATTCCCTGAAATAGATCAGTCTTTTTAGCATAGGGCAGTCTAATAACACCCTATTCTTAAATATTTTTCTGTAATTTGGTGAGCCTGAAGTAACACTCAGAGTGCAACTTCCTGACAAATCCTTGGATATGCTGAAGGCCCGGAGAAAACAAGTAAAACTAAGTAAAAAAATACTCAATGGGGGAAAAAGACATGCTATCTCAATAAATGAATAAGGAATTTTCCATCATTCAGTTCGCTTGTATGCAAAGCTATTTGCAGCCATTCTGGCTTTTCACTCCTTAAAATATTCAAATTGGAGTGATTCATGCAATGTTTGATAAGGATTCTTTAAAAGTAGGCAAATTTAATTGTTTGGTTCATATAGGCAGATTTAATTACTTTGTTCATATAAGCAGTAATTTTTGTGACAGACACCTGTGATTTTCTGTAATTTTAATTTACTAAAGGATCAATCACGTATTTGTATATCAGGTCATGATTCCAAAGCCATCTGCTTGAATCAGTGCTCGCTTTGGATATGAAACTACTTGAAATGCATATGGAGACTTTAACCTCCGCTACTTGGATAACAGCTTTTCAGATTTCTTTCAGAAGCTACCTGCTTTTTTTTTTTCCATCAGCCTCGGGCAAAAAGAGTACCTGGCATCTGTTTGGGAGTGATTTTAAAACATGGTGTGCTCAGTAAAAATTTATCACCTCTACCTAAAGATGAAAAAAAATAATTAAAGTGTGTGTTTATTTCTACCTGTTTTGCTTGAACTGTTATTATACAACAGCCTTCCGGTATTGTTGCGAACCTGCTCGATTACACAGAGCAGCAGTCCCTAACCTTCGCCAGCCAATGTGCAACAACAGTGAGCAATTATGCTGCAGGCAGCATCTTCCCATTGGCCTCAATTTGAACATTTTTATTTTTTGCAGCTGCAGCCAGTCTCAGAGGGTCTAGCAGGCAACATGTTCCCCATAAGCCCTGACTTGGAAAATACTTCTGTGAGGTGGTAATGTCAGGAATTTGTTAATTTACCTAGTCTCATATTTCTTTGATTAAAATATATATATTATCCCAGTAAACTGTCTGTCCATGTGGTTTGTTTAGCTGGTCCTTAGTTGTGGTGGTGTGGGCTGTAAGAAGACAGTTGCACATGACATCCAAAATGAAGCAATACGATTTGCAGTCAAAGGGCAGTAAGTACATTGACCAAACCCAGCTTGCTTCATGTAGTGAGTTTCATGACTTAACAAGGGCAAAATGGCCTTAAAAAGCCCTGGCAGCTGATCCTTTCCAGCCACTAGTGGCCTAAACACAGGGATGTCAAGAAAAGCGGTGCTGAAGGACAGCTCCTTATCAGAACCCGGCAAAAGATGAAGCTGTCCTTGTTCCAGCTTCCTGCCCCCTGAGGTGTGAAAGTGATGGGCCTTAGTCAAACTGAGTAACTTGCTCTTAGGCCACCCAAAAGTAATGTCCACAACATCAGAGTGGAGAAAAGTGCATGGCTAGGTACATGACTAGGTATTGTACAGGAATTAGTGCATGGGGCAATGCTTTTAAAAGTGTTTCTGAAATAAAGTTGTCACTTGCCTAAACCCAGCGGCATGCTGGATATGGACAATTCTGCAGCACGTTTGGTTGAAGCCATTCATGGATTTTGGCTCTGTCCCCCATCAGGAGTTGTTAGAAAAACCAACCCCTAACTGAGGGAGGGAAGGAGCTGAGCCTGATGGCAGTGTTTGTCTCCAAGCTCAGCCTCGCGGCGCCCCTCAGTCCCAGCGCTGGGCAGGCAGATCCCTGGAGATCCCCTCCTCTCCCGCCTGACATCTGATGCGCTTGGCTCCGTGGCTCCCTGCCGTCTGAGTGTTTGCTGTGTGACTCAGGCCAGGAGGGAATGGATGCTTGTGGTGTGCGCCACATCTTTATTTTTCATGCAGCTTTCCCCTGTTGTGGGGAGTATTGCACGTGCTTTGAGCATGAGTTTAAGGGCTAATGAGATCTGGGTTTAATGCTCTGGTCCACTGGATTCAAAGGGTGACACGAGTGAGTCAGATTCTAAAGCTTTTCAGAAAGCTAAAAATGCAAATTAGGCATTTAGTGAAAAATCTTCAATTAGTTCAATAAGAGTTATATGTCAGAGCAACCTTGAAAATCCCAATAGACATCCTTAAGCATTTAGATACCTTAATAAGCTGACTCGTTTTCTGTTCCATTGTAAAATGTCAATAATATTTCTGTATCATAGAAGGGCTTTATGAGGGTAAATTGCAAAGTCTGAGCACATCGAGTATGTAATACTCATAAAGGAGAGTCAGATGGACCTCTCAGAGGTTTTCAAGTGAAAACCATGTTTGTCATATGGGCATTTGAAAACAATCACTCAAGATCATGGAATATCACCCCATGACACCAGATAAAGCAAATATTGTAGAGGAGGAATGGACATTGCTTGAGCGGAAAAATTCCTTCAATGTGTAAAAAAAAAAAAAAAATCCAAAAAACCAACCACAACAAAATCATGAGAGCAGAAAATCTTGATGCAGAGACTGACCATTAAAAGAGGAATTAAGACAAAAAAGCTGGTTATGAAGATAAGGGTTATAAAAAAGTCCACGCCATTAATCATAGTGAATTTTCATTAATTTTGTAGTAGAAAAATGAATGGAAACAAAAAGTAAAGTTTTCTCTTCTGTTGCTCTGGATTGCACATCTTGAGGATGAGCCAGCAAGGTCTTAAAATATTCTTAATTACATTGTTTAAAATTGACTAATAGATGCTAAAACAGAATACATGATGAATATTGTGGGCATGGTGATGGCCATTAGGCATAAAGTATTCTACAGGTCATAAGTATGAGATCAATATTGCACAGTGACAGAAAGCCAGATTTTAGTAGTTGATGGAGGTAAAGACAGTTGACAGTCAAGAAATTAAAAAATTTTGGAAGTGGAAATGGGATGGATATTGAAGACAAAATATATGAGAAACTGCATTTATGGTCTTGCAGTGGAATTTAAGGATCTTGTAAATCAGTACACTTTCAACTTCACAACAGAGAAAAGCACAAAGAAACAAAAAGAGGCATAAACGTGGCCTCCCAGCCCAGTGGTGGAATGCGAGAGCCAAGGTTTTCTGTAGAGAGTGTTGTTCCAATAGACTGGTCATTGCCTAGAAAGGCAACACTTGCAATTAAATCGTGCCTCAGAAAGTTTCCCTTTAAATCAGAACTGAGTTTAAAAACAAAACCTGTCTTCAGAAAGTAGTTTGATTCCTTAAAAAGGTATTTTAAAATTTTTATAACTCAAATTACTTCCTGATTTGTTCCCACCTCATCCCCCAAATCTTCCAGGAGCATATCAAGCTGAAGATTTTCATCAAGATGCTAAGTACATCTAGATTTACCTAGATAAATGCAAAAAGTATTTACAAGTTGTAAAGACATGAAAAACATTTGAGTGGGTGAAATAACTTCCAGTATGTTTTTTATTTTTATTGTGCTCACTGTGAGCCATTGCTTTCCATATTTTTAATTTTCTTTTCCTGATAATATTCAATGTGTCCTGCTAGTGCAAGACTTTGTAGGATAGAGGACAAATGTGAATCATATTTCTTCTCTTGAGGACAAATGAATGAACATGTGTGAGACTCAAGTTCCTTTGGGTTTCAAGAACCAAAGTGCTCTTTCAAGAGTTTAAAAAAATACAGTGTTGTTATGTCTTTTAGACTAAAAATAGGTATTCTTTTTCTCTTTTGAAAGTCAGGAACAAGTTTGAAGAAGGTAAAAACAATTACTTCCTGTTGCTTGAATTCTGAAATGCTCTGCTAGTTTAATTCCCTCTAAACAAAGAGGCTCTCAGAGATTTTCCTGTCATACTGGATGAGTTTAATATTGTTTTTTTCCTTGGAAATCTGTTCGAAACAGATAGCTAAACTTTGAAACAAATTGTAGAAAAGAGAAAATCATGTTCAGAGTAAAGGGACTACCTGTGTGCTTAATAATGGCTTGAAACTATAATTAAGGTAAATCAATTTAAATAAAACTAAAGATTTTAATTTATTATGACCGCATATAACTTTTTCCTAGAATGCATTTTGGTTCTTTTTACAGGTAACCTAAAGATATTTAGGTGTTTAACTTATGATTCACTCTGCAGAAGCAGAGAAAAGGAAGACTACAAAGATTTTCCTTGCAATAAAACCGAGCTTTGATCAGGCTGGAACACAGTCATGTTAAATACTCTTCAGATATGAAAGAGCCCTGCACTACTGAATTCATATTTTTCAGAGGTGCAAAGCAACTGCAGTGTAGCAGCACTTTACTTCAGAAGCCAAACAGGAGTAGGTTTTCTGTGGTCCCTGTGACCAAACCTCACTCCACTGCTGTCCCATGGCTGCTCCTGGACACTGGGAACGAGAAAGGTTTCAGTCTATGAGAAAAAGGCAAGAGGAAGGTGCCTTCTAGCCCTTCTTGGCCTCTGCATCCAGATTCAGTGCAGGTGTGGAAAGTAGGAGCTTTCTGGGGCTTCCACTTCCATTTTGGTTTTAGTCCTCACTTATATGGGGATTTTACCAAATGTTTGTTGTTTACAGTCTGCCCTTACGCACTGAAACTATAACAATGTGTAACACTGTGTTAAATAGACTGATGCCAACTACACCCGTTTGTATTTAACAGAAAACATGTATTTACTCATACACTATATGTATATATAATACTTATTTCCTGAAGCCATTACAAGCCCATTTGTGAAGTAATACTACAAGTTAGAATAACCTGCTGACTGAATCTGAAATCAGTTCTCTCCACAGCCATCACACAGTTTATGCAAGTCTTTTCCAAGTGTGCAGCCAACATTAAGGAAAATGGGTTATTTTCAACTGCGAGTAACAAAAATATCTAACATTGAAAACAACCTGAAGAGTAATGACCTTGGAAAATTAGGATGCCTAATAGCATACAGTCTGTCTTACACCTGAATTCCCATCTTAAGTACCAGCTTTGCTGATAAAGAGCAATAGGCTAAATTTAGCCCTTGTACATACAAACTGGTTTTGCCTCTACATCTTGATCACTGCATTTGTCATAGCTCTTATTTCAATGGGATTGGCACATGCCTCATAGATGGGGGAGAGGGGAAAGAATTTTTTAATTATGCTTTCCTTAGAATTACCCATAATCTTTGTGCAGGCCACGGTTTACATTTGGCACACAAAGCTCTGATTGCTTAAGCAGAGGTGTTACTGTAACAGATTTTTTGGTTATTAATTCCTAAAAACCCATGAACTTGTGTTACAATAATGATATTTTTAGAATTTTATTGTGGTAGAATACTGAATTGTTATGTATTTGTGTGATCCACACATTTAGTGACCCAACTACAAATGATCAGCCACATGTTCCCCCAGATAGCTTTCTGGAAAATTCCTTTCCAAACTAATTTGTGTGAGTTTAATTACACTGACAATTCAGAGACCTAGAAATGGAAGTCCAAAATTATTGCTGTCATAACAGCAGATCTGGTTAAACTCAGTCTCGAGGCTGTGCAGCTCTGTACCAACTTTGGTGTGTAATACATAGAGACTGAGCATAAACTGCAATTTATGTATTTTTGTTTAAAACCAGATTTCTAGGGTTTAGCTCTTCCCCTGCTGAAAATAATGATCATTGTTGATGTAGTGCAAAGCTGTACTTAAGAACATTGCACTGTACATCTTTTGCTATATTTTGCCATTAATTTAATCTCTTCTGTGGCTTTATTTGGACCAAAGAGATAAAGAGAGAGATTATTTTGACCTAAAGCTTTATGTCGCTTTCATATTGCTAACAAAATTTTAGTTCAAGGGATAAGAATTTAGAATAATTAATTACAGATGGAAGGAATGCTGTCAGTTGCAACTTATAAAACCTGCAGTTCCTGAAGTTCATCATTTTGCAAGATCAATCTTTTTTGCATTCTTATTGTACCGTTAAGTAGAAAGTGCCTGATCCATTTATTTGGAGAGTGCAGAAGGAAAGTGTTATGTATAACAGGTGGTGGTTTGCACATTTGTTACAATTGCTGCTGTAGTCACACTGGGTGTTGTGTGGTTTAAGCTGCTCAAGACGTTCAGCTGCCTCTCTTTTTTTGGATTTAGGCATTCATTAGCCAAGTGAGATCAGTTTGGCTTCCTTTGGCAGACGTGTACACTGCAGGGTTCGATCCTGTATACCTCCCAAGGTTAGCAGGAATTCAGAAATACAGTAGGTGCAGGCATGTGGGTCTGTATGTTTTAAGCCAATTTACAGTTGATGTGTGTCTACCAAAGATAAATGTTGGAAGAGTCTATAATCTGTCAGAAAAAGCTTTCAGATTATTGCTGTAAATCCAGCATACTAACAAAAAAAAAGTCAGGCACTAATGATTTTGGAGTTAAAACTTTCAAAGGGCATTCAAAAAGAGTAGAATGAGGATTTGAAATAGGATAATTCCTGCCAGGATACTTTCTCACTTTCTTTTTTTCCTGTTGAGTTCCACGTGCACACGAAAAGAAAGCCTTGCTGACTTCCCTTGGAAATACGTTTCTTCAGTTTGTTACATTTCCATCAGGGAGTTTGTTTAGAATATCCTAATTCTATCTTACAGTCTGTGAAACTCCCTAAATGCTTCCTTCCCCGCTGTGATGGACTTTTCCTGTGTGTATACAAAACACTAAATATTTGTCTTTGAAAATTTATTTGGTGAACCAGTCTTTATCATTCCCACCCAGGTTACTTTGTGCTTGGTTTCTTCATCCCTTTCCTAAATTATATGTGTATATACCAATGTTTCAGGTGTTTGCCCGTCTGGGTGTTCCTCCTCCATTTCCCAAGCAGCATCTCATTTTATTTACTGCCCCGTTTCTAATCTCTTTAATTCACCTCTGTTTTAGTTCTCTGACTTCAACAAAAAAGTTTGTTTTCTTCTCACATTTAGTGTGATTTCAGAATGTAGTAAGAGTTTCAGTAGCTGTGTAATCAATCAGTACATAGGGTTTGACCCATCTTACACTCTTGTCTCACTGGGCATCTGTCTGCAGCTATATAAAATTCCTTTAGAGTTTCCTTCTAAAACTTTCTCCTTCTTTTGTCATTTGCAAGAGGTTCACAGCTATGGAGGTAATGGTTTCACCAATACATATTAAGACGTTCCAAAAGCTGTTTCTCACATTATTTTATAAATAATTACAACTTGTAATTCCGTTCAAATTATCCTGCTATTATAGAAAGGAATGTACAATGCTAATTAGAAAATGATCAATGAGACCAACAGTCTTACGATCTTCTGTTTCCATTTGTAGCAGATGTTTTACCCATTTAAAAGAGGAGTTTATTTTTTTCCCCTAAAGAAGTGGAATGGATAAGATTAATGCCTGGTTATTCTAGCTCTTTTTGGGAAGCCTTCCCTAAATAGGCTGATCTCAAGTATTCATTGTGCTAAGTTCTCTCTGCACAGCATAAAGGAAGAGAGCGTTTCCTGAGCCTGGCTGCAGGGAAATGCAGCAGGTGTTGAGTTGTTCTTGCTGAGTGCTATCCTATTCCCTGTAGTAGGGCTGAGGTAGGATGTGTGTAGCAGTGGCATTATGGCAGTTCTTACCTGCTGTAAAGAGATTTTAGGCCCATTAGCAACTAAATACAAGAGAAAACAGATCTGGTATTGCTTCAAAAATATGTAAAGCTCTAAACAGAAAATTCTCCTATATGTACAATTCTGGTTTTTTAAGCTATACCAATTTACTTGGGGTAATACAAGACACAAATCTAAACCAGTTGCTCGAATTTAGTTTACTTCTGTAAATTGTTTACTTCTGATTGTGCTTTCTCCTGCAATAAATAGATCATGCCATCAAGAAAGGTTCTCATTTCTCCAGATGCCACTAAGGCCTCCATGACAACAAAAGCCTATTGTAAACTTTTCTTGCTTTCTGTTTTTATTTTAAGTTGAAAAATATTAAAGATGACTGATGAGTTAAAATAAATGGAAATGAGAAACTGGGCTTCGCTGTTCAACAGAAAGGTGAGGGGCTGACCTGGTTTTGTCCATTTGTTTTGTTTGTTCTAAGTTCACAGGTGTGTTACAAATAAGGAAGGGTGAAGCCTCGAGGTGCAGCAGGCACGAGCATGGTTCCTGTCACTTGTTCTGCTCAGGGGATGGACGTGAGGAGCAGAACAGGCAGCCAAGCCTCTGAAGAGAGACAGATATCACTCATATTCCCGAGGGACCAAAGAGCACCAAGCAGACTTGCTGTCCCTTGGAAATTAGAGTTACCAGAGGTGAAGCCTGGGGTTTTGACGACCTGCCTGCAGGGACATAGTGGACGGGAAAGGCTGTGGATAGATGGTGTTATACCTCTGTTGTAAGAATTTCTATTTCTGTTTTATATTACACTAAAACTTGCCTTCTTTTGTCCTGGTTTTTGAAGCCTTTTGAGCTTTGTGGATTTTGCTGAAGAAAAAAAAAAAAGATAAAGCAGATCTGAACATATTCTTTGTCTGTCTTGGAGTCCTGTCATTGATTTGTTTGTTGACTAGGGGGTTTTTTGTGGGTTCAGTAGTTTTCTAAGCCAGCCTGAGAATTCATGATTTGATGCTGACAGTTGGGCTGTGGCTAATCAGAAAAGAGGAAGCTTGGCCATCGTGGCTTCCCCTAATAAGGAAAACCAGTCACCTTGACTCTTCCCTGTACAGCAGCATCCCTGTTCCTGCCAGCTTCTCTTAGCTCCAGAAGGTGTAACATTTTTATATCTGCTCTCATTCTCAAGTTAATGTCTTATTCCTGCCTACCTTATTCGTTCTGTACCTGTCTCTTGTTCTGTTGTCATTGTGTTATAAAGAGTGAATTGACTAGTCAAGATGATTTCTTTCCTGCTGCTGCTAGGAGCCAGTGATGATAAAATAGCTAAAAGCAGTTCCCAAAATAGCAGTGCACAGGTATAGGTTTGCCAGAGCGATTTGATAGTGATTACTCTTTCGGTCCTTCTGTAGTGTTACAAGTCAGACCCAGCACTGTGAACAAAAACTGCTCTTTCTTCCTTTGATGTATTTTTCTTCCTTCCTTTCTCTTTTTCTTGGGAGCTGGAAACCAGAACAGACCTTAATAGCAACAGAACCAGCAGCATCTTCAGCCACTTCAACTTTACGTTCCTTGCCAGATTAGGGGGAAGCAGTTTTTCACCTTCAGGAACATCCAAAATTCAGTCCTGGGATTCACTTCTTATCCTAAAGGCTCTGTGCACTGAGAGAAGGAACAGTAATTTTGTTAAAATGGAAGGCTTGGGATTTGACATTTTCAGTTGTTTGGCAGTTTTACCTCCCTTTTTTCTGTACCCCTCTCTATGAGGAGGATTTCCAGTGGTAGTTGTTGCCATGGCACTAAGCAGGATGAGGTGTCTACTCCAGTCTTAAAACTGGATGTTTGCGGCCGTGTTGTGAAAATTTATCCCTTCTGACAAGTCGGGCTTGTTTACGCAGAATTAACACAGCACCACTCCTCTTCTTCCAAAGTGGAGAGAGGCTCTTCAGGTCATTCCCTGTGTGTCAAGGCAAATGTGGGCTTCCGCAGTGCTGGAAAAGCCTTAGAATTAGCTCTGTCCTTCCAGTCCCTCGTTAGCTGTTCAAATGAACAACCGCTTCACGCCCTGCCGAGCAGCTGATTGGCCTTGGAGGGAAGAAGCATCTGAAGCAGTATTAATGTTTCATTCAAAATCATGAGAGCCAGGGAGGAGGGGAATTAGGGAATTCAAAGCCCCAAATCAGTACTGCCTTTTATTTCACCAGGTCCTGTTCTCTTGAGCAGCATCCCTAATTTTCTCCCACACTGGATTTCCTCTCAGGACGGTCTTGCTGACTTTGTGAGATGTTTTTGCCAAGGGTAAATTTAACAGCTCTCTTCCCTTTTCTTTCTCCATTGTCTGCTTCTTCTCCCCAACGCTGTTGACAGTATCTGCTATGACATACACTGTACAGGAGATGAAGGGACAAAGAAACTGTGCAGTCCCTCCATCCTCTGCTCTTTTCCTTTCTCAAGTCTTCACTACTGTATCAAGGCCCAGGAAGATCTCTTTTTATTTTCTCACCAAGCAAAGCAGATCAGAAAGCTGAAAAATTAGTGCCTTAAAATGCTATTTCAAAGATATGCGAGCAAACTGGATATGATAAAGCCATCAGTAAAGGAGTGTAGTGGAATGCATGACAGCAGGAACAGCCAGCTGCATCTGGGAAATATGTAAGTCCTTGGACTCCAGCAGTATAAAACTTCCCAAGCTGTAAAACAGGAGCAAGTCTTCCTTTTTTGTGGCAGTCCCAGCAGTTTGAAACATGATTGGCAACTAATAATTGCAGTCATAGAATCACTGATGTTAAAAGAAACATCACCTCAAAGTGGGTATTCACATAAGATCTTGGCTTCATTGTACATAGTACAGCACGTGCTGGGGCTGTTAAATTTGGAAACGTTGCTAATAAATAAAAATAGTTTTATTAGGACAGGAATAGAAAAAATGTTAGATACAGAAGTGTTGCATAACCAGCCTTGATGAACAGGGAAGCACCCCTTTTACAGCGTTTCAAGAAGTACTGTTCCCAGTAAATGACAGCAAATAGATCCTAAATCCCTAGGTCATCCTGAGATAAATATTAATATTGTTGTTTTTAAAAACCCAAATATTGCTTATTCTTTTACCCCTTAGCCTTCGGAAAAAAGTAAGGGGAAAAAGCAAGCTTTGACAGAGTATTTCCTGACTCAGCAATTGAATGAAAGGAACAATGCTGACGCACTTGGTTCAAGGTAATGGAAGGACTTCACCCCGGCTGAGGAGGACTATGAACAACAAAACAGCACAGGAGATGCCTGCCTGTAAATCCTGCTAATCAAATATTACTCAACAATGTGTTAATACAAATGTGTTTGACTCAGGGATATTGTTCAGAGACAGGAGTCATGGTTTAGTTGGCTGGAATAGATTACTAGTTGGGGACTATGAAAACTAAGGCTGGCTTTTTTAATTTTGCCAGGCACTTGAGATGTGATCTTGTAGAAATCTGTCAGTGCTGGTTTTCCCCGCCCTTTCAGCTGCTTTTTCAGTACTGATATGCAGTAAAAATTCCATCTAATGCCCTGTCTGTAATCAGCAGAGAAAGCAGGGCATGTCTCAAGTGTGATGTCAGTGAAGCATTGAGCAGAAAACTGCCTAAAAAGCAGCCAAGAGAAAACGGTGGGCCCAAGGATTTAGGTGGAAAGTAGCCTGCCTGAATATGGCTGGCTCTATTTTCATAGCAAACACAAAACAAGAGCCTGGGCTTTGGCTCTATTGAGGCCTCTCAGCACTTTACACTTATAAATAATAAACAGAATACATTTTCCTCCTGTGTAGGTTAGCAAATAGAAATGTGCCTTTGTTATCAGCAAGGAAGCCATAATTGAGAGGCAGTGATTTTGTGGAATACACATTCAAATGGGACTAAATAAAAGCATAAGGAGGATTTCAAAACTTCTATTTCTGTGCTGGGCTTCATATGTTTAGCTGTGGAATTTATTCATGATACCTTTTTGCAAGCTTGGATTTGCATTCTCAGACTCAAATCATGCCACACACTCCAGCCTGTATCTGACACAGCAACAGCTCCAACAGGGTAACTTTAGGTAATCTTCTGCATATCCCAGCATTTTGCCATTTACTGCCCCATTTTCAGCATAAGAGTTTTGAGCATTTGCTTTCATGGCCTGGCTTGGGTTGCAAATGCACATCTTGGTGTGACACCATTTGAGACTGAAACTGAAAGGAATATGGTCATGGTAATCCTGATCACATTATTCCAGCAGAAATGCAGAATAAAACGTATTTTTCTTGGAGAGGGACACGTTTTTAATGTGCCCCACTTCCAGTTTGTGTCCCCCTCACATTTGCGATTAAACAGTGTATTTTTACTGGCTCAGTTTATTTGTTCTTAAGGATATATATTTGTTTATTCATTTCAGTATAACTCAATGTATGTTGTGTTCATGTTTAGGAAACTTACAGAATTAATCACCCACCCTTTAAATGAAAGTTGTTTAGAGAAATTAACAGTGGGTAACTCTACTCAACAACCCACTAACAGCACAGCTTTCACAATTCTCGAAGTTTGGAACATGCAGTTTTTGGAAGTGCTTGGTCCTTTTTCCTTCTTTTTTCTTTTTGCCAGTTTTTTTTCTTAATGAACATAATCTCATGCTTACAAATGTCTTCTGTTTTCTTAACATTCACCTGTCAGTAATTTAAAAAATTATTCCTTTTTTTTTCCTGCAATCACCTGAGTCAACCCAATGGTGGAAATTGTTTTAAGGACATAGCATCACATGAACTTCCTGAGTAAAGGATGTATACAAGCACATGACTCTAAAGAAAATATTTAAAGTAATGTTCATGTGATTCAGTTTTAGGTATATTTTCTTCTAATATAATCAAGCTATCAGATGAGTGATTTTATTTTATTCTTTCAACCTCATTTTCTTTATTTGTTTTGAGGGGCCATGTGGAACTGGGATGAGAAGTAGATATTGGTGGGTCCTTATCTACCTGTGTTGGATGGCAAAGAAAAAAGTACCAAGTTCTCAAAAAATTATCCCAAAATCATTCCGCTGAAGTGGCTGAAAAATTAGCAAATCCCATCAGTGCATTCCAGTTAGCGACAGAAGTGGGATGTGGCTGTCTCTGGAGAAGTGGGAAGCCCCCGCTACTATCTTTAGAGAGCAGAAGATGAAAAAACTGTGGCTATAAATTCACTGTCCATTGTGTTTGTTTTTCCCTTAGAAGTAGCAGAATTTTTTAAGTGCTTCAAAGCCAAGGAATTCCCCAGATTTGAGAGCAGTCCAGCTGAGCAAGTCTTGGGCGAGAAGACGTGAAAGCTCAGTGTTTCCATGCTATTTTCTTAAGTATCCCGCAGCAGTGGTGTTCTGGTTTCTAGGAACAAGGGGCTGCCACCAACGTTTCCTTTACACTCCTTGTAATTCCGGGAGGGAGGTAAGGAGAGCAGTGATTCTCCCCTTGGAACAGGCCCAAGGAAGAGCAGCCATGAGTCTGCAAGAAGAAAGTTGCAAGGCTGATGGTCCCTTCTCTACATCCCATTTGTTTGTGTGCATCCACCTGGAGAGCCTGGTGCGTGCATCATGTGAAAAATGTATCACTGATTATAATTGAACCCGTCTTAAAAAAACTGTGCCCTACACTGTGATTATAATTTCTCTCTCTGGTAAGGTTGTTTATCTTCTCTTTCTTGTTTATTGCTTGAGTGAACCTAGCACATTTGAAATTCTGTTTTAGAAGCAGGATACTGTGCAACTGGTGGTATTTCACTGCAGAATAACCCCCAGAGGGATTTGTAATCCCCTGGTACTATCATCTAATAGTGAGCCAAATTGAATAATAAGCTCAGTGCTATGAATTCAGCCTCATACTCAGCCTCATTCTGCTTTGGTTAGCATTGCCTAGTAATTAATTACTACTCTGTATTTACGCTATCAATGACATCCAGAGGCTGGCCTAAACATGCTGGAGCCGCTGGCAGCAGCAGGAGCAGCAGCAATATATGTACATGCAGATATTTTGTTCTCCCTCTATAAATATGTGCTGTAGACTGTCTTTTAAAGGAGTTGTTACTGCATTTTCCCTGTAGCTAAACACCACCAGACACTCCATGCTGGACATCAGTCAAAGGCTCACAATGACACATAGTTTACTATTAATGTTTACAGGATTTGGAATGTTGTAATTGATTTTGGCACTGAAAGTGCAGTCTGGTAAATTGCTTGTCACCTTTGTTTCATCCCCAGTCTCATTGAGAATCTCATATGCAATTAGCTGTAATTGCTATACTGTATTTATTCTAAAGCGCACAGCACATTACTGGTTTGTTGTTTGGTTCTCAAAAATGGGGAGTTAATTGCTTACAAAAACACAGCTCAAAATAAGGGGACCTTTGTGGTGAGGGACTTTTCTTCAAAGCAGAAAAATACGGAGACTTTTAACATGGTTCATGTTCCAAACTCACGGCCCTCCTGTACCTGAAATATCCCTGACTTCAGGGACAGTAACTTGTGCATAAATTTAAAGATTGAGGACAAGTCAGTCAATCTCTGTTCCCAGCTTGTGTGGCACAGCGAGAGGAGCTGGGTTTGCTGCACACCAGTGTGGTTAAGGACCGAAGTTAACAAGTTTGTGTACTGTCTGTAAGACAGAGCAATTCCTTCTGCATGTGGAACTGGGCAGGAATTCTTTCCTTAAAGGAATGTGTTTGTTCCACATCCTCTAGGTCACAAGGTGGAAGCAGCACTGAATGGCTCACATGAATTCCTCTGCCAGTTTATCCTGGCAATATTTTCTATTTAAACAGCCAAAGCTCCAGAATTAGCATGGACTGTCTAGAAACCTCAGTAAAACAAAGAGCTTTGCCAAGAAACAGTCTAGGACAGCAAAAAAAAAGGCGAAACCCTTCTCACAGATCAACAACAGGAATCTGAAAAATTTTCCTTCCCAGGAATGAAGAGCTGCATTGTCTCCTGCTGTCATCCAGGGGCTGGGTGTTGGAGGACAGGTCTGGTTCTCAAGTTCAGAGTGAGACCACCTGCTCTTTTCACGTGGTAGTAGATTGTTCAAAGAAGACCTAATCATAAGCTTCCTTGCTGTCCTTGCTAAAGCAGAGGATACTCTTTAGTTCCTCATGTTAAGAAACTAGCTGTTCTCATTTTTTTTCTGGAGAAAATAATTTCAGGAGATAAGATACAGATCGAGCTAAATTAACTTAATTAAAGAAAATGCAAATCCAGTAGAATACATTTTCTGGTAGAGAGTGTAGATTCTACTTGCTGCAAGCACAAAATTTCTCCGAGAGTCTGGATATGACAAATAGTGGCAATAATTGTATGTCTAAAACATTAAAAATATCTTCAGAATGCTGGATGAAAAGAGGAATTTTTTATTCTTTTTTTTAACTCTTGCAAATGAAAAAACAAGCCTAAATACCATGGACTGATTTCCAGGATATTCAAACTAGTTTCGATCTTACTTTTAATCCAGTTAATTATTTTGCTATTCTCCATTCAATTAATTATCAGATTAAGGTTCTTATGTAATATGTAAAACGGTCTTTTGATAATAAAAATTATAAAAGAAATGCTGCAGAGTTTGCTTTAGAAGAAAGCACAGCAACATTGAAATGTGCAGAATTCCAACTTGAAAGAGGCTATTAAGTTTGATAGCAATTGCATGTACCATTACGATTCAATATTCCAAAAGAAGATGGGATGCATCACTTGGGCCAAGGAAGACAACTACAAATCTTTACTGTAGGAATCATTTAAGATTTTACATCAATACCATTCATTGGATTTTCTGCTTAGATCTTCCAGAATTGCTACATTTATCAGAACCTCTACTTCAGTTTTTTATTACAGGTGTTGATTATAATTGCTTTGGAACTTTGTAGTTGCACAGGAAGGACATTAACAAGAGAAAGGCCAACAAGGTGATTAGAGAGACAGAGCATCTCTCCTACAAGGAAAAGCTGAGAAAATCGGGTTTATTTAGGCCAGAAAAGAGAAGGTAACCTAACTGTGGCCTTCCAGTACCTGAAGGGAGCCCACAAAAAAGAGGGTGAGAGACTTTTTACAAGGGCCTGTAGTGATAGGACAAGGGGAAATGGCTTCAAACTGAAAGAGAGTAGGTTTAGATTAGATATTAGGAAAAATTTCTTTGCTGTGAGGGTGGTGAGGCCCAGAGAAGTTGTGGGTGACTCATCCCTGGAAGTATCCCAGGCCAGGTTGGATGGAGCTCTGAGCAACCTGGTCTGTTGGAAAGTGTCCCTGCCCTTGGCAGGTGGTTTGGAAGTAGATGATTTTTGAGGTCCCTTCCAACCCAAACCATTCTATGATTCATGGTATTTCAGTCTTCCTGGAATCTACTCTAGAAAAAAAAAAATTTCTTCTGTTTGACAACCTAAGAACTGATGCTCAGCACGAGTTTTTGATGCTGCAGGGTTGGTGACGTGGCTTTTCAGCTCACTGTATCGCTTTCCTTCTGCAAAATCTGTTCATCCTGTCAGCCTTTCACGTGCTGGCCGTGTGCCTGCCGCCTCCCAGAAAGCAGGTGCATTTGGAGAGATGACAGCTTTCTGAGGACTCAGTTATTTAATTAACTCATTTATAACGGGGTTATTTGAAAAAGCCATCCCATCTGTCTAGTGGTCAAAACCTTGCTTGCGTGCTAAGCAATGCTTGTCAAACTCCCTGCGTCCTTCCTATTTAGTTGCATCGTGCTTCTCCAGAAGCAACTGGAAAGTTGCTAGACTCACAGCGAGAAGTGAGAACATCCAGGTTCCATTTTTAACTTTTCAAACTGTTTTACCAAGTCTCACCTTGAGAACTGTGCTGCAGCTTGGTTTTTGCTCCTATTTCTAAAAAGACGTTTAAGTAACTTTTAACATTTATAAAGGGAAAAGCTACTTAGTGATAAACAGTTTAATCACTGAGATAATTTAACAGCTTTGTTCTACAGTCTGCTTGGTACTGTGAATAGAAAACCAAAAAATTCTTCAAATATCCACTTGGGTTTCTGCACTGTTTACATTCCATTAACATTCTTCAGATCCAGATTTACTCACAGTGGTTTTAACTGTGTATGTCCAGACAAATTTTTATGCTTTTTTTGCAGCTTTCATGAGTAAATCTTGATTTTAAAAAGAAAAAACTACTCACCCTATAAACAATGGCAAATTCATTGATTATTTAAATAAGGACAGAAGGTTGTCGTGTCTCAGATATATAGCAGAGGTCACTAAACTTAAATAAAGACTGAAAAATAATATCTTGCAAATTGCTCTTTAAAACGTTATAAATTACATCCTTCCGATTAAAAATCTGATTTTCATATCTTTTCCAATTCATATGATATTTGAAAGCACTGGAGAAAAATATTTTTAATGGACCTTCATGTCATAGTCCAAGAGGTCAAGAGGCATATTGTAAGTTGATGGACAGTAGCCCTACAGGCAACATCATTTATTAAGCTTTTGTCAGTGGTCAATATATATGTATTTAATAAATACTTCAAAAGCTTATCTTTCCACCTATGCTGATGTATCTTAGACTTGGGATGGTCATGTGTGAGCATGTGTATAAGAGGGGAGAGATGGAGTGAGGGAGAAGAACAGAAAGCAAAGGAGAAACCTCTGAACACACAAACCAATGTAAATTTTAGATCCATCTGCAGTGTTGGAAAAAGGGAGTGTATGAAGTGCGCCTGTTCGTTGTCATTGAAGGGAATAGATTAAAATCTTCAGGACAATTATAAAATATTAACTCTTAATATTTTAACTGCTGGCCATTTTTAGATGCATCGAAGTAACTCACTTCAAAGAAGTTGATACTCGTAAATAGGGTTCAACCTGCAGGCATTGCTGTAAATTACTTACTGTATGAGCTTCTGATCCTTTCTCTGGCCTTAGTCTCTGGTGTTCACAAGTTTCTTGAGTTGTGGCTCACTGTCATTTTAAATATCTGAAATAAAAACACCTCCTGCTTTTCTTAGGTGCAAAATCCACCACGAGGCCCCTTGCAGCTTTTGAAACCTCCAGACAGATGCAGGGCTAATGTGTTTGGTGAAGTTACTATCAGCCTTAAAACCCTGAAATGCTGAAGCATTACTGTCTTGACCTTTATGTCAAGATGAATGAAAAATAAATTAACTTCTGAGACAGCAGGCCATTCTGCAGGACTGCATTTTTTGGAAAATGTCTGGTTTTACATAGAGGTGGAAGGGCAAAAATAGGCTGTTTTTCATAAAAGCTGAAACATCTTCATCTTGACGGTTGCCAGAATTTCTATCCTTAATGAACTCGTTATTGATACTGTTCTGTGGCACTTCTATTTCATTATTCTATGGGTACAAAGCAATGGGTGTTGTTGACAGAAAGGTACAAGAGGGATTGGCAAATGTGGAAGCTGACAGCACATAGGGTTATATCAAGTTTCATCTTTGTCCCTTGTCCCCCACCTGTCTCCTTCTAAAGATTTGTTTTCCTTATGAATCCCGCAGGTTCTCAGCAACTCCTGACCTTTTCACAGTAAGTGATTTGCTGAGCGTGCCCCTTTGGCTATGTGGCAGGGCCACGTTTCTCCAGGTATAGATGCCCAATTTGACTCAGGAAATTTAGGGGCATATTAATACATTAATCTTCCTGAGTCACTGACAGCAGTTTTGCATCCCATCCATGAACTTTGACATTTATGTTGGAGAGCAGCAATCCCACAGTTGCTTCACTGATGCTGAAGTGCATGGCTCAGATTTATTATCATCTTGATTTTTTTTCCTCTTTTTAATCTGTTATAGCTCAATCAAAGTGCTTAAATCAGCAGCTGTAGAGAGTAAAGCCCTGAATTTATCCCTCAGTGAACTACAGTACAGCACAGTATCTCCAGTTTGCTGTTCCCTGAGAAAGCTGCACATTTTGATGCCTCCTGCCCACAGTGGAGTGAGAAATACAAGGAGAAAAACCGCTCAAGCTGTCCAGTTTCAACTTCACATTCACAACTAAGTACAACATGAAATTATTCAGTTCATAAGAAATTGTTCAGTTCATAAGAGTTGTTGCTACTTGTTCTTTCTACAGATTTCTTTTAATAAAATGTCTTGCATGGCTGTACAATTAAACCCAAGCAAACAGAAATCCAGATATATTCAAATCTTACTCAAAGCATACATTCTTTAGTATATGCTTTGCAAAAATAAGCAAGTTGGAGTTCTTTTCTGTATTCAGATTCGCCAAAATTAGGAATGCTTCCAAGAGTGTCTCAGCTTTAAAATAATCCATGTCTAGGAATGAAAAAGCAGAAGAGCAGTCTGAATGATAATTTTATCAAATCTGTTTCTCAGTTCTGTTCTTTAGCTGCTACATTCCTAAGATGTTTCACTTTAGATTTCTCTTTATTTTCTCTGTTTTCATATCTGTTCTACAGTTTTCTCCTAGACAGTGTTGTCGACAGACAAGACATTTGGACTTGATCTTAAAGATCTTTTTCAAGCCAAAGGATTCTATGATTTTATGATTTCCAGATATACCTACTCATAAGTCTGTGGAAGTCTTCAGCTATTTCTTTTGCTCTCTAGTAATGGAGTATGAATGGAAAAGAAATATATTTCTTCTTTTTTTTTAACAGTGAATTTGTAGTAGATACGATTTGATTGTAAATTATTAATTCATTAACTTTCCTAGTAGTAAATATCCCTGTCAGCAAGGCTTCCATCACACCCTAATACATATGGATCAGCCCAAAAAGCTTCCTTTTATGAAGTGGGAACCCTAAGTTCACAAAGAACAAGACACAGAATACATTTGCCGTGGCTGAAATACTTTTTAAAAGAAGTTGGTGTGAGCGTTGCAATGCATCTGGCTCCTCATCTGAGAAAGATAAAAGCTTTCAAGGCTGTCTTTATTTCTTTTTGTGCCAACAACTCCTTCCTAAAAGAAAAGTCAGGCTATTTAATCAGCTTAAGATGTTAGTGATTTGTGACAGTAATAAGCAATAAATTTCCTCTTTATCTATATGAGTCTATGCAAGCAACTTTCTTGAAGTCCCTTGTGAGGTTTCAACACTTGTGACAACCTTTTTATGATCTGCCAGTATAGAGAAAGCAAATGAACTTTGGCTCTTCCTTAAATGTAAAGCAAGTATTGTAAATATTGAACCACTGTGACTTGCCAGACTCCCATAATGTAGGCTTAGAGTAGCTGATTCTGAAAAGGAAGCTAATGAAATAATTGACCTCGTTTCCATTCCAAGCAATCTGACTTTAAAGAGAAGCTTGCTCTTCTACTCTGTGTAAATTGTCCAGAAAAGTAACACTGTCTTCTTATTTCTTACAGACGTATTAAAAAAAGAAAAACACCAAAACCTGAAATACCCCAAAAAATTAAGAAAGGTTCAAAAATAGATATTCTTTGTTACCTTATTCAGAATCAGAAAGGCTAACTGTTTCCACTAGGCTTAATAAGATTATAGAGAAGGAGAGACCACTGGTATGTGAAATTCAGTGCTTCCAGTAGGAAAAAGATTGGAAGTTTGAAACAAAAATATAGGTTTTGGCTAGAACTATATGAGCAACACAACTCCTATTAATCATTTGGCTATCTCTGTGAAAGTATCTTTTAATCACATTCATTACAGTATAGATTCGTGTGTATATTAGTCTTTAGGTATTAATGTGAAACTTAAGCTTTGCTAAAGCTCAGACAGCCCTTCATACTCTTCAGTAGTCTGTCCACATCTCCCATGGTCCTTTGGAGTAATTTATTTCACAAATTTTCCCACCAAAGGAAAGCCATTCAGTGAGAGATTTTGGGTAAATTACTTTTTTTTAATTGTTTTACCCCTGAAAAAATTATGCCCAAAAGGGGATCAAAATTAAAAGAAATCAGTATTGCTACTTCTTTATTATTCTTTTAGCATAACAAATGGTATTACTGATGGTTATTAACATAAGCAGGTGAGACCCCACCTGCAGTGCTGGATCCAGCTCTGGGGTCCCAGCATAGGAAGGACATGGAGCTGTTGGAGCCAGTCCGGAAGAGGCCACCAAGATGATCAGAGAGATGGAGAACCTCACCTATGAGGAAAGGCTGAGAGAATTGGGATTGTTCAGCCTGGAAAAGAGAAAGTGACCTAATTGTGGCCTTCCAGTACCTAAAGGAGCCCACAGGAGAGAGGGAGTATTTACAACAGCCTGGAGTGACAGGACGTGGGAGAATGGCTTCACACTGAGTATGTTTAGATTGGATATTGGGAAGAAATTCTTTACTGTGAGGATGGTGAAGCCCTGGCACAGGCTGCCCAGAGAAGCTGCGGCTGCCCCTGGATCCCTGGAAGTGTCCAAGGCCAGGTTGGATGGGGCTCTGAACAACCCGGTCTAGTGGAAGGTGTCCCTGCCTGTGACAAAGGGGTTGAAATGCGATGATCTGTAAGGTCCCTCCCAGCCCAAACCATTCTATGATTTTATGATCTCTCTGACTGTTGTTTTGAGCACTTTGGTACAGTATTACTGTACAGTTTTATACAAATGGGAAATGAAATGCTGCTCTGTCATTTCCTTTAGTACTCTAAAACACTTTACTATTATTGCAACTTACTGGGCTTTCAAGGACTATAATGGAACATAGAGCTTATTGGCGTGGTTCAAATAAGCTGTTTGCTTTTCCATAACCTGGGGACTTCCTGCTGCTGGCTATATACTGCAGAAATAAATGGCAATTTCTCTTCATTATTATTCATAGGGTCATAATATTCAAGATTAACGTGTGCTCTGGTGGCTTAGTCATTAAAATATTCACAAATCTTGACGGTTTCGTAATTTTTAACACACACAATTTGTCCAAAAAAATTTCTACTAGAAAATTTCTCCTAGGTTATTCTTTATTCATTCTCCATCATTCATTTTGCTATTAAAACCTTTCATTCTGCTAATGAGGGAACACACAGAGTATTTGCCAAAAGTGACTACAGTCATTTTCTATGACTAGATGAGAAGTTAAATTCTTCAATTACTGCATGAACTTCTATTTTGCATACCGTAAAAAAAGCCAGGATAAACACTTGCAAAACATTAATTAACAACTCCGTTCACTTCGTGAAGGATCCTGCAAGAAAAAGAAGAGTCTAAGTGTATCATATTGATTGTTTTCTTGGGATAAATAATCTGATTCTGGGATTTAACACATCCAGAGAAGAAGCAGAGTAAGTGGGTGGGTGGAAATAGGCATTCTGGCTTTGGCTGCAGTCACAGGAACTTTACTCCTACAAAACACAACTGCTCACTGTGAAGGACCTCACAGGCCTGACCGTCATTGGAATTTGCACTATCAGTGTCTACCCCCAAAATTTCTTTCCCACTCATCTTCTCACCAGCTTTCCCTTTTAGCTAACAAGACACAAGCATGCCTCAAATGCCAAATGGCTTCTAGAAGATTTCATGTTACTTTGCTCCAGCTACTTTTCCTGTCCTCAAATATATCACTCTCAATGATTCTTCCTAACAGGATAAAATAAAACCATTAAAACCCATCACCATACACAGAGTACTTGAAAATCTGGCATGGTATCTTTAGAACTCCTGTCCTCTCTTCTGTTACATTATTATTTACGGATTTTTTTCCCCAGTTTATAGTATTTTACACTCAGTATTAGAAAACCAAAAGTATCCAGTAATTTTGTACATTTTATCGGTTCTATGAAGAGACTATTGCAAGAGAATGTGGTAATAACCAAAAAGAACCACGAATGAGGCATGGGAACCTGGGTAAATCTTATTACAGTCGAGTATATGGAGACATGAAAAATTCTTTTTTTCCACTGCACTTTGTGTCCATGTCACTTGTGAAGCAGAAGCTTTAGTTTCCACTAGAGCAATAGCATCATTCTTTGTCAGTAGATACCACTGCAGGATGTCAGAGAAAAATGCAAGCCCTTGAACATACGACTCCTCTCAACCCTGTCTTTAAAAATCACTGCTCATTCAGCCAGCTGTCTGATTAGTAAAGGCTTTTTTGTCACTTACAAACTGTAGCAAAATATTATGTGTCAGCTAAGTTGTCAAAGAAATTTGCATTAATGCAGACTAAATACATTAGAGATCCAGTGTGCAAACAGTAATAAATTCTTCTTAGAACAAGTTCACATACAATTTTTATTATAATTAATCAACTATCTAAGTATGAAGTGACCTTACCTGAATTACAAACAAGACATTCTGCTTACATAACTTTTGTTCTTAATAATTTTCTTTTTAAGAAACAAAAAAGGGGTAATTTACTATGTTTTGAGTGCTTTTTTCTTGTTATTTAATGTCCATGAACAATTTGCTTTAAGTTTCATTGTTTTCTTTTTTTTTTTTTTTTGCTTAAAGAGTTAGTTTTGTGATCTTATCAATGAACTATTATGTCAATCTTATGTCAGTTTTGAACTGCATCACAGAAATTGCTATGAGAAAAATATTCTGTGCCAACAAATCTCTTACTGCTTGTGCACTTTTTGTTGTGAGTATTTTGTACGTCCATTTAGTAATTCTGATTTCATATTGAAATTGTGCTGTGGAATTTATGTAGATTTAAACTGATTGACAAGTACCTTGGTGAAGTCCTAGGATTACATTTCATTGATATGGTTAATTTATGAGACTTAGTTAATATTAAGCAATACCTGGAAAAAACATGAAACAAATTTGTAGCTGAAGCAAAGCAGACGAAGAGAAAGCACACACAGATAAACTGGAATTTGTAACACTATTCAGGAATAAAAAGACATGCAAGCCACTCAGAGGATTAGAACAGTGTCTTAACCAACACAAGAGCTTTACATACCCTAAAGCCTACCTAGAAGATGTAGAACACACAACCAGGGAATAAAAAAAAATCACTAAAAGCTAATAACAGCCTCAAATACCAGTGAGACCCAGCTACAAATACATTTTCCGAGCATGGAGAATGTTACTACCATGTGAAGCCGTGGCACTGATCTCATTTAGGCATGTTTTGTTGGTCCACACTCATAAATTTCAGGGTCAGACAGAGAAGAGTTGGAGCATGTATGTGTTCTAAAATGAATATAATCCGAGATTCATTCCCTTGGTTTTTAGCTGCCTTCCTTTAAAGAATTGCACTGGAAGTTTCTAAACACAGTATTAAGGATAATTAACAGCATTTCAGAGAAGAATAAGTTAGCTGAGAATTATTGCTCTGTCCCAGGAGACTTTGCAAAGGGACACCTTCCATCCTGAACACGTGCCAGTTATGTTAATTAAGGAAAACTTGTGTAGCACAGAGGAAACTGCAGTGCAATACCAGGTTAAAACTGCTTCAGATACTTGATCCTAAGAACGCTTCTCCTCCGGAAAAGTTAGGGTCTTAGACTTCTGGGTTAAAAAAAAAATCCGGTTGCTCCTACAGTACCATTACTGAGCTGAATGCTGGCTAACTCTTCATGGATTTATTTGCACAAAAGAAAGGCAATTTAAATTGTCAAAAGCACAGCTAGGATTTGAGCAATGGGCACTGATGTTTTCATTTTTTTTCAAGAAACTGGACTTCTAAACACTTCATATTCCTTAAAATCTCCCCCTAAACAACAAAAAAGTAATGAAAGGAGGAATTTTTTTCCCCCCCTCAGGAAATGACAGCTTGATGTTTCCACTGAATTTAGACAGAATCATATTCACAAAGATTGACTGATCTGTCCCAATATATCCTAAAATCTTGTAATATGATTATTCAGAAAAAAATAATTTTATTATTTTATTTGAATTCCTTTTGAAATTTGTTGTGTATAAATAGGGGACAACTGCTTCTGTTGGACTAAAAATATCTGTATTGCAAGATTTTGAATTGCTAAGGTTAGTTTCACTACTTGCTAGCCAAACTTCACCCAACAGATCAACTGTACATTACGATAATGCTGAAATAGCTGAATAGTCATTTTAATAAAAACAGGAGAGTAAATCAGTATAGAGAAGAAAGCTTGTTTACTTCAATAAAAATGTGTAAAAGAACTCTCCCAGTCAGGATTTCTAGCAAAACCCTTTCAGCCTCTAGTTAAACCAGATTACAGCCAGTGTATTGGGAAAGGAGTTCATTTGGTAGAATACCAGTCACATCTAGACAACGAACAACTTGATTGTCTAAATAATTACATTATTGGTCAGCAATTCCTTTGATTAAAGATCCTCTCTGTGCCTGTATGATGAAAAATTCCTGGTTCAGTTGTTTTTTCTTTTTCATGTTGGCTCTTACTTGAATCTTTTGGAGTCAGACGAATCCAAATAATATAATTTGTGCTTTTTGACTCCATAACTCCAATTGCATGTCCAGACACATAAATTGATCTGGGTTAGCTATTGACCTTACCCATTATTGGCTAATTTAGCTATTTTATTTTGTATAAATTTAGCAATCCAAATGTTAACTTGGTAAACACAAGAAGGAAAAAATAAATACTTCAATCCTCATTTCACATATGAACAGAAAAAGCCACCACCATTATTTCTGTATTTTGCTTGTCTCATTTTTTGGTGAAGTTTTTCAACATCAGAGGTTTAGAGGGTAAGGAACAACCATTTATTCCAGAAAAAGCAAGTCACAGGCCTGCAATGTGGTACTGTCAGAATTTGGATGGAATCATTATACATTTCTCTTTGGTCTTACAGCCTCCCATACTGAACAATCATGCAACATGTATGTAAAAATTCAACATTATTCAAATTCTTTTAGAATAATCTATGATTTCATTCGAAGTCAATATAAAAGTTTATGTTCAGTGGATCTGTACTAAAAATCTTTGGGATATAAATAGAAGCATAATTTTATTTCCTTTTTTACTAGGTAATCTACAAAGTGCAGTTATGTCTTACAGCGTTACTGAAATTCTGGTTACTGTGATCCAAAAAATGTTACACACTTAGTATTTTATCCCTGCCAAAGTCATATTATGCTATTAGCCTTACTTGGTGGTGCTCAAACATTGGAATAGGTTGCCCACAGAGGCTGGGGAGGTGGTCACCATCTTTGGAGAAATTCCATCTGGGCATATTCTGGGCATCCTGTGTGAGGTGACCTTGCTTGGGCAGAGTGTTGAACTAAATGATCTGGAGGGTCCCTTCCCCAAAGGTTCTGTGGTTCTGTTTAACAGGAGAATCTGAAGACAAGATGATTTATATTCCTGTCATACAATCTCTTGACAAAAAAAGTGTGATTTTTCTTTTTTGTGTCACAGATCTACTTTAAAATGTAAGTAAAAAAATTTAAAAAGATTCAGTATTCAGCAATGACCAATATGAGTCTTTTTGATAAAAGGACTCAAGGTTTTTTATCTCACTTATTGTAATAAAATCTGTCACAGACAGAAAGGCCACGTTCATTTCTCCAGCCTGTGGTAACAACTGATGATGTGATCCATAGGTAGAAAACTGTTTCGCTTGCTACTTCCACATCATTTTTAACCTTGTGATTGCTACCAAATAAAACCCCAGGAAAAATTACGCTGTTAAGCACAGTAGATAAATAAGGTGGAAGTCAGTGGAGTACAAGGGATTGAAACATGGAAATCTGGTCAAAAATTGATCATAACATCAGAATATCTGTAAGACAATGCCCTGAGCAAGATATTCAGAGAGCCTGTGTCCTTTCTGGGAACCATAGCTAAGTTCCTGGTGATGCCTTGAGTGGCTACCGAAAAACAGAGACTAGACAGGAGTAAGGGAATAAAGGTGATATTTATTTGAAAGGCCTTCAGAGGTACACCCTGGGCAGGCCAAAGGCTACACCCAAGATGGACCCTGAGTCACGAGTTCTTCACACTTTTATAGGTTTGGTCCATTTGCATATCAACATAATTTCACCAATTAAACTTTAGCTAATGATGTCATTTCCCCTCAGCTTGCCCCCCTTCTCAAGATGCTGGGTTACACATTTTGGGCCTAGGACGGGCTGGGTGTCCTTGGAGAGCAGCCTGGAGAGGCTTTGTTCTGTCTGTCTCAGCATGACAGAACAGCAGCTCACAGGCTACAGGACACTGCAGAGTTACACACTGGGAATACAGAATTTGAAAAATATAAAAGCTAAAACCTAAGGCATCACTGGTTGTTGGAACTACATGGAAATAAGGGCAGTGTTTCCTGAGTCCTCTAACAATGAAGTCACAGTCTCAATAGACAAAGAATTAGAGGAAGCTACCAAGTATCAAGAATGTTTAATCAGGGGCACCCTGAAGGTCTGTCCTCTTGTTTCCTGTCTGTCAAAAGGCCTCCTTTGCTACTGTGGAACACATTGTCCATTATCAATATGCTGTAATACTGTCCCAAGTATTCTGATGTGCTGGAATTTGGGAGCTCAGCTCTTAGTGCAGCCATGATGACAAAGGCAGAATTATGCCATTTTGACTTGGATTCATATCACCCCCCTGAGACGCTTGGCTGGCATCATGGCGTTCACAAAGGGAATTTAGAAGCAGCTGGATTTCTGAGGAACGCTTTCTGTGCTGCAGATCTCATTTCTGTGAGGACAAAAAAGTAAAGACTTACCCTGCTCTCATTACAAAGCAGAGGAAATCACTGGCATCAGATGAGTACTGCTACCACAGGAGAATACAGATAAACAAGCTTAGAAAAACTGAGACATCTGGAAAGATGGAGTAAAAATTGTACATAAAATACAGTACGTAACAGTACAAGTGGCTAATAGAAAAGCAGCTCCGGGATGCAGCCAAAAATCTCTTCACGTGGGACTGCTCACCTCAGCTATTCACAATGGATCTGCACTGTTGAAAATGGCCAGCCAGGCATGCAGGATGTGAAAATTACTGTCTGAGGAAAGGGAACAGCTTAGAGCACTACCCTTTAGTCCCGCTGTCTTCCACAGAAGTAAGGCAGATACGTGATGGTCCCTTTTCCACCCACAGAAACAAAACTTTCATACAAAAACGTCTTCCTGACACAAAGGAGTCAGGAAGAAGTAAAACCAAGATGATGGAGAAACAATCCCCTCTCATGCTGTGACCTGCACTGTTTAGTGCCCAACTTCTCTGGAAGGAAGCTGTGAGATAATGGTGTTACATTCTCAAAATCAGAGGTATGGAATTAAAGCCCCCCAAACTCTCCAAATGCGAAACAGTTCATATTGCCCTCATTTTTTTTTCTCATGGTGTCTGTTCTCTAGAAGACTTCCTCTGCTGAAGTCATCTTCAAAGAGGGGTAGGGGACTGCTGCTCTACCTTTCAAATTGTTCCTCACCTTCTTATTCACACACCCTTATCACTGGGCAGTCTTCTGTTCTCACCTTGTAATCTTCTGGCTGGTTCTGACAAGTCCAAATTTCTCATTTCTTTCAATGCTGGATCATTTACTTGAATCAGTTCTTTTTAAAAAATGGCCTTTTTGCAGACCTCTGATGTATTTCTTGCTGCTTCTCCAGGGAATCCAAGACAAATTGCTTTATTCTGAAGGTCTTCTTTCAATACTGCATCCTTGATCCTCAGCTTTTTAATCAAGAAGAGGTTGTGCTCTGCCTCCACTGCCAGATTTGTTTACCAATAAATATTCAAAAATTATCAAGAACTACCATTCTACTTTCTCCCAAATTCCCTTTTATGCATGGGAGGAATTTCTTTAATTAATTTCGGCTCTGAAACTCTTTGCTTTAATTCCAAGCAGCTGCTGTGCTGTCCCCACTGTTAATGAGCTTTGTCTTCATATGACTCAGAGAAGGACAGAAAGAGCCGTGCTGGCTAAAATTGTTTGAAATTGGTTTTCAGCATGCAAAATAAACTGGACAGCTCCTGTGTGAAATGGATTGCAGTGTCACTCCCCCCACTGTGGAAATTTAATCTGTCTGTCTGGTGAGAATGAGACTCACAGCAGGGGCAGAAGGTATTGACTTTTCCACTTTTTAAAAAAAATGTTATTTTTATTTAGGAATGGACTGGGGCTGTTTCATCTGAATTGTCATTCTTAAATAATTGTCTTAGTAGAAGCAGTACATTTCAACCTCCTGCCATCCTTTGAAAATTCAGGCTAGCTGTTTGCTTAGAGAAATGCAGCCTGACACTCTGAACCTACACACAGTGTGAAAAATTGCTTTGATCAGCTTGTGTTTATAATTTAAGGCAGTAAAATAGAATTCTCACTAATTGTGTTTAAGGCATGATGTATTGTGTAATCCACAGAGGGATTCATTTCAAAAACACTGTAACCACAAAAACAGCTGTTCCACTGAGTCATTTTCCCAACGTGCAACTTAAAGCAAAACAGAGCAAAACCCACTCCCAGTTGTAACTTATTTGTGTTGATGGAGTAGGATAATGCTGGAAATGTGGGGGAAATCAACAGAAAACTCACCTCCACATTTCTTTTTATACCAGAAATTTGGAAAGAGAAAAGAAAGAGCCTTTGGAGTTAAAAAGCCAGAAGAATCTCTGTTTTTAAGAGATATTGGTGTCCTAATTAAATTACGAAGAGCAAGCCATGCATTGATAGTCAAAAATAATTTGCAAAGATAGGAATGAGTCTAAAATTAGATGGAATGGAATTAAAATAATAAACCAAGACGCATCAGTGAAATACCTAAAAAAATTCATGTCATGGGTGTGCTTGTGTGCATATTTTCATGGTGTTTAATACAGGCTCTGGAAGAGAAGCTAGTAAGAACTGGTAAAGCAGGTGGAGGAAACGGCACTGCATGAAATGAAAAAAAAAGATAAAATGTACTGCAGGCACAGCTCTTTCATCAGTAGGAAGATGAATGAGCAAGTGAACAACCCTTTTCATATTTAGAATGAGCTTGCATCCCACCCAGCTTTTGGAGGGAAATTATAAACTAGGTTCAAGTCTTACACCGAATTCCTAAGCTAGGCTCTATCAAGGTAGCTTTATAATGAATTCCAAACTTTTTTTTTTCCTTGGGAGAAAAAAAAATTAGAACTTCTAATAAGTTTGTATTTTATGACTGTTGCAGGGACCAGAATGTAATTTTTGTGGCTCTGCAATCCAGAGGTGTTTGCCTCCCATATTGATGCTCTGGAGATGCAGAGCTCCAGAGAGCACAGAGGTGTGACACGGATGCGTTTCTCTCTTTCGCAGATATCTCAATAAGCTTGCTGTCCTTAGTTGTCACGGCCTGCGGTCTGGCTCTGTTCGGCGTGTCCCTGTTCGTGTCCTGGAAGCTGTGCTGGATCCCGTGGCGGGAGCGGGGTTTGCCCTTCGGGAACAAGGACAGCAAGCAGGAGCCGCTGCACTACACGGACACGGAGCCCAATGAGCGTGACTACAGTGAGGATTACCTGGGCCAGCCTGCCGCCTACCCCGAGGCCTCCATGAAGATCAGCCACACCTCCCCTGATCTCCCGTTGGACACCCAGGCGGGAACGAAGGAGAATTGCGTGCCCAGCGGGCGAATGCAGCGGCAGATCACCGAGCCAACCTCGTCTGCCCGGTCAGTAACTCGTTTCTCTCTGTTATTAAGGAATGCAGCTACGGTCCAGAAAGCACGGCTTGATTATACAGCACACTGATCTAAAAAAAATGTATCATTTTCTTGCCACTTTCCTTTAAAAAAAAAAATTACCCAAAAGTTACTCATTGGGGTGCACGAACCTCACAGGTCGAAGGGACAGGATCGCAATCCTATTCCACTCTTCTCTCAGCTACTGTCTCATTGGTGCTTTTCCCTCAGAAGCTGCATAACACAGAGTCCCATGTCCCTTAAAAGCACCAGAACAGCCTAGATTTAGCTTGTAAAGCATATTCATTTGCACTTAGCACTGGTGCTGAACACTTAGTAATATCTCAAAGATTTTTAAAACAACCAAAGAAGAAAAGTAGGGCAAGCTAATGAAACACTTGCAAGAGTTAGAAATAGGACTAAAAATTGTAGATTTTAGCCACAATCATGACTGTGGGGGGAAAAGTGACTGAATGAGAGTCAGTGAGGTCTCCGGGGGAGCTGGAGAACCAGTACACGAGGGAAGAGGAAAGGGGGAGGGTGAGAGTGTGTGCAGGGGCAGGTGATAGAAGGATTATGTTTCGTACAGCAAGAATAAGGATCAGCATGTGAAGAGCCAGTAAATATCTGAGTCAAAGCAGATGCATTTCAGTTGGAGAAGGTACAGCACTAGTGCAGTGGCTCTTTCATAGCCTCTTATTTTTATTCCTCCACAGGGTATTCTGCAGCTCTCACTGCCATGAGGAGCTTAAGGGTTGAATTTTGTTTTGTTTATTTTTTTGGTGACATGATAATATTTTATCCTGGAAATTACTAATGTACAGCCATAAGATTATGTATTTATTATGCAACAAGAGAAAAAAAATTAGGATAGCACATAAGAGGCTGTTCCTGCTTTAAGCATGGGAAAACAGATATTTACCAGGAATGAATGAACAATTATAACAGAGGAACTATTGCTGATTAGATTCAATATAAATAGCTTTGGATTAATCCTGTGCTGTCATTTTCCACGTGCTCTTTCTGCGTTCAACCTGAGCTCCTGGTACTCCAACACTCTGAGTGATTGCTGCATGTGAATAGGACAATAAAATGGAACTCACAGAAGATTAGGATTTTACCTAATCCAACTTTCACTTTCACATCCCCCTACCTCAACAGGGATTGCAAATTTGATTTTTGTTACCATCCATGAAGGAGAAATTTCAGTCACAGTAAGTGTGAATTAATAAATTCCACTGGAGCGAAGCTAAAAGCAACTTCTTATCCTTAACTAATGAAAGTAAAGGAGCTTTTCATCCAAAGGGCCACAGAGTTTATTATATTAGTATGAGGAATAAAAAGGAAAACAATTGTTGGGGTGGTCAGCAAACCATTTTAGACCAGCTTGAGACATGGGAACAGATGATGATGTGGCATTAGCAGTATGATGCTGAAGGTCAGCTCTTACAGCTGTTGGGTCTCTTTGTTAAAATCTGACCCCATTGTACATTACAGAAATATGTCAAATGTGAGTAGGATCTTTAGTGTGTGTGCACAGATCCTTACTCCCCTCAGCACAGCCCGTTTCAATTCTTTCCTTCTCACTTTAAGGCACAACTCAATCCGGAGACAGCTCAACCTGTCCAACCCTGACTTCAACATCCAGCAGGTCCAGAAGCAGGAGCAGCTGACAGGCATTGGCCGCATTAAGCCAGAGCTGTACAAGCAGAGATCACTGGACACGGACGATGGCCGGAGGAGTAACAGCAAGGCCTGTGGAAAACTCAATTTCATCCTCAAGTATGACTGTGATTTAGAGCAGCTGATAGTGAAGATTCACAAGGCCATCAACCTGCCAGCAAAGGACTTCTCTGGAACTTCAGATCCGTACGTGAAGATATATCTGCTTCCCGACAGGAAAACAAAACACCAGACTAAAGTGCACAGAAAGACCCTCAATCCAGTATTTGATGAAGTTTTTTTATTTACTGTCCCATACAATGATCTCAACACAAGGAAACTCCATTTCTCTGTGTATGACTTTGACAGATTCTCCAGGCACGACTTGATTGGCCAAGTGGTAGTGGATAATTTTTTAGATTTGGCAGATTTTCCCAGGGAATGTAATATTTGGAAGGATATTGAATATGTCACCAATGTAAGTATTATAATTTTTCTTTTCTAATTTTATTTGTTTCTGACTTTATTTCCCTAATCTTATTATAACTGAAATTGTCTGTTGAATTTGTGAAGCAAAATACTCTAATCTCTCTCTTTCTCAAGCTTTGACCTTAATCCAGGGAAATCGACAGTACATTTTCAGTCCTCATTTATTGTTCTTTGGATATACTAAAGAATGTTTTGTGTAGGAGACAGTGAGTTTAGTCATTGCCCTGCTGATAGGGTAGAAATGCTGGAGAATGTTTTAATCTTGCTTAATCTGAAACTTAAGGAAATATTATTTTTCTTGTTTTGCATGATTTTTTATGTAGCTTACAGCACACTAATCAGCCAGAACTGCAGATTCAACATTTCTTACATAGCGGTCTTCAGTTCTTCAAAAGACTATTCTCATAAAGTCAGAAAACCCCACAGCTATAATCCAGCCAAACAGAGTTCAGACAATGCTGTTCCATGAAAGCAGTGAAACAGACTGAATTGGTTTAACTGTTTGTTTGGCATCACTGTGTTCCTGGGGAAGCGGAGAATGTATTTTAGAAGTCTGCATTTCTGTTATCCCAAAGTCTCTGTTGTCAAATTCTATGCAGGAATCCAAACAGTGATTAGGTATAAAATCATGGAAATGACTTCTGAAAAAGAAGGAGCTTTCTATTCAGAGCAAAAGCCAACCTCCTTGTAATGCCATTACAGATGAATCCCACGCATCCTCTGGAGGGCAGACCTTCAGTGAGAAAGATACATTACAGAAATCCGCAGAGGTGAAGGCACCAGTGCCAAGTGTCAGTAAATATTTCATTTGCTGTGTCAAACCATACTCCAGTGGAGTGCACATTTTAGAGTCAAATAAACCAGACATCATTAGCAGTAAGATCAAAGGGTAAGTTTGTTAGACCTCGGTTCAGGAAAGCACCGAAGCATCTGCTTAGCTGAGAAGAAGCCATTGGAAAGTAAAGGATGTTCTGAGACAAATAACTTGCCTGAATTCAGACCCTCACCTCACCTATTGTGGTCTGGTTGCATGCCCATATTACAGACCAAATTAATTAAATCATTTTTTTGTTTCTTTGAAAATTCTTTATAAAAACTTATATTTTCCTGGTTTTAAAGTGAGTTCTGTGCACAATCCTGTCCCACACAAGGATGGAAGTGCAGCAGCAGCAGCACAAGCAGTTCCTCTCTCAGGGTACAGGCAGGGGCATGGACACTTGGTGTTGGGGAGGATAAACCTGGCTTTTGTAGAAGAAGTTACTGCTTTTCAGCTGCAAGGGAAAAGTAAGGATGTGACAGAGCAGCTGACAGTCATTCCAAGTGAAAGGCTGCCTTCATACAGCATTAAGTGTCCCAAGATCAGCTGCATTTTTTACAGTCAGCTGAAAGTTGAATGTGCACACACACTGGGGCTACTTTGATATGAACAGGTCCTTTTTCTTGCTTTAACTTAGGCAGAAGATTGGCTCTGGTATTTTCTTTTGAATCACTTCTTCCAAATTTCAAAAGTGATGCAGTGTATCATTTGTATTCAGATTTTCTGTAATATCTGAAATTAAATTCAGGACTGAAACATGAGTCATTTATTAATTCCTCCTGATACCAATTCTCCCGTGAAGTGTAACCCTGTTTATCCAAACAGAACACACAACCTGCCATCTAGACTTGTCACTGGCTTTCCAGCTACCAGAGGCCTTTTCAAAGCAAGTGACTCATGGTACATAGGAGACACATCCAATTTTGGGTAATGTGAGTTCTGAGATAAGAGTATCAGATAAATGGAAGCGTGGAGTGCTCAGCTTACCAATTAACATTTCCAAAATTTCAAAGGTTAGCATTCATTTCATGAGGTTCTGAGAAATACTCCATGCATCATTTAAGAAAGCAAGTTTCACCCCATTTTCTTGTCTGTGTAGCTGAGATATCTCTCAGCCTGACAGCAGAAGCTGGATCCTGATCCAGGGCTAGCCGGTGATGCTGCTGCGGTGAATACTCCTGTGGCTGCACTCCAGGCCAGCAGGCAGCATTAGTGAAACTCAGAAATAAATTTTGGCGAAGTTTTTAGCCCCATTGGGCAGTTTATGGTTTGAAACCAAAACTGTATCAACTGTAACAGGTTTTCAATAATTTATCTTTGAACACCGTCTTGTTTCAAATAATAATTAGAGAACAGAAAAATGCTGGGCAGAGTTACTGAAGGGAATTTGCTTTATATAGGTCAACAAAAGTACACACAGGACGGATAAACCTAAGAAATGAATGAGAAGAAGGGAAGCTCCACACAAACTACACATGACAAGTTTGTCATACTTAAAAAGAGTGCAATTCATTTTAATTCCTTGTGCGTCTTATTACACTGCCTAACCAGTGAGCCCAAAGGCCTTTATTTTACATTCTCCATTTTATTATGTTCTAATCCAATTTGACACAGCAATATAAAAGAATGTATCAAATCCTTCTCTCCCCAGCAAAATGTCCTACTTCAAGTGAGCACTGCAGATTATGCCTGAAATGTCAGCTTTACTGCAAACAATGCCATTAACCTGACCTATTATGCCATGTGCTTTCTTCTGTTTTCTAATAACACTGGAAGATTTTTTATCCTAAACCAGCAGTTTTCATTGTTTGGACTATAACATCTGTTACCATCCCAGAGTTTGAAATTATTTCTTAAGAGAGACGCATGTCAGCATAAATTTTTTTTACATGCTTAAAAGCAGTCTGGTGCCAAACACGAATCTTCAATATCAAAATGACTGTTCTAATCCCAGGTCCTCTGAGCATAAAATCTCCCTCCTGTAACACTGACACTTCTTCCAAGCAGAAAAAAAGCAGCAGTGGGCTGTATAATGGTAGAAATAATTAAGTGGATCAACTTCAGCATGAGCATGAAATGAACTAGATAAGCTTTTTTTTTATGTATTTATGTACTAGTCAGATTACACTGGTTTCTGGCTTATCAAGAAAAAAAGATGCTTTTTATTTTTAGCCTGGGTTTCTCTTGTTGGCATGTTTTGTTTAGTTGCATCTGAAACATAATCAGGATTTGGGGTGGGGTTTTTTGGTTGTATTTGTTCACAGGCTGGTAGCATCTTTGAAGAGAAAAAAAAGTGGTTGATATTTCCTTGGTTGCCATCTTCAAACTCAAATGTGATCAAGCAAAAACACGTGGCTTTGTCATGAGATAAAATGAAAAACCATGAAAGAAGAAGGTGTCAGCTATGAAACAGGAAGGTGTCAGATGGTCCATTTCAGATAAAGGAAAAGCTTCTCTTTCAGAAGGTGCCAAGTATCCCCTTTCATAACTTGCTGTGCCCCTAGACAGGAAAATCCTTTGTCAAGAACTGCTTGTTAGACATCACTATGCTGATGCAGGGCACAGAGAGGGTTTCTGCCAACTGGAAATCCAGCTCTGGTTCATCCTGGCTCTTTGGATTCTCGAAGTGCTCAGCTATTGGCACTTGATTAGCAGGTGAATTTCTAGAGAGGGCAAGTATTTAAAAAGTGACCTCAACTTAGAGGAGGGGGGTAATTGTAGAAAGGTATTTTAGATGGCAATTTGTTGCTTTGGTCTTATAGTATATACAGTTTCTGCCACTGATGCTGTCTTTTCATTTGTCACATATAGTTATGTTTAATATCTGGGCACAGAACAACAAAAACTGCTCTTTTTTCTGAATGTTTAAGCTCATATATACACTTTTTTAAAAATCCTATTCCTAACACCCCATTGGCACCTTTCTCTCATCTCAAAAAAACCAATATATCAGGGTACAAAAGGAGATGGAAATACAGAAGGGAAATATTTCTGAGTTGGAGAGAGAAGAGATTACAGAAGCAAGACCCTGGGTAATACACATAGAATTTGAGAAGTAACACGCAACAGACTTTAAGGAATGTGTTTACTAAAACCCAAAAGAGAGTTATGGATAGTTCAAAGCTATGAAGAGACATGAGCTGTATATCAAGTTGTTCACTTTGACATCCAGAAAGAGCCAGCATATGCCAGAAATTTCAAAGCCAAGAAATTGATTTCATCTGTTTGTAAGAATCTTCAAGCTCTGTTTGGGTCTGGGTCAAAAATACAGCAGTGTATCAGATAATGCCGAATTCCTTTTGCACAGATCCAGAAAATGAAAGCATATTGAAAAAAAAATTAATTTAAGATGCACATTGACATGCATGTTAGTGTTTTGACAAGGAGAGAGTTAAAAAGTGGGGTGGTTACAAGTATTTGAAATTCTGCATTCTGAAAGTGCTAATTGTTCACTGCTGTTGTTCTTGAGTTTGCCCGAGCAAGAAAAATTTGAGAATTTGTATTTTTAGGCATTTATGTTGTATAACTGAGATGCAACTGGAATCATAACATCACCAGAAGGAGGTTTCAAGTTCCCTGTTTCAGAGATGTTAATGCCAACCACAGTATGTGTGGAAGAGAGACGAAAAGAGGCTAAATTTTTCAATCAGTTGTTCATGGAAAGCATAATAAAAGTATAAAATACTGAAATCTGACCCAACAGAAAAAAACTTCCTCAAAGGTTGCATTGCTCAGGTCTGTTCCTGCTAAGAGCTGTGAGCAGTTCAGTGTCTGCCAAATGCACATGAATAGGTGCAGGTCATAAGGCTTACGGCTTAAGCCCTCAAAAACCGAGGAAAATCAACATCCTTCTTTGAAGGAAATAGGTAAATACTGTCCCTAGTTCACCTGCAGAGGAACAGGCTCGGACAACAAGGATGTGATTCACTCAAGGCATGGCACTGCTGGTGGCACAAATGAGAGCAGGTCCAGGATCTGCAGATTCCTGGCACCAGCCTTAATCCACTCTGCTTGCTCTGCTTATCTCCTTCGACAGGGTGCAGACTCTGGAGCTGGCAGGAAGTCAGCTAAGTCCACCTACTCCAGTTCTAAAAACTGTTTAGCTTGTCAAGATGTTTTAGCTAGTATTTCTGAAATCCCTGTTCTGGCAACTTGCAGGGTTTAAAGAAGTGATGGCATTGAGCAAGAGCTCAGAAAAGCCTTTAAAATATTTACAATGGTTAACAAAATTTTCAAGTTGAGGAGGAACAGAAACAAACCAAGTCTCCAGCTCTGTGTATGAATTCAAATCCAAGCTATCAATGCTGAGTGGCAGTAAAAGGGAAATAACAATTGGTTTTTGTTAATTTTTTTTTTTTTAATACAGAAAACCTATCCTGTATTAACCTGGTGTTCTGTTTCTTTAAAGCAAGTAGGCTTTGGCATGAGGGAAGCAACCAGTTATGCTTGTGGAGATGTACCTCTTTAATTGATTTGCAAATGCAAGTCCCTTTAGAAGAGACAGATTTGCAAACCCAGGACTCTTCCCTGTTTTAAAACATGGCAAAAGCTTAGAAGCAACAACAACAATTTCATGGCTATTTTAAGGCAGTAAACACAAGGGGTAAGATTCACCCCGTTTCATGAATTTGTTTAAAAATAAAAAAAAAAACTCAAAACCACGATCAAACCCAGAAGTACTCAAAAAAACCCAAAAGCAGAAAGCATAATTGCCTTTGTGAGGCAGATCAGTGGATATTCATCTTCTCCTGAGTCACAAGGTCACCCTTTGTTGCATGATTTTTTCTGTCTATTCTTAATCAACTGTACAGAAAAAAAAGGAAAGTGCATGTGTAATGAATCATTTCATAGCCAAAAGATGCTGGAAAGTCATAGGTCTTTAATCCTTCCAATTCCTGAGGGTCACCACAGTAAGGATGAAATAGAAATTAATTAGGCTTCAGCAGTAGCAGAACAGGTGTAGTACTCACTGTACAGTGGAGAACAGCTGCAGCCAGTGTTTTTCTTTTTAAACATCTTTTTAACCACCTATTTAAATGCATTAATTTTCAACACTGGGCTTTTCCTTTTGTATTTTGGGGGTTTTTTCTCTCTTAATTTCATGCTTGTAACAGTTACTTGGTAGGAGAAGGTTTGTCAGGAATGCCATACATTTAAATGATATGAGGCCAGCCCTCAGCATGGCTAAACAAAGCACAGACACGGTTACGTACAATCACACAGAGTAAAGATAAAATATTAACAAGTTTTCAGAAAGTTAAAGGCAGCACATGCCTAATTCTGCTTGAGAACTGGGTAATGCTGAGAATAATAAACAACAAAACTTGGGAAAGGTCAGGAGTAAAAAAAAGTCAAATGCCTTGGAGAGCAGTGGTTTGAGACGCAGCTCTGTGGGTCCTGAGTCAGCGGTACAAGCGCTGCATCCTTGGCTCTGAAAGGAGTGAAGACTATTCCATGCAAGGGATTATCCAACAGCCTTGTAATTCCACAGAAACAGGATGGATCTTGTAATATCACTGAGGCTTCAGCTACCGTTTATCGGGGGTTTGGGAGCAGTTTAAGGAAATAATAATTCAGAGAGTTGTGTCCGTGTGCGTGCACCATGTGAAGTTTACAGAGCCCAGGAGCATGGCCATCAGAATTTTCAAGGGAGCTTTTCCACTGTGGATATTTCTCTACAAAAAAAACCCCTGTACATACAACCAACCAAGCAAACAAAAGAAACTGAAGAAGACAAAAGAATTTTTTAAAAAAGCCTATGTAGCAGAAATGGCACCATTCCAGTTCAAAAATTTTAAAGGAAAAAGATATTTCAAAGTTAGTATTTTGAGCAAATTAACTTACTTTGAAATTTCAAAATAAGATATTTTGATTTCTCATTTGGAGTGTCCTTCTATGACTATATTTTAAAATATTTTGAAAGCAAATTGTTTAAAGCCAAGCAATGGATATTCTGCTTCAAAATGGAAATAACTCAAAATTCCATATCAAATTAGAATCCTGCTTCCTAAACTGATACTGTCTCTGCCCATCAGTGCTGCATCTTCTTGAGTTCTCCATGGTCCCTGTATCCTCCGTGTTTCTCTGGTACAACAGCCCCAGAACAGCAACAGTGCATGAAGAACATTTTCCTCCACACATTAGCTGCATGCTGAAAGAGGTTAGACACAACCCTAAATTCCTGCTTCCTGGTTCCTGGAAGTGTCTGTAAGTGTCCCTGTTCTACACGTCCCCCTTCTCCTTTCTTCTCACCCTCCTCTGCCAATCCTTTTTTTCCCAGAAATCTCTCTCAAGCAAGGCTCTGGGAGAGAAAAAGCTCGCAGTAACACTGACTGCATATAAACCAAAGTCAGAATGTGATCCCGGTCAGCCAAGCCTGTCCTTCAATTATACCATCCAGAACTGTCAGTAGGAGCTGCAAATACAGAAAAAAATCTGGCTCCAGTGTTTTACAATTCATAGGCAGCAATTCTTGAAGACGAGCAAAGAGCATTCGCACAGCGCTGAGACTAAAATAGCTGTATTAAAGGGATCTTGGTTGTAACCATTCTGCACATAATTCAGGATTAGACTGTGCCATAGCCTTTTTTCTACAGGGTTATATAACTTTCAATTTAAACATGTATTTAGCCAGGCAGGGGAAAAAAAAATCGCTTCAAACACGCATTTAATTATTGAACAGTTTTTGGAATGCTTACTCTGTCTTTTTTTTCTAGCAGAGGTCACAGAAAGCATTTCAATAGCTTATGGATTTATCAAAATTTCTGCAAAATCCTACTCTTTAAATTAAGGTTCAATATTTGGAGCCAAACTTGAAAGTATTCTTCCCTCTGAACATACTGTGCTTATGTGAAAAGCCTCAAGCCATTTTTAGCCTTTAATCCCCACTAGATATCACAGCCATCAGGCATCTTTCTGCACCGAACAGGGTATTTCAGAGTTTTACAGTTTCCCTCTCTGTGCAGTCTGTTTACCCAGTTCTCACGTTATTTTCCCAGGGCCTTTTATTTTACAGCAAGTGGACTTTTTTGTTACAATTTCTTTAAGGATTCACTGTAACTGTGGCCTGAACTTACAGCAGGATATCCTGGTTATTGGGGCAGGGGATGGCAGAGCTATTTGGGAAGCACCTCCAGCACACCATATCTGACAGGCTGGCATCCAACACAGCCTAAAATGCGGATGTGCTGGGGACAGTTCTGACTTCATCTCTTCTAGTACACCTGTGACCCAGGTGAAGAGGTAGGAAAGAAAGTGCCACTACACACAGGCTCTTTTCTCACCAAAAGATTTGTCTGGCCCCCTTCAGAGTCTCATTAGAGGATGTCACCTGTCTCACACTTTAACATTTCAGGATTCCAGGATCTGTAATAGAGGACAAAGTATCATCTGTACAGAAGGGAGGAAGTGCTGGATCATGACCAGTGCTAGGAGGCATGGGGTTTGTGCTTACAGGCTAAATTATAGAGCTTGCCAAAATTAAGATAAGGCTATACCGTTTGCTAAATAATCGCACAAGGGCTGTCTTCAAACCTCCCCACTGCCTTTGTGGGGGAAAGCATTAGAAGCTGCAGCTGAACTGGGAGCTGACTTGTGGAGAAGGACATACTATTCCCACAGTATGTATCTATATATGTATCTATAGCTTTTCTAGATTTTCTCCTTGTCCAGGAGACTTTGAACTTGTAAATGACAGTGGAAACTTCAAAGGACACACAACCCATTTTTCCTAAGATTTATTGCAAGATTAGCTCAGTTGGTCAGAGCATGGTGCTGATAATGCCAAGGTTGTGGGGTCAGTCCCTATAAGGGCTATTCACGTAACAGTTGGACTGGATGATCCTCGTGGGTTCCTTCCAACTCAGAATATTCTGTCGTGCTGTGCAGTATAATTCCAGATATTGTGGAGGCCCTGTTTGTCCCTGGGTGGCCTTGGAGGTCAAGGTATGTGACAGCTTTTCTGTGTTCAGTCACAGCCCCTCAGAGCACAAGGGCCTCTGCCGAGGCTCTGTAGAGAACGTTGCCCAGGTCATTGCAGAAAGATCCATAGTTCTACTCCTCCATTCTTTGCTTTGAGAAAAATAGGCTGCCAAACCATCCAGGGGAAGAGGGGCAGAAAGGCATCACTCTTTCATGCTAAGTGAGCTATTTTTCTGAGAGCAGAACTAAGGAAACAATGGCAAAACTGAGGACCTGACTGAAAGCTTTTTCATCGAGATTTATCAGCCCCAAGTTTATGATGTTTTTGCAGCAGAGAACTTCATTTTAACTCACTGTTTTATTTCATTTCCCGTCATGTATGCCCATTTCTCTAAACATTCTGAATACACATGTATCAGGAACAACATAGAAAGTGTAGTGTTTCCTGAAAAAATCCAACAGGCCATGGCAACATCACTTTGTGCTTGCCTGGGGAAGATTAAATGACAGACACACAAATCTCCGAATTCTGCACTGGTTCTCACAAACACTGAAAGGCAGTGCACACTCAGTGCACACTCCAAGTCTAGAATCATGGATGTTGTAACTCCTATAGCTAGTCTTGCTGAAGTTATTCACAGGGGTAAATGAGGCAGAGAGGCTTTTGCAGTGTCTGAGCCTTCCTGTGGCTCCCTGACAGAGCTTTAGAGTGAGCATTTCACACCATGTACTCTGGAGAAGTGACAGGCTCAAGTGACGAGAATGCATTAGCAATGTCTGTGCTATCATGACATTTGAGATTTGTGTAGCTACATTCTCCTGGCCCTTCATTGCTTGATTAAACACCTTGCTCTATTTACTCAAGAAAACAAGAGTCACAAGCTACCTCTTACCTTAGTGAGTGCTTAATCATTCACTACTCCCTTCACCAGGCAAACTTCAAATTAAAGCTACGTACACCATCTGGAAAAAGATTCCTGACTACTGATGGGATCTTGCTTGTGATGGGCAGGGAAGCAGAAAACAACTGACAGCTGGAGGTTTTCGCAGTCGATTATGTGAACTATTGGGAAAAAATTCCCCTCTCAGATATTTGGGCCAAATCTGACATCGAAAAAATAGCAGTTTATCACTACATCAGGGAACTTAACCTTGCTTGCCAGGCAACCAGTTACTGACATCCTCAGAAAGTGTGTCTGAAGTCATTGCCCCTCCTACCTAACATCTCCTCTTCTGTTTCCTGCAGTAAAATTATTTTGAAAGGAGCAGTGAATAGGAGAAACACTTCGAAGGTTAACTCCAAAGAACAAAAGAACAATTCTCCATACTGTATTTTGTACATCTGTTTTCAGAATTCATTGAACTCTGTATGTGTTTTCTCTTTAAAAGCATGCTGGGGTTTTATAAGTATTTTTAAAAGCCAGCTGTGATTTAATCAACCATCTGATCTGCATTATGATAACTCTTCTGAACAACCCCAACAGTAAAATACATATGTATGCAGTAAAGTGAAACAAAAGTGTGTACAAAAATGATAGAAAAAAACCAGCAGACTTTGGTTTCAAGCACCCTAGAGAGTTATTTATGATCATCAGGAAGAAAGGAATCACTTTAAAATAATGAAAACCTTTCAATAGCTGCACTCCACTGAGCACAGAATCTTACAGTAAATGCTAATTTAACAATAAACTTCACTCTGTTGAGACCAAAACATTTTATGCAGGTAGAAATGAGTAGTGCTCAGGATTAGATCCTGACTCTACTGTAAAGTCAGGGAAAGATTTCCCACTGAAGCTCAGATTTCATGCCTATCCTCTTGCTGTAGTTTGGAAATAGTATCTTGTAAACAGTACAAAAAGCCAAATGAAATAATGTAAACAGGTAACCTGAGATGTACATCAGAAAATGCACTAGAACAGAAGAACAAGCAAATTAACCTCCTTTTATTCCTCTCTGCAAAAGAAATTCCTGACAATGACCTACTCAATGAAGATTTGAAAGTAATCCTCCCTCCAAATTTCATGATTAAAATATGAGTGAGCTATCAACTTTGGTTTTGGAGAAAGCAGATCTCTCCATCAGACATTATCTGAGTTCTCCATCTGCATCTTCTTTTTCTGACTGGCTGCAGCCATCCTAAAGGAATGAAAACAGATTATTTTCCCTCAAGGTTTCTTCAGTGAGCACCCCTGACCCATTCCTTTTGGTACCTCAGCATCATTTCTCATTTTCCAGGTCCTTTTCCAAATCCTTCACTTTACTTAATGTACAGAGCACCAGCATTCTTGGGAAAGCCATGAAAAACATTTCATTCAATGCCAAGCTTTTATCATAAAAGAACATATAAAAACCTTCTTATCCTATCTGTAACAGTAATACTTTTTTCATTAAAATACAGATATTTTTAGAAACAAACATATCTATAGCAGTAGATGCTCACTGTCTTCATTCTCATCATCGTGTTCTTCTCAGAAGTTACTTATTTTAGGAAACCTTTCAGTGCTAAATCAGCACACACATCCTTTTCTGACTGTTTTGAGTCAGGATGGTCAGAGATAGCTACACTAAATTCTTTCGAAATCATACTTCCAAAAAATTGAAGTTGGGCCCTTTTAAGGCATCAGATCAAGTACCCAAAATCAGATTAACAGAGTTCTAAAGTCATTTAGGACAAGCCAATTCACAAACCTGATTTCATCTAAAACCCATCAAATTATTTAAATTACAAAACTAATTGAAATAATTCAACTAAGCTGAAAATTTGAGAAGGCATCTAAGTGACCGTGAGATTCTAAGTCACAGGCTGCTTGAAAGTGCTACTTTTTTTCCTACCCATAGCTGAGTATGTACTGAATAATACCGTTTATTCTGAATATTGGCATAACCAGGTCTAAGTCTCACCACACTCACCTCGTGATTCCACGAGGAAGAACAGAACAAGCTGCAGAAAACAATCATTTTCCTCTCTAGGTATGTTTCACACATAGCACGTGTAAGGTAAAACAAGTTAGAAGAAAAGTCTACTAAGAGGAGGGAGTTCTGTTGACTCATTTTTATGGAATTAAAGCACAAAGCACTTCTAATTTTAGTGCTGTTTTTATCTCACATCTTGCACTACCCTCTCTGCAGTCTTTAAGAGAAAAAACATGCTCACTGAAGTGGCCCTGAAATTGCCTCCAGTGCACATCTAAATATAATAGGGAGGCACGAACACATCTGATAGAGAACAAGTGTTACAGGAAAAGAACTGTTATCACACTCTGCACAATCACATCTTCCCCTGCTCACGCTGTAGACACCTGGATGGATGATACACTTGATTTCAGAGTCTGCATTTTCTAAAATGGATTCCTGTCTTCTCTCTTCACCTTCCTTCAGCTTCCTCAGTCTTTTGTTTAGCTTTAAAGCTTTTTTTTTTCCGTATACTGCTAAGTAGACGTGCTGGGTTGGTAAACTGCCTAGCAGCTCCAAGACTAAAATACTCTGTTTGTTTGTAAGGTAGGTAGATGATATACAGCAACAGCATAAATTCTCCATGACCAGATCCACATAGCTCAGGTGTCCTAATGACAGTAGTCCAGAGCTGTCTCTGAAGAAAAGCTGGTAGCTGGATTTCCATGAACTTCTGGGCAGCACCAGCAATGAAGATACCAAGAAACAGTGAAATGTTCCTGATATTGCCTGAGAGAAGTGGATCAGCACAGATTCCATGGCACGGATTTGGGTGAGGCAGGGTTAGATAGCAACAGCATCTCAGCATGTCATGCAGTCAGCAAATTTTGCAGTCTGTTATGAAATCATCAGTAGCACCTCTAGGAGGAAGCAGAAGAACCTTCTCTCCCATGTTCCCCCCTGATGCCCCAAAAAACCATCACCAAAACCCCGACATCCCTCCTGAGTCAAATGTGTAATTTTCTTTTCAGCATGGTTTGAGAACCAAAGGATGAAAACTGTCCTCTTGTCCACACTTCTGGAATGATGCTGTCTTAGTTATCACTAATTTTATTTTCATCCTCGTTCTTCCCTCTACTGCTTTAATTCCTTTTGTAGTTGGAAACCAGAGAGATTCTACATTATAACATGAGATAAGTTCTCAGTATTGAAGATGTAGGTGTTTCATCCAACTTGACTTATTTAATAACTGTGTTTTGTAGGATTAAAGTCCATGATTCCATTCTTCCATTTAACTTGCAATGGAATTGGAATTGAAATGGAATGGCTGTGCAAGGACACTCAAAGCAGTACAGCTGCACACCTTTGCACCCCATCCATTAACAGAATACTGCCAGCAGTGAAGCAGTTTCTTCACCTTGGCTGCTTCACTTTGAAATTAGCAGGTACTTTCTTTTCTGTGTTACCCATATAAAGAAGTAAATGAAACTTCTATGGAAATTGTTTTTTCTGTTGTTTAAAGTGGGCAATTTTATAGAGGAGTGTTACTAGTAAAACATATGCTGTGAAATTTAGTGGTGCATGTGTTTCGATGGAAGGTTGCACAGAATGCTCTCAGACATGGTTTTGAGCCATAATGATCCCTTTTCACCTTTCCTCTGGTGGTGGAAACTTTCTGTGGCTGGTGCATTGGAGTCTGGCGCTGTTAGTGTTATACAGGTGTTACTGTTAAATAGGTTACTGTTACACAAGTGACAGATCAGAAAAAGCCAACTTTTTGTATTTAGTGGCACCACTTAATAGCAACCAAGTCAAAGGTAACAGGATTTCAGCATCAAGGAACTTTGGAAATGAAGCTGCTTTTTGGCAGCAAGCACATGAAGTACTCTCACTGTTGCCTGACCTGAGGGCATGCGTGACACGACGTGACAGAATTGTCTCCAGAGAAACAAACACATGGAGAAATTTCAGCAGAAAGGCACTTGATCGTTGGCTTTAGAATCACAAGGATACCCAGGAAAAGTACCTTATTGAAAAAAAGAAAATAACTTTCACTAGCAATGAAGAAAATCACTTTGTAACTCATAGGAAAAAAAAGCAGGAGAAAGATTCATAAGCCCATGCTTCTTTCCCCACCTGCTAAATTGACACTGAACTTAAAAGGAGCTGCTCACAGAAAATATTGCTTTTGAAAAGTCCAACTTAGGCAATAATTCTTGTATTACTTTTTAGTGGGATGAGAAGCCAAAAAGGATCAGAGAGAGAGAGAGAGAGAAAAGGCACACCAGGGATTTAATTGAACGTGGATTTGATATCTGGATATCACAGAATCACAGAATTGTTTAGGTTGGAAAAGACCCTTCAGATCACACAGTCCAACCATTAACCCAGCACTGCCAAGGCCACCACTAAACCCTGTCTCTAAGTGCCACATCTACGTGTCTTCGAAATCCTTCCAGGAATGGGTGACTTCACCACTTCCCTGGGTAGCCTGTTCCAATCAGTAGAATTTTTAAATGATCAGACAAAGTTTGGGTTAATGGCGCTGAAGTTATTTTAGTGGTCTGTGAAAGGAGCACGTTATATCCAAGGGGTCAGAATTTAGGGACAAAGTGCTGCTTTGCTGTCTGTATCCAGGGAACAAGGCACATGTGTGCTTCTCCAGCTTCTGCATTCTTTACAGTGGCTACCATAGCTTCCCTGCTGAAATTACACCTGGAGTGGCATTCCACAGCAAATGGCAAAATCTATCAAGAGACGTGATTAAATAAAAAAATTAAACATATCTCAGCGAAGATTTCCAGAATGGCAGGCTACTGCAGCATAGAGTTTGACATTAACTATTTTTCACGCATGATGCTATTTGGACTATTCTCTTTTTTGTATCAATTTCTTCAAAATTGTAAAGCAAACTTATAGTAATGGTAGATTCAGATTTGTGAAAATGACCTTTCCTTATTACCCATTTTGTGAACGACCTGTGCTAAGCCTGAGAAGCAAAGTCAGTACAGAACACCTAATGGGAGTGTAATGAATACATCCACAACACATTATAGATGCTTCTGCAGACTGAAAAGAGCATTTTTTTTCCTGATGCTATTACTTTCTCCATCTTTTTTCAGCACTACCCAGGTACTTAGTTTCTCTCCTTCTCAGAGAGATGTGCTCAGAATGCACAATAGAGCAGACAGCTGCTTTGCACAGCACAAAACGCCTGCACTGAGAATGACATTCAGTGCCAAGGGAAGGTGAGGAACTGTTAGCAGGGCCCAAAAACCTCTAATACCATTTCAAGCCAGTCTGATTAGCCTTTTCTTGTACAGAATGGCCACTGTGCAAGCCTTTATCCTTAATTAAGACTAGGTGAGCAGGACACCAGGGCTGGCTGCTTCCTGTGGGCTGGGATGTCAGGAGCAGTGCGGGACTCTGGAGCTGCTAGCCAGGATTGGCCAGCCAGGTGCCATCCCACCACCCCAGCCAGGGACCTGGGCAGGTGGGGACCTGGGGGGCAGCCCCTGGCACCAGCCAGCTCCCTAGGGAATGGGGAGCTGGGCCAGGGGCAGGTGGGGGGAGCCCTGGTGGGCAGGCAGGGCCATGGAGGGCTGTTGATGCCCTCAGGGCTCTGTCAGACTGATTGCTTTCAGTCCCTGTACACGGACAGATAATTGAGTGAGGTTAGAAGACAGAGGATCTTTCGATATTTTAGTGGAGCTGTAAGTTCACGTGCAGCCATTGTAACTCAGGGTAGAGTGAAAGGCCAATCCATTCATTTGCATACAGATCTAGTTTAAATTGACATTTTCATTTTAACACACTAGGGGAAAAAAATTAACAGGCAAGACATTTTGGATTAAAATATTTTGATTAGTTAACTTCCTTTTAAAGCCAGCTTCCTCCCTTGCAATTTTTCTTGGATGTATTTGAAATTTTCGTTATTAGTGGTAGATGGAGATAATTGAACATATCTTTCAACTTATGTCAGAATGGAGGCAATAGGTAGCTGGCAAATAATTTGTAGTAGAAATAATTTTATGCATTAGAATGGATTTGCTGCTTCATTTTCTTCAAGCTCATGTTTGCCTAGAGATAGTGAACACTTAACACATAATTTAGCCTCCCCTTCATACAAAAAGCCAACCTTTAGCCTTGAAACCATGGGGGTTTATTTTCTCATCTCTTTCCATCTCTGTGATGTTCGCCAAAAGTTTTCTTTAAAGTCTGCAAGGTTGGGCCACCCAGGTTAAATTGCATGGTAAGGTACTGCATACTACAAAGTCATTAACCTCTGCTTCACTTCGGTTTTTTCAGTCTCAATATTTCATGAAAAATGGAAGTCTAATCCAAACCAATAAAAGCCAAAAAATTATTGGGCTTGACATGACAGATACTGATAGACATTCATTAACAACTTTGGTCCTCACTTTAGGCAACCACTGCCCAATTTTCTGGATTGCACCGTTCAGTTGGTTTGTAACACTTCCCTCTGTGAGACAGTCCCTTGTCTGCCTGACCTGCCTGTCCTTCCATTTCTACCACCTTCACCTGACATCAACATTCTTTATTTTCCCAGAGGAAGCTCCCTCCTCGTCTCCTTTTGAGAAAGCACTTGGCCTCCAAACACATATTCCTGTATAAGGCAATTTGCATTTCATTGCTATTCCCAAGCTTGTCGACATTTCTGAAGCAGCACTGCCTTACCTGCAGGGGGAAAGGTCTGGGTTAGCTCTGTGCCGGAGTGCTCCCCCTTCAAGCTTTAGCAGTGGGAAATCAAACCCACCCTCACCAGGCTTCCCTTGCAACAGACTCTGGAAGCGCCACTCCAAAGGTGGCAACTCGTGAACGCTGACAAGGTGGGATACGCTGAGGTGGGAGAAAAGGAGAAGCAAATTTCTCCTCAGCACCTTGCTTGTAAACTCATGTCTTGCAGGTTATGGCATTTTTATACATCCCTTCATGAAGATGCAGTTGTTTTCTCTACTTTTCAAGCCTTCCCTATCCTAGAGCCACACACACACACACACACACACACATGCACACACACAGGCACCCCCAGCCTCCCAGCACCAATCCAAATTATCCAAGGCAGCCTGCAGTGCCTGGAAAACAAGGGTCAGGGCAGACTTTTTCGTATTATTAAGTCTATGCTGAACTTTTCATTTTTTAGAAAGTGACAAGTCATAGAATAATTTTTTTTTAAAGGCAGTAACAATTCAAGAAACTGAAATATCTTTCAGAGGAATAGTTTAATTTGCAAGAAGCTTAAACATCACTTAACTTTTGATCTCTGGTCAACAATGCCATCTAGCAAGCCTTCAGAGCCAGCTTTATACTCACTCTTTTCTTAATAACTGAGGGAGTTAAGAATTACTTCTATTAACTTTCTACAGAAGTTTCACTTTTAGAAGGCCTCATTTCTGTTTTTCCCATGAAATCAATTTCTGACACGGGCTCACACACATAAACAGGACAAGTACTCCAGCTTTTCCAGTCATGTCTACTAATTTTCATTAGCTCAATTCAGACTATCTCCCCAGTTCATCAATTTAGTTTGGAACAAATTAAGACATTATTTCTATCTCAATAGCTACAGGATAATTCATTAGATTCACTGTTAGGCCCAGATTCAGCAAACCACTGTAGAAGTTGTGAATTGAAAATCTGCATAAAGGATTCAAAGCCAGTAAAATCTATAGGATTTAAGCATGTGTTTAAGAACAGGTATGGGATAAAATGTATCTGTACTGAATGGAGGCTGTTGTTAAACGATCTTAATACAGAATAATTTATCAATAAAGTCTTAAATGGCTCTAAGAACAACTATATCCTGTAAATGCTTCCCGATAACTGAGGATCGTATGCAGCTCACTGATTGGAAAGTTTCAATTAATCACTGCCACCCTATTTATAGGATATAAATGATGACAGGGAGATGTTGGGTCTTTAGAGAGATAAGTACATTGACTGCCTGCAGGAAAAGGCCTCTGTCCTTGATTCTACTGAGGACATTGTGGCAAGAGAAAGTTACGAGTGTGTTCCTCTCAAGGACACTGACTGCATTTGTTCTGAAGCATTCATGGAGTGAAAGGCTCCTACTTTGGCTCCAACTACCCTCATTTCTGATGTGTCTTGAATGACTGGCACAACACAAAGTTGTGTCTGGAGGATCCTTCTTATGTGGCCTGGATTAAAGAAAAGTAGTAATGACACAAGGATAATGGAATCAGGAGAGGAAGAAAAACCACAAACTCCAAAAATCCATGTCAAAAGACCTTCACACTCTGAAGACAGAGGATATGCTGTTGGCTTTACTTTTGATACTATCTTTATAGAGAAGTTGCCATCATGCTCGGCAAACTATGAGTGCAAAATCCAGAGTGAATTACATACAAACACTTCAACTTTTTCATATTCCATCACTGCAGTGAAACCAAGCTTCAGAATTGTTTGTTAATGTTCTTTCCCAGTAAGTGAAATCACACATACCAAAGGCTTCTTTACTTACTTTGCTTTCGTTTTTAAAGACAAGCATAAAGAAAAGCAATAAAGACAATGAAATACAAAAAAAATAAAAAATAAAAAACAAATCACAGTGAGAAAATGGTACAATTTGAAAATTAACTTAAAAATGAAATATAGCCTGACATTGATGTATTGAAAGAATAATTATAAAAGATAGGCCATTCCCATTTTCCACTTACTTAATCACATTTCTGTAGATATAGATTGATTCAGGCATTAATAAATATCTGCTTTACTAGAGTTCATTTCTTTGATTTAAGATGTCATGAAAATAGAATTTTCCAGTCATATCTTTTCTATTCATCTCAAAATGTGTAATGAGAAGCAACTGGCACTCTTCTAGTCACATGCAAATTCAATTAAAATCCAACATTTCAAAAGAGTTTTTATCGGTATATATTTCTCATAGATGTAACTCAAAATAACTCTATGATGAAATAATAAAAAATGTGGAGCTAACTTCACAAATTCTTCATGTTAGATACTCTAGATTTACTATCATTCCCAAACAGATTAGAGTTTATGGGATTTGCATAATATTTGTTCCTGGACATGTTCCTCAGCAGAATTAAAATCTTATCACTCAAATCTTACTCCAGACTTCTCAACACAGATGAGCAATTTAATAAATGTATATCCCAAAAAGCAGTTATCACTTCTTAAAACATCTTTAAGTCATTTAGGCTTAACACATATACCTAGTGTGCTTAACTCATCCTTGTCTTAGCTGAGTGAACCTCATCTGAAATAAATCCTTGTAAAATTCAAATCCCCATTAGCAAATATTAGAATGATGTACAGTGAAACTTATCTTGCACTATAGCAGAATAATTCCCTTAGTTCCAGGAAAGATTTGGAAGTAACTGGGAAGAATTTGTTGTTGTTTAAAATGCAACTAATGCTCCTCAGCCTGGAGGGGAGAAGAAAGAGAGACTTTAATTAAATAGTGGCAGTGTCTCCTTTCTGTGCTACAGAAGCTCAAACGATCCCATCTCATTCCATGACACCTCTGCTCTGTTTCTGTTTTCCAGTGTCCTTTGCAGGGACATGTCCAACTCCTAAAGGAGGCGGCATGCAAAGCTACCATTGCCTGAGCTGTACAGCTCTGACACAGCAGCAAGAATTTAGCAAATCTCTAAAACCACTTCTGCCTTGAAAACCTCTCTCAAGTGTTAGTAACTTCATAGGAAACAAGCAAGGGCACCAGTGCCTGCTAAGTGCTCCAGTTAATGTTGGGTTGGTGAGATGCATGAAAGTACATGTGGGCACCTCACAACCCATAATTAGTTTTGCAACATAGCAGAAAAGTGAAAAAGTAGTGTCTGTCTTTTTATAGCTGGAGAGCTGAGGAAGCCGGTATAATTGAGACATATGCTTTAATTAGAGTGGCACAGGCACTGCGTGGTGCAGGCCCATCACAGCTCCTCTGCTCCAGAAATACAAAACTCAGCTTTCCAAAGAAATGGGCACAAACCTTACGAATGCCTAACTCGAGGAAAGCACATCTTTTTCCAGACTAGAGGCAGAAGCAGAAGATATAACTTATAAATTGTCTTGTTTTCTTCCATCCCTTGCTGCCTGTTTTGCATGAGTTTACATACCCATTCTCTGCGCTCAAAGGTTTATGAGAAGGGAGAGGAGAACTCTGATCCCAAATGTCATCCCCATTTGTCAGAACATCCCTAACAACCAGGTGACTTAGAGGTTTCACTGAGAAGGTTTGATCCAGCCTGAGCTGCTTAATGCAGCCTCAGAGGTATCAAAGGTGAGGCCATTTAGGGGCCCTTAGTCACCATCCTCTTTACACATCTCCCTGTTTAATATGCTGAGTTATACTCACTAAGCAACAGCATGGAGCTGCTGACACAGTACTTGGGAGTGATTTATCCTGCAGGCCAATCTCCAGCAAAATCGAATAATTTTAAAATCTATAAATACTGTGTGATTAGAGACTAAAAACCTACTAATGTTACTATTAGAATTCAGCACTTTCAAAGATATATTTATTTTGGGTTAGTTTTATAAGGGGGAAAAACCCGAAATGTTTTCTGGGAAAAGCAGGACAAAAAACCTTTCAGTAGAAGCCACTGAAAATTATTCAAAAAACATGGTTTTTATAAAGCATCAAGAATTTCCACCAGAAACGGAGCAAGAAGGAAGCATAGTATGAGAGGGGTGATTGGCTCCATGCTCCTAACAACAATCTTATTTACCTTGAGGTTTCATGGATTATGGGATGCAGCCCATTTGCAGCTTTCAGACAAACCTTGTGATTTACACCGCTGGTTTGAACTCTCCAGCTGGACTGAATACATATAACTCTCCCAGGTAACACTGGGATGTTTTCAAGGAAGAAGCTTCATGCTCTTGCTCAGTTGAATAAAGAACTGCATGAACACAGCAAGGGCTCAGAGACAAATCTAGGTGGGATTATCAGAGGCTCCCTGTAAGGCACAGCTCACAACATCAAGGCACTCAGCCCTCGCTCCGAGCCTGGAGCTGAAGCCTGAGGCATTGGAAAAGCAAAGCTGATCCCAGTCGTGTTTTACCTTTTTTAGAATACAGGAACAGGCAGGTTACAGATTAAAAATAAAGTCTGTGTTTTCTTTCCCTGAACCTGGGCAGTTTTTGAGGACAATGGGAGAGGGGTATGTTTGTTACAGGATATTTATTCCGTTCTTTTATGCTTCCTGCTGAATGGGACCAAAAGAAAAATAATATAGGGCATATACATGTAAGCAAGTTATAACTGCAATTTAATTATCTACTGGTTATTTCCATTTGAGTTATTAATAAAATTGATCAGTCTTTTGGTGTGGTTATATTAGGGCTGTCATGGTTGCACTGTAACATGCCCATTCTCTGCCATACGACCACACTGAATGAGCTTAGACACAAATTTGGAAAGTACAACATGCATGACTTGATAACCTACACTATTAAGATATCTTTTCCTAAGCAGGAGTTTCAAAATGTCTCTGGCAGTGTAATGCCACATTTTGTGGAGCGCACACAGTAGTGCATAAGCACTCAATTCAAACAGGAACTAATCCTTGCAGAAGATCCTACCCTCTATGCTTGTTAATTCTGTTCCTCGGAGCGATTTCTTGCTAATACAGCACACCTTTAGTGACAATCCGTGGCTTAAGCCATGTAGCTCAGTGATTTTAAACTTGTGAAGATGTGCACTAATCCTCTCTGTGCTCTGATACATTGGCTTTGGTTCTGTTGAAAAGCTGAATTTGTAGAAAAGGCCTGTGTTTGCTGGATGTGAGGGTCATGCCTGTGACAACGCTGATCTCCAGTCAGAGCATGGTGCCTGTTCCCCTTCAGCTACCCAGAGAGATGAACACACACCTGCAAATTCTGGGGTTTGGGGTACTCTCTGAAGATCATTCCCCCATTAAACCTTCTAACTGAGCCTTGAGGACCCATTGTTTGGAACAGTTGCCCTTTGATTATAGAAAATAGGGGTAAGACAGGGAGGAATAACTAGGGCGAGGGGAAAGGCTCTCTCTGTTATAAAAATTCTTTCCAAACTGTAGAAAACATTTACAAGTACCAGTATGATGGAGTAGTCATTAATTCCCTACAATTTAAAATGAAAGTGTGAGAAGACAGGGCTTCTCTTTCACACTGAGAGAAGGATGGCAAAAGTTGTCTCTACCCTGCTGCTGCCTGCAGTCTTCCCTTCAGTCACACTCTCAGGCATTGGCTTACTAACAGACAATCTCACAATTGTCTGTGACCTATTGCTACAATACCTACAACTTCTAGAACTGGAAGAGACTAAAGAAATCACAGGCTCTGTTTCCAGTATAACTCTGTTTTTTTCCCTTACAATGCCCAGTGCAATTTTTCAAAAAGCATTACCATAGTATTGTCATTGCAGCATTTGCTAAAAAATCACAGTGCAGGAGACAATTACTTTTCAATTCTAAGGCAAAGCTTGTGGGTAAGTATATTATGGCATAATTCCTACTACTGCATTTAACACATGTGATCCATTCTTTTCCCAAGCAGTTCATTTATGCAGTTCATTTATGCAATTATATCTGTACTCTCCTTTCTGGTGATCAGTGACAGCACCTGAGGGGATGGCAGGAAGCTGTATCAGGGGAGATTTAGGTTAGACATTAGGAAAGATTCTTCACCCCAAAAGTGGTTGGGCTGAAACAGACTCCCCAGGGGAGTGGTCATGGCATCAAGCCTGGCAGAGACCTAGAAGTGTTTGGACAACGTTCTCAGGCACATGGTGTGACTCTTGGAGCTGTCCTGTGCAGGGCCAGGACTTGGACTCCATGATCCTTGTGGATCCCTTCCAACTTAGGTTATTCTATGATTCTCTGATTTCTCCTGGCATCTATACCTAAACCAATTTGTAAAGTAATTAATTTACCTATAAACTTCTTGATAAAAATTGAATAAAAGTTTTTTTAAATGTTCATTCCAGATGACCAAGTCTGGAATGGAACCTTTTGTATTTGGTAGTGACAGTAAAGCATTTACAGTACTCACAGAATGAATTCCCAGTCACCATGTAGAGCACTGGAGTTGAATACAGAGTGACTTTGCCACGGCTAACAATATTGAAGGATGCCAAAATACACAGTTAAAACAACAGATGCCTCATGGGCTTCTTTGTGGTCAGGGAAGACCTGAGTGATTCAACAATGCTGTCTCCTTCTAGAGGGTAGTGACCACTTCAGGAAAAACAACCTATCAAAATTTGCCGGAGTGACAAATTCCCAAAAGATGGCTTCAGTCAATAATTTCTTTAAATGTCTTATGAAATGCTGCTCCCCTCAAGAGTTGCAGCACAAGAGAGAATTTCACAGCTACGAATCTCAGCATCTCAGAGCGGGGGAAGTTGCCCTTCCTCACAATGGGAAGCATAAAACTTTGCTTCCTGTTTTCCTGGTTACAGGTATCAAGCTCTAGCTGATCACTGGAAATATTTCAGAGATCAGTCATTTTCCTGTAATGTTAAGGGCAGGTGTTAGCCAAGACAATTTTCTCCTGGGTGTGCTGACATCTCTTTAACCTGTACGACTCCTCACAGCATCTCGAGCAGCACTTTGATCCTCCCACCAAGTGAGTCAGTGACACAGTGTGTTGCAGCAAGTTTGCTTCCAAGTGGGAGCTATCAAGAGGCACTAAACAGTCTGAGTCATGGCAGCCACCTCGATATTGTCCCAGCCTTTATTAGCTTTTCAGCTACCGTGAAACACTGATCTTTAGAATGGAAAAAATGATAGGGTTAAAAGCTGGTTATTCCTGACAAATGGCCTGTAATATCAGCCTTTTCCTTCTTTGACAGCATCTCTTAAATAACAGCACAGGGAAAGGACCTACTTTTGAATGAATGTACATGTTTGGTTTTTTCCTTGTGTGAGCTGTGAGCTGAAGCAAAGATGCCTCTCTTGAGCAAGGGGTTGGATCAAGTGACCTCTAGAATTCCCTTCTGACACAACGCTTTCCTACAGCTCTGTGCCAGCAACGCTTTCTGTCCTGCTTATCTCCCCTGCTAACTCATGAAGTGACATAAAGTAACTGCACAGGCTCTGGGCATTGGTCTGTGCAGCAGCTGCCTCAGAGACAAACCTGTGCTAGGGGCTCTTTCCAGGTGTTTTCCCTCTCCTTCTGTGTCATCCACCACCCTGCATCTTTTCGTGACTGACAGAGAAGGAACCAGCTTGGGAAAGACGGGAAGCTATTGCACAAAGCTTAGTAAGTGAGATACACATACTCCACAACAGCTGTATTTCCCTTCCCTATAAAACCTGGAATGTAGCTCTGAAATTGCTGGATCAGGTAATTTTTTTTCAGCCAAAAGTGAAATATTAAGTTGCAGGAAGCAGGTCTATGAAAGTGTGAACTCACTGCTCAGTCAAAAAAATGCAAATCAAATCACAGAAATCATTTAATACAATCTTTCTTCACTATTTTTTTGATTAAAGAGCTGGATTTCCCTCTTTACAAAAAAAATATAGTGATGCTTTGTAACTGCAAACAGGGTTTGCACGTTTTCTACTACATTTCTGAAACCCTGATGCCATTAACACAGAAAAGGGTTGCAAGTTATTCTATCAATGAAACAGGTGGATAAGCTTACTTGAGGGAGCTTGTCTGTGTGAGGCACAGGGTTTTGTGGCTATTATTATTATTATTATTACTATCAACAATGAATAATAACCCTTCCTCTGCTTCTGGTGGAGACTGTCCCATTCCATAGACACTTCACACCTATCACACCTGACTTTATGCACACTTGAGAGTTGCACAAAGCTTTGCCCTGCCCAAACCGTGTATTTTTTTTCTGTGTACGTCTCTGTGGGTTTCGTCCTGCAGACCAGAAGGAAAGGCACAGACATTTGTGGCTGCATGTCAGTGATACAGGCAAATCACTGAAAAACATCAGACAGAACAAAGGTTTCCAGTCCCTCACAGGGCACCTCATCATTTAAAGGTGTGTCATCTCCAAGGACTGAGTGCTGGAAACTAAAACCTCATTTACCCTGGAGAGCTTTGGTGGTCTGGCAACATAGTGACTCGAATTTTGTATGCATATGGGTGGCTGTTTTTTTCAGATATGTTTCAGAATGAGAATTCAGCTTTTACTGCATAACTGTACATCCTCAAAGGTATATTTTTATCTCTAAGTCCTGCTATGAGTAGAAAATTTGTTATTATTGCTTCACATTATCTTTCTTTTCTTGGAACAGGATAACGTGGATCTTGGTGACCTTATGTTTTCGCTCTGCTACCTTCCCACAGCTGGTAGACTAACTATTACAATAATAAAGGCAAGAAATTTAAAGGCAATGGATATCACAGGAGCATCAGGTATGAATGAATTTAAAGCTCAGTGTGGATTTCTGTCCCATTTCCCTCCCAAGACACAGAACTCAACACTGTCAAATCCCAGAATGATTTTTGAGAGGAGGGTTATACTATGAGCTCTTGAGTTACTCGAGTACAGGAGTTTATGAGAAATAAGTAATATATTTTAGTTTGCTCAGTTTAAAATAAGCTGCTCTCTCAAAAAGACTGCAAGATTATTATTTCCAATGCGACTGTGATTGGGAGTAGAACAAGGTGGCCACAATGCATTCCCAACACTGGGAATTTGTTTGTGCAGCAAGCTGTTAGTTACAGCTATGACACAGAGGCAGACTGACCCTCTCTGACAGTCCCCAGGAGCCGCTGAGCCAATTCTGCTGTTGCTGGCATATGGACAAAGCAGCGATGATCCCAGAATCCTTTCAGCAACCCTTTCAAAATTCAACAATAAAAATTGCAAACTAACTTAAATAAGATTTCATCGATGACTTTTAAATACTAGCAAGGAGTTGTAGAGCTCTCAGAAAGGAGCTACAAAGAAACAGCTTTTTTTTTGCTACATTCAGGAGTTTAAAAATAATTATAATTCTCTTGAGAAATGTAAGCCGCTAATTGTTATACTTTGAATTGTGTTTAACCATACATCAGTAAATCCTGTTGTGAAAAAACATTGTCATCTTCTGTCTGTCCTACAAATCTAACAAGTAATTAGGCTGCTATAAATACACTGATACACAAGCTGTTGTATAAAATAGTCATGTATAACACGCTTCAGTGGATATTTTAATACCCTTTGAGAAGTTGGTACACAACAAGGAGCTTCTTGAACCTAAATTGTTCATTATAAGCAGTCAACCAGGTGAAGCTTTCAAAACTCCACTGGCTCCCATGCATTCCATGGTAACAGGGAAGCTCAAATTCCAGTCAGTTTCAGGAGATTAATTCTGCAAGCAGGTGTGGGCACACAAGAAGTCTGCTCCCTTCACTTTCCATTTGCATTTGCCTAAAAGCATCAAAAGAAAATCAACATTGTTCTTATGATCCACACAGATCCCTACGTGAAGGTTTCTTTAATGTGTGAAGGAAGGCGGCTAAAGAAAAGGAAAACTTCCACCAAGAGGAACACCCTAAATCCCGTTTACAATGAAGCCATAGTCTTTGACGTCCCTCCAGAAAACATTGACCAAATTAACTTGTCGATAGCTGTTATGGATTATGACCGGTGAGATACCTGTAGCTGTAATATTGGCTGATAAAATCTTGCACGCTAGATTTGCATCCTGAAAGAAAGTTATCATTTTTTCCCTATAAACGAGAAATTAATGTCACGTTGAGCTTGGTAGAAGACTCCAGTTTTTTTTTGTTTTGTCAGGCAGAAGTCCCTTACTAAATTTTAAAATATAGATTTGCATCCATAACTGACATAAGTGAGCTACGTATGTGTTTAGCAGAACTGAAGTAACTGGGCATTTAATCAGAGAGGCCACACATTGTTCTGTTTGTACATTTAAGCCTTTGCACACATGCTCCATTTATAAAGTTGTGTCTTAGAGCCTGTTTGCCTTTGCAGCTAATTACAGAACACAGGCAAAGAACCTTTTGTGTTCTGTAAGGGGGGAAATATTAAATTACTCTGATCAGTGGGAAACGCAAAGAACAAACCTACATATTTCCTAATGTGTTATGTTCTTCAGGCAAGAATTAATCCTAAAAATCCATTATTCATGTTTGTGATAAAATATGTAAATGGTGTGGTTCTGAAGGTAAAATTTTAAGAAAAAAATATTATGGACCATTTTCACAGTGTAGGTCACAATGAGGTCATTGGAGTTTGTCAAGTGGGCAACGATGCAGAGAGTCTAGGGCGCGACCACTGGAACGAAATGCTCTCGTACCCTCGGAAACCCATCGCTCACTGGCATCCTCTTGTGGAGGTAAGGCTCTGATCCCTTGCTTTCCCCATTGCAATAATTGTGAATGTTCTCCCACATGGCAGTAGAAGTTGGATAAAATTTTATGAGCAAACCCAAGATCCACGTGCATGAAGTAAATCCTAGAAAAGGGCTTGGAAACGCTGATACTAAAATTCAGTCATAGCACACAAGTTAAGTCTGCTCCTTTCAATTTCAGGGAGACAGAAGGTAATTGATGTCTATTATATATATATATATATATATATATATATATATGTATACATGAAAACACCAAGCATTATATACTCGATTGAGGGTTTGGTTTGGTTTTTTTTAAACAAGATCTTGGGTAACTTTCACTGATAATTGATATAAAGAAATGTACCTTGTTTACAGAACAATCAAGACCTATTTTTTTTAATATACAACAACCTAATTTGACTTCTTTTCTTGTAACAATATATCATCCATGGCACTAGCACATCTCAAAGGATGCCTAACTGCACAGAAAAAAATATGTTTAAGTGTCTCTGGAGATCTGAGGCGCTGATAAGAAGCGACACAATCAGAAAAGCTTTTCAAGGTTCCTATGGTTTTTTTTGTTTTGTTTTGTTTTGTTTTTTGTCTTTAGGGCCCTATTCAGCAGGAATGTTATGCAGGTCTTCTGCGCTTGGATGGCTGCCGAAGAGGCTTCCTCACCCTTTTAACCTATTCAGCAGAAATTTGGCATTCCTGTTGAACTCTTTCTTAGCCATATCCTCAGGGGCTATTCCACAGAGTCCAGTGGGGTAAAGATGTCCTTTTAATCCCTCTGTCTAATCCTCTCCCCAATACAGGAAACACTAATCCTGATTCATGAGACACAGAAACTCATCAAAGATCAAACTAAATTGCTTCCTGAAGTTACCATGACTTACTCCTATTGTTGCTCTCACTGGCTAAGTCAGGCAGTACTCCCAGTCAAAAGGAAGTATCTTGTTTGTGAACAGCCCCAGAGTTATCCCCAATGTTGAAAGACAGGAAAGAGCACAGTACTCAAGTGAAGCAGAGTGGTGCTGTCAGCACTAATACTTAGAGGCAGGCAGTTCACAGCCCCTCTGAGTTTACTTTCTGCACCAGAGTGCGGCTGTGTTACCACAGTGCCACCAAAGATTACCCTACCTGTTTGTGAGCACTGGCCACAGGCAGTTCCAGAAATGATTGTGAGGCATTATGAAGATGCTACAAGCTGGGAAGAATCCCACAGTCTTGCCCTGTGTCCATAAGGAGTTGCATTTCCTGGTGCCCGGGCACCACAGCAGCACAGCTGGAGCAGGGAGTGCCCACAGGCTGCATGCTCGATGCCTTCTCTCAGCACGGGTGCTGCCAGCATGCAGCTGCCTGGGAGAGAGGATGGGACACAGTGGGGCAGCTCTGCCCAGGTGTTTGTGCCCCCAGTGGCAGGGTAGATACTGGCTGAAGTGCCACGCTTGAAATGTGGACCTGGGCATCTGGGAGCTTCCAGCTGTAGCCAATCGTTGATAGGAATGTTTGACACAGCACACGAGGTGTAGTGTAAAAGTTGCTATTGCCCAGAGCACAACAAGTGTCTCTTAGCAGAAGTTGTCTACATCCTTATATCCAGCCTGTCTTCCCTCTTTGATAAATTTCATTGCAGCCAGAGCCCACAATTAGGTTTTGACAGCTCTTCCCTTTTCACAGGCATCCTGTTCTTTTCATACATGCCTGGCTAACTTCTTTAGATTTCATTACTGTGGATTGCTTTTCATGTCACTGAAAGCTAAACAGAGACATATTTTTTTCCTTCCCAGGAATCAAGTGGGGGAGGGTGTCCAGCGCATCCAGGCTGTGCAGAGAAATATATACACAGCATATCATTTTGGTTCCTGAATCAGGATTAGACTCAGCGAGAGCTTCTGGAACCTCTGTGGCCACAGCCATAGGACCCTGAATATTTGCTGAATAGGACCCTCAGTCTTCAACTGTGTGAAGAGCTATTGGTTTCAAATAGCGTGATGTTATCCACTTGTAGCATTAATTCTCCAGCTGACACTACTGCTACTGATAGATTATTTGTATGGTCGTAAGCATTACCCAAATTCAAGTCATCATTTCTGTTCAGTAGAATAACCCAGGTTTTACAAGCAAAATGATAGCAGTGTAAACCAACAAATATGGGAAGCAGCAACAAATATTGTCCTTGTATTTGCAAAAAAGGTGCAGTATTGTGAATGGTTAGCTTTCTAAGTATTTTTTTTTCAAGAATGATTGCCATCAGATATTTATTTTTTGATGAAAAGTTGCATCCTCAGTCTCAGCTGGTGCCTCCTTTCACCTGACATGAAAACAAATTAATATGGTTCCTTGCAGAAATCCTTCAAATCTGAAAAACTGTAAAAAAAGTTCTGCTGGGTGAGAACAAGATGCATATGGTATTTGTAATGACAGCATGTTCTTTGAGAAAGGAGATAACCATCTGTATAACATGGAGGTTGTTAGTCCTCAACCTTTGTAGATGATTTTCCAGTCAGTGTTTCTGAGTTGTGTCCACGACACTGCAAACTGTTGGACGCATGTCCTGGGCGGCAATGCTGGATCATACAAACAAACACTCACACCCCATGTCGTTTGAAAATGCTGTTCCAAACATATAGTGCCTGTGAAGACTTCCTTTATTATTTGTGGTAGAATTAGCAGGGCTGTTTTACATGACGGTATATTGTAAATTCTGACAAATTCTGATCATTAAAAGAAAATGAATCAAAGCACTGGATTCTGTCACGTAATGAAATCTGTGCCCCAAAGCAAGAGACCCTGGGATAAACTTTTTGCCACTGATTTAGCCATGCATGGCGTTCTCTCATCCTCCAGTGTTTTCTACAGAGAACTCAATTCATGTTTTTACATGGGAATTTTTGTTTAAAAGGTGAAAATGCAAATTATGGGTGTTTTATACAGTACAGTTGTCTGCTATGTACTTAGAGAGAGGGAGCCCTGGTCTTTAAATAGAGTTCAGATAAGTTTATGTGCACACACATTGCTTCACGTCTTGTATGTGACGAATGTTCACCAAGCAATTTGGATCTGCAACTTTGCTGACACAAATATGCATGCACAGATTGAAGAAATATCTAAAATTTTTGGCCTCAAATCTGAAAAATTACTTTTATAACCTATCAATGAGGATCTTCCACAAAATCAGAATTACTTGTGGGTAAAGAATAGCTTGGAACTTGCAGGAGCTCTTGGATCTGTTGTAAATGTGTGCTGCAGCTATAAATCAGAATTCCTGTAAGCACAGTGGTTTTCAAAAATCTCTTGCCATGCTGTGGAGAATACAGCTGCCACAGGCAAGGGCATACCTGGCAAACTAAATAGCACTTCCAAACCTGCCCAAGCGCAATTTCAGGAGGGCAATCATTGGGCATTTCCAAAAGAATGAAAATAATGTTGCCATGGCAAAACTGTTTCACTGCACCTTCAGCTGAAGCTTTCTATCAGGAGGCCGGTGATACATGCCAATGTGCATATCTGTTCATGCATGAGCCTCACCTCGGGCAGAATCCTGTGCTCTTTACCCAGGCTCATCTCCCAGGAGTCACCAAGTGGAGATGGGCATGAGCAAAGAAGGAGGAGCTCTTCCTTTGGAGTGGAGTTCTCTGAATTCCTGGACAAATCATTCTACATGTGTCTCTGCCTGGAATGCAGAGCGGGCACGCTTCCCACTGCAACATTAGCAACAGAAGCTCCTGGGCGGGGGAAAACACCCACACAGCAGGCTCAATCGATGTCCATGGAAAAGTGCAGGGGCCTTTCTAGGATTTGTCCCCAGCAGTTCAAAGGGACATCAGCTGAAAAGTGGTATCATTATAATTGCCAGTGGGTTGCAGTTCTTTTATTTTATTACCATACTCAGTTAGTTTAATGCTCAAGGGTCTGGCATCAAAAGAATTATTTTGGAGTTCTACTAAAACAGGGAAAGAAATCTTTGTGACAGTGAGCATTTAAAGTGGAATCCAGCAGACTTCAAAGGCTTAGAGATGAGGAAAACCCCCTAAATTTATTGAATTCTCCTAATTTTTGCTCATGACTTGCAAACTGTTACTCAGGCTGTGGCACTACCATGTGCTTTTTACAAATACCTGCCTTATCATAGTAGTGCATAGATATGATGCAATGATAGATATTTTCTATATTTGGATACTTCACTCTTCAACTTTATACTCCACTTAACTGATGATATTACCTAGACCTGAAATATTTTCATGTTCTGATTCTGGTTGTCCAGTAGACTGCTGCTGTCTTTGGATTGTATTACAATAAAACAGCCTGCTGGAAGGAACAGAGGATAGATAATTCTGTTACAAACCCAGCTGGAAACCCAGGGAAAAGTATGGTCCCAGTACTGCTCAGTCGTTCTTTTCTGAACTATGATTCTCAGAGGTAAATTAGCAGTAGACTCACAAGAATGATCTCAAAGCTGAAACCCTCATTTGTTTTCTTATTTGCTGTGAATGCATAATTGCACTGTATGACAAGTATTGTAACTCTAAAATAGAAGAGAAAATCCCTTAGAAATGCATCTCAGCAAGACTTCAGTCCCATTTTGCTCTTTAACAATTGCTATTAAATTGTTACTTCTGGTTTTCCGTAACAAGCCACCGTGTCAGATGTTGTTCTGTGAAAAAGCAGTGAGTGGCAATGGGAAAGCCTTCCAAGCTCCTGACACTGAGGCTGAGTACCATGGACAGTGGCCTGATACTCCCATGGCAAAACACTCACAGCACAACTCCTCTGCAGCTGAGTGCTCAAACATTTCTTTGTATGCTTCCACTGAAATCACAAGACATTAAAAGCATTGCTGTTTCCTTTTGTTTCTCTTTTCCCTGTAAATAGCCCTGGCAGTGGATAAACAAACATTCATCTCAACCTGGGGAAGCGGGGACTACCAGAACAGAAAACCAATATGTAGCATAAAGGACCCAGTGCTCAAACTGTTTTTACCAGCCATTGCATGGCTCAGTTTTCCCTGCCAGCAGATCCATAAAACACAAAAGCAGTACTTGTGAGACTCTTGTTACACAGGTGTCCAATTTAACCACTGGTGGGGGAACTCCTGGATCGATACAAAATGAAACAACAGCAAAGGGCAGCGCAAAAGAATGAAAAAGAATAGTTATTTCAGTCCACCCTTCTTGGCTTGAGGAGATGGTTTTTGAGGGGGCTTTTGGCTTGTTTTTATTCTTTGGTTTAGTTTGGTTTGGTTTCATTCATGTGCTTTAAACACCAAATATGATATGTAGCTATATTAACCTTAGCACCCAAAGTCAGAGACACAAGAGATATATTGATTTACATGCTTATCACTTAGCAACATTTGGGCATTGAGAGGACATGTCTGCAACTCAAATAAAAAATAGCTGAAAACTTTTGGTTTGAAAGTCACAAACAATAAACCAGGACCGGGAAATTCAGTTGAAAAATCTGTTTGACCCAGCTAGAAATTCATCTGAAATGACTTTGCTGTTAATACATTTTGTTTGAACAGAAGGGATTGTAAAAAAGGGGATCAGGTGACTCCATCTGAAGTGTCATCGATTAAATGCTTTTTTTCCCTTTGTGCATTGCCAAATGATTACATCTCAGTATCAAGAGAGAAAACGATGGCTTTATTATCTAGCAGAAAGAAAAGGATGCAGAGAAAGTAATCCACAATATTATAGAATTTAATAGAAGCCCCCTGTGCTGCGAGAAACAACAGCAGGACAGATTTGGTGACAGCATCAGCCACAACTCAGTGCTGAAGTGACACCTTGCAGCACGTGAGCCAAGCTGTGCCAGGTGCCAGCTGTATTCCAGTGGCACCGCAGCATCCAAGGCTGAGCAGTTCCAAGAGTTGTGTTCATTCCTAATGCGGTGGGTTGGGCAAGGAACCACAGCTGGAAGTTCTCCAGGGCCCTGCGGTTCTCTGGGAGCACATCCATCTCCTTGGAGGCCCACAGAGGGTACGGTGGTGGCACTGCCCAGGAAAGGCAGCCCCTGCTGAGCGAAGGCAGCGCACGCAGCACTGAGGGGAAGGTGATGGGAGGACTTGTAAACATCTGGGCTCTTCATTTGTTCATTTGTTTTGTCTGGGCTCTTTAGTTCCTCCTTCTTTTGCTCAAACGTAGACACTGTAAAACGGAGGTGTTTTACTCGGTTGCATGCTGGCCAGCTGCCATCTTTAATCCCCATCGCAAAGGTGCGTGAAGAGAGGTGTGTTGTTTTGCTATACTTTCGGTTTTGATAACACATGAACATTGTACTATACTTTATTATTTCTTGTTCAATAAATAGTCCTGGTATCTCTATGTTTCATGTCTAATTTTGGAGAGTAGAGCCATACCTGTATTGAGGCTCTCTCAATTAGGTGGGCATTTTGTTCATTTAGTAGAAATAATGCATGATTCCTTTCGCAGTGATGGTTTGAGGGACAAAAAAATTCTTAATTTTGTAATATGTATTACAATCTTCTAAACACAAGTAAAAATGTACTGTGATTTATTTATATAAATCTAGTCTGAACAAATAAGTTTTGATCTTAATAAAAACTCTGTAAGAAATTGTGCTATTGTAATTTATTACTATTTTGTATTTAATAAGTATTAAAGTTCAATTCATTGTTCAGAAAGCCGGCAAACACTTCAGAGATGTTTTTGCTCAGTTTTCCTCCACAGATAATGTGTTTTGATGAAATAAATGAGGCCAGAGGGACAAAGCTTTTAACTTTACAGCACTCACATATCATTTGCGAGTTTGGATACTGAAACGTCCTCGTGTTTCATCCTATGTCCACAGTCATTATGACAGAAAGATTATTTGACATATCAGTGGTGAATCTCATCTGTGTTTAATATTAAGAAGAAAATCAAGAAGCTACAGAAGTGCTTCTATCAAGTGACATTGTGTTAAATTAACAAAATTCATATTTAGCATGTCATGCTGGCAAAATTAGCAATCCTCCTGTCAACACCTGACATGTAGCTCCAGGAAATTCTCAAAGGTCCCCTGGCTGAGCCCGGAAACAAATGGAGAAGAGCACAGGTATATCTGGTATGACCACACAAACTGCACCCAAAAAGGCAACATTCTTGTCCTTTTCTCCCAGTTGAACTTACATATCCATCAGCGAGAGTCCTTCACGTGCATGACTTCTAATTAGTAAGAGTCTCTCTGTGTCTTTAGGGATAAGCTCAGTCTCTCCTCATTTGGAAGATCTGGTCTGCTTGCACACACCACATTAGTAAAGGACTTCTGACATGTAACGTAGGGCACAAAACAATATTTCATGCCACTAAGAAATTAATTAAGCTCTCATCTCTTCTTGGGACTGTTTGATATCACAGACACATGGAAAAGAAACGAGAACAGGCCAAACTGGCCTTAGTTTTGAAGTTGATACTATCCTTAATTATGGGAACACCATTAGGCCCTGGGTAGACTCCTGTTTTTCTGCAGGTGAGCTGGGGTAATGGGAGATGGAAGATTAATGAAGGACACATCTATTGGCATTTTGTCCCTGGCAGTGAATGTAGTGCTAATTATCCATCTCTGTCCCATAAGCCACCATAAAATACATCCCAGCAGAGGAGGTGTATGAACTTCAGAATTGCTTTTAACATCTTTCAAAAACACTGGTTTGCATGTCTCTATTTCTTCGTTAATAAGCAAGCAAAAGCCTCTTCCTCTGTCAAAACAGGCCCACACATCTCTCCTTTCAAGACACTTTTCCGGCAGAATCATCCTTTAAGTCTTTACATGTAGCCTACAGACTTGAAAAAAAGGGACAGTTATTGCAATAGCCTGCTAATGACTCCAAGTGAGAAGCCAAGGTTTGAGAATCCTCCCTGGAGAAGCCTGATCAGCAGCAAGGCATCCCACATAGCCTTAAACCTGAGAAGCCTTGTAATCCAGCACAGCTAATCAGCGGTGAGACGAAAATTAAGAGAGGTACCTTGTTAGTAAGGAGCTTTCCTGGCTGCTGCCTGTGACTCCCCGCAGGGAGAATGGCTGGTGAGGACACAGCAGAGCCTAAGAAATGCCTGAAGTGACAGGAGTGGGAGTGCAGGGATGTCCCTGAAGAGCTGAGGACATGGGCTGTTACAGAGACATCAGTACCTCGGGAAGGAGCAGAGGCACAGAACAGGGCTGCAACTCTGCTTCTAAAGACAGGATCCTGTCAGGAAGCTTGGAGACTCCAAAAGCAACCTTTCCAGGGAAGGAAATCACAAAATGTCTTATTCTGAGAACTGATTCCATTCACCTCCGACAATATTGTCACTGAAATTTGTCACAGTGGGCCCTGACAGAGGTTTCTAATGTAAGCAACACGTTTTTATCTCCCTGACTGGTATTCTAATGCTGCCATTTAAATAGGATCACGTAATTCTCTGTGTGCACTTAAGCATTTATCATTCCCATATTAATTAACCACACACTTGAATCTAGCCTGCCACACCATCCAAAAGGTCGTGGCCTTAAACCACTTAACAACTTGTCAAAAAACATTCAGTGAATTCATGTTCCAATACCAGCACGTGTAGGAAAATCTGTGAATGTTCCAAGACATCGGAAGTGCCTGAACAGACTGGTTCAAAGAGCTTGACTAAAGTTGTTTAATATTAAAGAATCATTTAGAAGTGGCAGAAATGTCAATAAGCCAACTTGTGTTAGATCCTTACCCAAAGATAAAACTGTCAATAAAAATAATTTTTGTTGGAGAAACCATTCTTAATAATAACAACAAAATTCTGTACTGAAGCTTTATAAAGTTTTGTAGTATCCAGTTTAGCGGCCAGAATTCTGTTTCATGAATGTTACTGTAATCCTATCATTTCTATCCTGCTGACACAAAAACAGTTTTAAAATAATAGATTAATAGAGTTCAGCTACCTTAGGACTCCCAAAAATGAAATATAGTTTGAAGAACCATCTTTTCAAAATACAACAATTCGGGCCTTCTTCAATAGCTTTTGCCTTTCTAAAAAAAAAAAGAAAGTTCCCAATATAAAATAATATTTGAAAAAAACTGGATAACATTTGAAGAAAAATCACATAGCTTAGAAAGAAGTCCAAACTCATCAATCAGTTTCTGTATTTTAGTGAAACTCAAGTCCAAATATTTAATGTTCCGGTAGAAATGCCTCTTCCATCTGCCAGGAAACAACCTTTGATACTGGTATTTCCTCACTTCAAAACCTCAGCTCTCCAAACGTGTTGGCATTTTATTTTCAGTTCAAAGGGGTTTAGCACAGACCACATTTCAGGAAAAGAACAGTAAGTCCTCAGAACTTCTTTGCGAAGTTTGCCCTGGCCCCCTCTCTTCAGGCACCCTTGAGGAGTCTCACCAGCTTCCAGCTTAGGCAGGCCATGCAACAACATACAGTAATTGTGAAGTTTAGATAACCTTTTTAAAGATATTCTGCTTCATTTTTAATTCCATTACTAAAATCTTACAGAGACATAAAACTTGTTTTAAATTTAATGGCAAAGGAACTTCAGAGCTACAGGAACTGCAGTCATCTGTAAGACTTAGGCCTGAACTAATTAGAAATGTAGGTACAATTTTGGCCAGTAAGTAAAATAAGGTTTCCTATTGGTAGCTAAGGTTTCTGTCAGATTTCCCTGAATTAATTCATTTTTTGCATCTTTACCCAATTGTTTGTAAATGTCCCAAGACTTCTTCCCTTTCTACACTACTTAAACTACTTGAAAAGTTAAAGTGGATTGAAACAGAAGGAGCAATTCCCAATATGACATTGGAGCTGTATCATCTCTTGGTGAGGAAGGACAGGAAGCTATTTCCACCTACTCTTACTATAAATCCACCTTAAATTAAAATTCATTCTTCCAAATAATAGGTTGGGATCGCCAAAAAAATAAAAAAAAAATCCCGTCTTTTATTGGAGCATCTTTATTATTGGGTGTGGGGCTCTGCTAAATTGCATTTTCATTTCCTTCAATCTGCCTGAGAACTGGAGTGCCATTCTGTTCCACTCCCTTTTCTGCCCTCACCCTGCCAAGGCAGAACAGCACATTTCAGCTAAACCTTCCAAAGTTCTGCAGCTTTTCAGACAAGATCTGAGAGTCTTTGCCTTGGAAATTCCACTGCAGGTAGAAATAACTTCCAAGTTGCATCTAGATATACGCCTGATAGATTTTCATTTTACTTGTCGAGTGTTATTACTTTTTTTTTTTTTTTTACTTCTGATATTTGCCTTTTTGCCTGCTCCTCTCCTCAAAATCTTTCCCTCACCCTCTTTTCCCTCAGTGATTTTTACTGGACAGATGGGCTCAATTGTTCTCATTCTTCACATGTAAGCTCTCCCAGCGAGCCCAGGTCCAACAGACAAGGCTGTAATGAGCTGTTTCAACCTTTACTCACATTTCATCTGCCACTCACCTCACAGCAATAACATTTCCATCACAAAGGTTTGTATTTTGTCTTCAGACCAAAATTGTAGGGACGTGAGGGCTGCTGCAGAATGTGAGGACATGATAGAATAAGTTGCCAGTTTTCAATTTAATGAGTTAATAGTAATGGCCAGGCCTGAAACACTTTTGATGAATGCTGCAAAATCCAAGGTGACAGCGAATCACAAAATCAATAGCTACTCATGTCTGTTCCTAAAGACATCAAACATTTGATGTCTTCAGGTGTTTGAATAAGTACCTTAATAAAATGTTTGAGGCCATAACACAGCTTGAGATGTCAGAACATTCTGACACTTGTCTAATGTAATGTTCAGCCACACAGAGAGCAAATAGACAAGTGAGAGAGCTGTGTTTATACAAGGAGCTACCAGAGGATTCAGGGGAACAGACTCAACTATCCAACTGCCCAAATAACAACAATTAATTGAGAAATATCTCCTGGAAGTTTTATTTAAACCAAAGGCACAGAAAACTCTAATGTTGCTGTCCTTAAGAGAAAGGATCTCTAAAGAAAGGAGATTTGCATTTACAGCTCTGTATTAATTTCCTTTCTCCTTTGGCACCTGCTGTGAACTGTTTCAAGAAGGGTAATTACTTGTGACAAAGCAAAAAAAAAAAAAAAAATAGAAAAGAAAGAAAGCTGTAAATCATTATTTCTATTGGTTGCCTGAGTAAACCCCATATTTCAGGGTGTAAGACGAGTCAGCAGCACTTCAGTGTGCAGGGAATGCAAAACATCCTGGTTTTAGTCCTAATGACTCCTAGCTCCTCACAGAAGTAAAACATCTCATGTTTCTCAGATTATGACATTCTCTTGTTCCAAAACTGCATTATTTCTTTTATCCAGACTCTCCTAACATCCTATTAGAGGAATGTCTTTCACAGTTTGCTAACAAGCCTCAATTTTTATCAGTGTGTTATGTCTGCATGGCAAGGTGCTGGTAGATGGGGGGCTGCAGGGAGCAGCTTCGGTGGGTGCCTGAGGCACCTCCCACCAGGCTCAAACCTTCAACTCAGGAAACAATTCATCCCTTCTTTTCCAAGCACGCAATACTGGCACACAGCAATTTTTAGGTCTGCGAATAAAACCTGAACTTCTTGACACAGAAGGTTCAACACAAAACATTTTAAAAATAATCCCACCGAAGCCACTCGTGCTCCGTGACAGCAAACCCAGATAGAGGTTATAATAATAACAATAATATATACAGTACACTTATAGCAATTCATGTGTGATACCACATTACCTCAATTTAATTCACCTTTCTGTCTTAAGTGTGCCAGCAGTGGTTTTTTGTTTGTTTTGAATTTCCTAGTAAGTACCAAGGGTGTGCTGCAGACTGTGCCTAAAATAGCATCTGGTTTGTAATTACTGTCTGGAACCTAAATTACAAAAACCTGTTGCTCCATGAAAAGATATAATTATTGAAAAGATCTTTTATGCATGGTTTGTCTGCATGCTCAACCATCAATTAAATCATTACCATCTAATCCTGCTCATAAATAGAATTGCACCGATTCCCAAATTCCTGAACCTACAAAAATTTGTTTCCAAGTGAAAAATTACCATGTTTATTGAATAACTAAAGAAAAGCATAATTCTTCTGTGGAGATCAGAGCTGCAAGCAGAGCCTTTTATCTCTTTTCTTCATGGAGGGCTATACAATCACCAAGTTGTTCATTGAGGGGCAAAATCGAGTCTGGTTTATCCACAGCAGGTACACGGGATAAAAGCTAATTGATCCCAAATCTATTTTGTGGGTACCAATCTGCATCTACCATCACAACTTCAGTCTGGCAGCACAGCCTTTTTGCTCCAGAATTTTGCCCAGACTTCCCAAATTTGACCTTTACTAACATGATTTTTTTTTTTCCCTGCAGCCAGACACACACATCAGACACTCAAAAAACTTCTGAGCTTTCTTCATTCTGATCTGCTTACCAAAGGAACAGGACAGAAGAGGGGGAGCAGAAACACACATCTTTGTGCTGCCCAGAGCTGTGTGTCAGGCAAAATCAAAAGACTGGTGTGCATTTCAAGAGCTTTAAAAAGTGCTTAGTATCCTCTTGATCTCCTTCCACCTACTGACACAATTCCTGTGCCAAGTGGGACAGCTCTAAAACAGCTTTTTGCCAGGGATGCTCTGCAGGGAGTCAGCGGAGAACTCAGTGTTCCCTTTTGGGGAACTTGTGGAAAGAACCACCAGAGTGAGTGCAGGAGGCACTTCTCCTTCCCCGAAGGGCCTTTAGAGCCTTCCTGACATTACCAGTGCCTTAAGCTGATGGAAAAGCTGTGTGAGACCTGGAGTTTCCAGTATTTTCCCTTATGCTGCTGGTAATATTTTCCTTATCTGTCTTAAATACAGATCGTGTCTGACACAAAGACTTCTTTTTCTCCAATGTAAAGATCTCTTCATCCCTCTACTGATGGCTGTGCTTATGTTGCAGGAATTCTGAGAGGCCTGCCATGTTAGGCATGGATAGAAAGGAATGCCCCAATTCCAGGAAGTACCAGCAGGGCTCAGGGCTTTGCTTTGTATTTCCTTTGATCTATCAAAAACAAAAAATCACAACCTTTATTTCTTGGGTAATCCTATAAACAAATCCTCCTTAATGTTATATTTCTTAATTACATCAGTCATAAACACATTTTCCAACGTCCTGGTGTCGTGAGTGATGGACATCACTCCTGATTATGTAGAGGACAAACCCAGTCAAGGAAGATGACCTTCTTCCATCATGAATCCTCATGTCATTCACTGTGACTCCGGAAAAAGCCCTGTAGTACATCTCGGAAAGATAAAGGTTTGGGTTTTACTGAACTGGATGGATGAATTCCAGCAGCACTTTAGACAAAAGGATGCAATCTGATATGAGTATTTTGCCTTCAGTCCCTGACATTTCCTTCTGCACTGCCTACTCTGTGCATTCCTCTTCCGTGCTTTGCTTTGTGTTCTGGAAATAAAAGCATTTCCCTTAAGCCAATAAAATGAAAAATACAGGGCATATCCTGGGAAATGCTAAGAAAAGTACAGTGTAGATCTATTTCTCATCTCCAAGATAATCTTACTTCATACATCCTTTTGCAAGTAATTTCCTCCTTCCTCTGCCTTCCTGTAACTCCTTTGGCTGCACGTACATAGAAGGTTTTCCCTGGGTATTTATATTTTTTATTAGGAGTGTATTTCTCCTACAGATACACAGAATTTATTCAAAATGTGTCCCACTAATCATATCTTCTCTAGCAAAATGTGTTTCAAAGGATCAACCGTTTATTTCACCTTCTCAGCAAGAAGTATCATTGCCCTTGTCCCTGCATCAGAAAAGGTCCCCCAGAATGGCACCTTTATTGGATGAATTTTGCGTGGCTCGTACATACAAATGTGAATATTCATACAAATTCACATTACTGGGTTTGAAGCTCTAAATCCTAAATATAACCAGGAAAATGAAGTTCAAGGAGAGAGCATTTCCAAGTGGCACAGCTGTGAGTCCGTTTCTGCTTCCTATCCCTGAAACTGGACTTTAGATGCAATTCAAGATTAAGTTTAGTTCCAGGTCCAAGTCTATCCATGAAAGTTCCTAGCTATTTATACTGAGGTCAGGCCCTGTGCTGCCTCACAGGTATAAGCTGATGTCCACAACTTCAGCTGGAATCCCATCAGATGGTTTTGTTTCTGTCAAGATGATGAAGTGGACAGGGTGCCAGTAATAGTAAAAAAAGTCTGGAGTATTTGGGTGAGAGTTGATTTTATAATCCATTTTAAAAATGTTATTCTTGCCTTGTTAATCTAAATTACTCCTGAAACAAATTGAGAGAAAATGGAGATATTTTCTTAATAACCCATCATTATGTTTTCCCAATTGTAAATAAGCCACTATAAATTTCAAAAAACATTTCAAAAGAACATTTACGTAACATAATAAACATCATTTAAGAAGTTATTATCTTCAAAATTTTGTACAAGTATGATTATCTAAATTGCTGGCAATGTCAAAGAACAGTAATAAAAGAAATCCTAAAAACACTTGCGAACTTATAAAACTAAATATGTTTTATTAGAGAATTCGTGTCATTTTATAGTATTTTCTGCATTAGCTATTATGATTTGAGCAAGATCTGCCAGTGTACAGTCAGGAACCTCCAGGACTGTTTCCTCTCTCTTGTATTTCCAGCAGACATCTGGCTAGCTGAATTCCAAGGCTTTTTCTGTATTTTGTTCATTATCTTTTTCATATAAAATGTAGCTGGATATCCAGGTCTTCTTCAGACACTGATTCTCCACATTCAGTTTTGATAAGTTACTTAGCTCCTTGTCATCTCACAGATCTAATTCTTTTGCAAATCTCACATAAATCTATTAATAACATTGAAAGATTCAAAACTGCAGCTTTGGATTTGGGCACCTAAATTCCATCCAAATGCCTTTGCTATGCCTCTAAGTGCATCCTGGTTATTAGTGACACAAAATATCACATTTTTTTCACCAGTGTTACATGTTCAGAATTTTTCCTTAAAATCAAGGTAGAACCAAGACATTGGGTAAGCATCTCATCTTTCACTTGGTTTCTGAGAAAGTATCTGGAAAAATCTGAGTGTTCAGAATGAGAGGGTAAATTAACTTATCCATATTAGTTATGTTTAGACTTCAAGAGGTTTTCATGTGCCCTTCACGTGATCTATGATTTTTGAATTTGTGACTTCTAATAAACTTTGCTTTTCTGTTTGTACATTTATAACTTTCTGCAGTCCTGGGTGTCTGGTGGGTATGGAGCTCACGTGGCAGATTCCGTGGTGCTCTTGGACAGGGCTGTAACCTTGCCACAACTTTGAAATGGCAGAATCAGAGCCCTTCTTTCAGATTTGATTTTTGGAGACCTTCTGGCTGTCTGCTGAGAAACCACAAAGTGCTACTGACTCCGTCTAATCTCTGAGGGAAGCTTTCCATTCGGTTTGCTAGGAGGCCTTTAGTCTAGACCAACCTGGGGTCTCTGTCTTTCAGACAACTGTTGCTGCTTCTTATTGCAGCAAACAATTCCTGTTACAGCTTTACACTGTGGTTTAGATCACTGAGATTGCTTGGTACAGTCCTTCCTTTTGCATATAATCTAACACAGGAAGGCGTTCGTGCAGTCCCTCAGTGACTCATTAAAATATTTTAATCAAGTTTTAGTGCGCTTTCCATGCAAAGAATGACTGCACGATGCTATCTCATTAAAAACAAAACAAAAACAAAATCAAAAACAAATAACAAAACCACAAATAACAAATGTTTTAAATTGGCTCCAGATTCTTGAAAGAATAATCTATTGTACCCTCATTTAACTCAGACACAACCAGCTTTCTGGCCAGTTCTTCTGCTTAATAACACTACTGGGAATATTGTTATTGACTACAATCAGGAAAAATAATATCTGGTGTAATATATGCTTCAGCTTTTAAAATAATAACTCAACAAATTGCTTAACATGGTATTGCTTAACCTGTTCATTTATTTTTATACATAAAATACAAGGACCAGAACACATAGGAAATTAACAAAAGACTGCAGTGCTTCTTTTTGTTCAGTATTAAAAACCTAAATCCTCATTTAAGGATATTATTAACTCGTGTAAACCATCCTTTTTGGAGGGATATGTTACAGTCACAGATGTCAGAAAAGAAGTAGAATGACTGAATGGTAGCAAAGGAAAGTATTAAAGGTTTCTGTTAGGTCCATTGTGAACCACAGGGAATTTCTGCCTCCTCACAATTTTAACCATTCAATATCTACAATAAAATCATGGAATCATAGAATCATAGAATTTATAGAATTATAGAATGGTTTGTGCTGGTAGGGGACTGAAAGATCAACCTGTTCCAACCCCACTGCCATGGTTCCACTATTCCAGCTTGCTCAGAGCCCCATCCAACCTAGCCTTGGACACTGCCAGGGATGGGGCAGCCACAGCTTCTCTGGGCAACCTGTGCCAGGGCCTCACCATCCTCACAGTAAAGAGTTTCTTCCTAATATCCAATCTAACCTTGCCCTCTGTCAGTTTAAAGCCATTGCTGCTTGTCCTGTCACTACAAACCCTTGTAAAAAGTCCCTCCCCACCTTTCTTGTAGCCCCTTTAGGCACTGGAAGGCTGCTGGAAGGCTCCCCAGAGCCTTCTCTTCTCCAGGCTGAACAGTTCCAAGGTCTGCTGCCTCAGCCCAGCAGAGGCTGGAATGACAGTGTTCAGCCCTGTGTTAATAACTTTCCAAAGAGCTGATCATTCACGAGCCAGCAGGGGAGACAGCGCGCAGCCCGATGAAAACAGCTCTGTCATTATTAAGTCATTCTGCGATCAGCTCCCTCGTGTTTTCAGACAACTTGCTCTGCAGTCCTGTGAAAGCTGCACTGCACAGTCTGCTGGCCATTTATCCACTGATAACATATTATTAAGTGGAAGCATTTTGCCCCTATCCTGCCAAGCCAGCACAGGGACGCCACTGAAGGAGCAGTAATTAATAGTGCTGCTGATTCTTCACACTACTCCCATTGTCTCATTATGAAACCCCTTATCCTGACCCTTCTCCATCAGAAGGCCCCAGGTGAGGAGGCTGAGAATTTTCTCTGTAAGAATTCCTTTTAAAGCAAAATTAACAGGTTTTACTGATTCAGCGGGCTTCTATTTTTGGTGTCTAGCTGGGAATACATTTAGGGAAAGAGACGAATATAATTTACAGCAAGAGCTTAGAGCAAGTCCCCTTGTGACATCAGAATGTAGACACTCAAGGTTACTCATTTCTTCTGAAAATCTTGTCCCATCTAAGTGCAACAATTTCAGGGGCATGATTACAAACAGCTCCCATGGCTCTAGACATTTAAAATCTATTTATCTGTCTGTCTATATTATATATAAACAACATTTATTTGATGCATTTCCCAGTTATTCAAGAGATCACGAGTAAAAATATTGAAGTGCTGAGCTTCTGCAACACATGCCATAATAAATACACCCCCAGCTTTTAGCCTTGTTTATTTTTACAAGGCTTTGCTATTAAGGGATTTTATTTTGTTCCAGTGTGCTTTCTCCTCACATCAAATTCAGAGTGGTCTTCCACTTATCTTATCTTTCCTACATTACTGACAGTCTTTTTAAGTTTGAAAAACATTATCAGAGAAGTAATCAATGTTCTGCTGAAACTACAGGGATTCAACAGATACTCTTAAACCACATTACTCAGAAGCTCCTGCCCGCAATTTGGGATAAAGGTCTGTATTTGAGGAAAGAATATATCATGTTATTCATGCCTGTGATTCTTCATCACATGGAAAAAGTTTAACTTCAAATAATGAATCAGAAAGCAAAACTGCAAGAGGGCCAAAAAGAAAAAAGTAGACAACACCAAGAGAGATGGAGAGGAGAGGAAAAATGTGATGGGAAAAAATGAGACAGGACCAGAATTAAAGGCAATGATGTAGAAAAAAATCCTGACAGCTTTAATGGGTTGTCAAAGAAGATCTGCAAAGGCTCCAAAACAAATGAAACGAAAAAAGCAGCGCCATATAAATACATATAAAAATGAAAATGGAGCAGAGTGCCTCATCTGTTATTTCAGGATGCCAAAATTAAACTACTCTACCTAATAAATGAAAATTGCTGTTTATGAAATGCTGCTTTAGTTTATGACATATGCCGCCTGTATTTGTTCCAAAGATTAACCTGCATCAAAATCTTCAGTTTGTTTCTCCTGGAAAATTCCCTCAGCTTCCATGGTCTCTGATGCTAAGAAACCATAATCTCATGGTTTCCATTGTTCTTTATTCAATCAAATTCATTACTTACTTGGTTTAACTGGACTGCATACAATTAATGCGTGTGCATGTGAGTGGCTTCTTCCTGGGCTAGTAAACAGGAGGAATAAGTTTTCTTAACATTCTCAGTTCAATCAATATATCTACAATAGTAAAGAAGAACATTTCAGAAGTGAAAAGTGCAAATCATGCACGGAGGACTCTGCTGTGGTCCTTAAACCCTGACCTACATCAGGCTGTTGTGGCACCTTCTAAGGAATGGGGGATCAATTGGGTCTTCTGATACTCCATTTCATCCCCAGGCATATCGGGAGAAATATGCTTGTTTCTCTACCAAAAAGGAGAATGGAAAACATCAGCTTTTACGTGCCTCTATGGTACAGGATAACCAACCCCAGGTAGGTTTAAATTAGCAGATGATACTTATGACTAGTGAAAAAACAATCTTTCATTACCTTTCTAGAGAAATGGAGCTTTAAAAGACATGATCAAATAAAGTTTAAATGGGAATTAATGTATGTACTAAATGACTGATGCCATGCTAGAAATTGTTCACTATTAGCCCTGTATGTATATTTGTACTCACACACGTAATATTGAGAAAAAATGTACTAGAGAAGCTGTTTTTCCACCGTAATTGTCACCCATGAAAAGTACTAAAAATACAGCCATAAAAAGCAATCTGTTTCTCTGAGTTCTGTGTTTCCTTTCCTGCCATTTTTTTAAATTCGTGTCTTTTTATGGAAACCAGATTTTTTTTGTGTCTTATGAGTGAATCTGTTCCTACTGATCCTTCCCTGTCTTTGGTTGCAATCCCTGGCATTTCTGCACCCATGCATTTTATGGGATAGTGGCAATAATACTGAAGGTCCTTCAGGGGTTCTGTTTGCAAGCTAACACCCAGATGTAACCACATAACTACATCTCTTCCATAAACCTCCTCTTAAAACTAACATTAACAAGTCTCTTTAAGGTTATTCATGAATTAATGGAAATCTTGGACCTTATCTTATCATTTTAGTACCTGGACAAAAGGAATGGAAAGCTGATAAAGTGATGAAGAACAGAAACTGTTACCCTTTGTTCTCCGTTTTCTGCATTTTCCTGTTCCCATCTTTCACAACTCTCCCACAATTACTGCCCCAAAGTTTAGTGCTGTTTGTTTGCAATCCACAGAAGTTTTTGTTTAGGAAAAAAAGGAGGTTGTATTCCTATTTAGTATAATTTTGATTTGTTCAGTATCTCTAATTCAAATCCCACCAATTCATATTTACATTACTGGTCAATGATCATTCCTCCTTGTGCTCTGCATATTTATGTTTTAATTGGTATCCTACCTGATACAAATATTACTCAAGAAAGAGAGATTTCCATCAACTACTCAACTTCTATTTGTTTCAAATTAAGCCTAGAGGGCTCAGCACAGTGTAAGAGCCATGCTTGAAATGCTTGCTGAAGACAACATTTGTGTTTCTGGGACTGGACTGTCACAAAAGGAGTTAAAATTGCTACTAGGAGAGGATTATGCATCCTGGAATGCTTCTCATTTTCACTTATTTTTATACAATTTCATTTTTTCTTTCATTTGGGAACATCCTCTATAATATAAGGGACAAGCCCCAGCATTTTTATAGATGTAGAACCCATTAGGATCACTAAAAATACCTGAAGTGGATATGACTATTAATTCTGAAAGCAGATTTTCTATTATTATCTTGTGCAATTGTTATTTAGTGCTGAGAATGAGCCAGAAAGCAGCCAGATTTTACCTACCAGGTTTTCTGCCTGCAGACATGAGTATTTAGGAGGTGTGCACTTAGTATTATGGCTTTTACAATTCCCCATCTGACAAATAGTGTGCAACTCCCAAGTTCTCTTTGGGCTTCTTTAGGAGGCCCAAAAGCTCCTACAGCAGAACATGCTTTGTTTTTTTCTATAAAAACAAAAGCTGAAGCCTTAGCTCTGAGAGCTTCTGATCTAAAGGAAGGCTTCAGAGATGGAGATGTCAAATACAAGAAATGTCTTCTGTAGTAAGTGAGGCATATGAACAAATCACAGTCAGATGAAAAAGGTCTGAGAGTCTCAAGCAAGGACTGTTATTATGTATTTGTAATATTCCTAGAACATTGCAGCTCTTCTCTTTGGTGATATCAAAGGTAGGCATTAAGTAAATACCACCAAGGCTGTTGCTATGAGGTTTTGGAAAAAGCAATGCCATTATGAATGGGATGCAGTCACCCTACAGCATGTTCTTGCTTATTACTGCTATTGGCAAAAACAAATCCAAAAAGACTACAACAAACATGTTTTAAGCCAATACTTTTCTCTCCTGCCAACTGGTAACAACTAGTTTGTGTTCAGTTTCATGGCAATGTACACATTTATGACTATGCTTTTAGTGCAAATAAAAAACACAAGCAAGTTGTTTACCTGTTTGAATGGAAGCAGCTAAATGCCTGGATCAGCTGGCACACAATACACGTCTAAATCTGCTTTCCACTCTTCTTCTCCAGCACAGGAGACTGAAAGTTCTTATAAGTACAAGCTAGAACCGAGACTGGCAGTTTGTTATTGGCAAGATGCCACTGGTAAGTTGCATCATTGGGGCAAGGGTGTTGTTTGTATATTTTCCATAAAAACCAATTATAAATTCTTTATAGATGTGATCATCACTGGATGATTATTCTGGACCAGTGATTTATACTATCTGAACTGTCTGGGAACTGCTGTCTCTATATTAGGTCATTGAAGGGTGTTATAGTTGGTCAAGGTCATACAGCAGTTTTGCTGTTCTTTGATTTATTGAAGCTTAATTGAAACAATAGGAAATGTTCTTAAAAAAATTCCACACCGATCCATCTAAACACCACCACAATAGCAGCAGTTTAGTCATCACCATGCTGGGCTCATATTCCTCAAGGAGAGAGTGAAGAACCGGAATGGGACACTGAGAGGACAGACCTCAATTCCATAAGGCATCTAAATCAATCCTTGCTTTAAAGCCTGTCATTAAGTGGAGTTTTATGCACACAAACGTCAAACTCAGATGTTTGAAGGGAAAAAAACCTGTCAGTATAGTCAGAATTAAAAAAAATAATTTAAATTATACCTTATTGAAAAGCACCAGGAAGCTGTAGAAATAGGTTTGGAGGGGACCTCAAGAGGTTAAATAAATCTCTTGCCTGTCCTGGCACCATTTCAGCTGTGAGTTAAAGTACAGTGAACAACAGCTGGCCAGGAGCTCTCCAATCAGGTCTTGGTCAAATACAAAGAAATACAATCCTGTAGCCATAGAGAAAATACCGTGTTGACAAAAATGAGCAGGTAAAACTGAAACTGCTGAGTAAGTCTCCAGAATGACTGCAGCTACAGGAGCTGTGCAGGTGACTGAAATGGCCACAGAGCCCTGGTATCATCAGCGTAAATAAACACTAATAGGCACGGACTGACGACGGCAAAATGTTTCCGGAAAGCATTTCGGTTTGTATTCAGCAAGAGGCAAAAGCCTTGAGCTGTAATTCATCTCTTTTCAAAAGTGCAGATGTTGCAGTGTTTTGGAAAAACAAATCATTAATGCCACCTGTAGATGCAGGAACTGAGTTACAGAGGTAAAATGAGTTGTTTGGATTCGTTTTGCGAGCTCATTTGAAAGGCAAATACAGACTCTAGGTGTTCGTGCCCTGAATATGCCAGCCTGAACATCAGAGAGAGCAGGTTCCCGTTCACTCCCAGCAACTTGGGTTCCCTTTTCAGTACATTAGTCTGCACTAGTTTATAGTCAGTGAAGTAGCCAGGTACCAATCACATGGTATGAATTAAAAATCCAAAAGAATCTTGTTTCTCATGCTGGGATTTGGTATTGATGTCAATCCCTACCACAGCTCTGGTATCCCTGCTAAATTAACACAGAACTTGCACACCAATGAAGGGCAGTTCAAATCTGCTGAATTTCCACTGCAATAATGCAAGAAAATGAGACATCTTTTTTTTTGTTGTTATCAAGTAAGCGTTTTGCAATGCAAAAATAAAATTTATTGACCACATCATTATGAAAATGAAGTTAAGGTGAGAAAACACAACTATAATACCCACACTAAGGGAAATACTGCAAAAGGAAAAGCTGCTGACTATTAAAAACCTCAAGTATTACCTTTTCCCTATACCTAACAATATGAGAAGTATGACGCATAAACACTTTTCTAAATAAAAAAGTAAAGAGCAGTTGCCATGGAGACATCATGTGTTCTCTTGGGGCTTGAGGAAACACAATTAGCCTCCAGGATGGTTTTCAAACACTTCAATTTGAACCTTTTGGAGTTTCAGCAATGTAGTCATCTGGTGAAATAATTCTTCGTGCTGTCTGTATTTTTTCAGCCAATACATATAACTGTGTGTCCAGAAGTAATGATTATGGAGGAATAGCTCTTATTCTGATATTTTAAATTTAATTTATAGAAGGGAAATCTTCAGCTTTGACTTTTTATCCCTAGATTAAAAAATACCACCAGTTAGCACAGAAATCTCTTTTTTTCTCGTCAAACCTTTCTGATTCTGCAACGATAAAAATTAATTTTTCTTGCACCATAAATGGGTTTGAATAAAGACATTTGCTTTTATTTAAACTTTCAGTGAAGAAAACAGTGTTTTTTCTTGGCTATTATCCCAAGTCAGCTCTCATTAGAAAAGAGTAATCAACGATTTGTGGAGAGGAGTGTGTTTCATCAGATGAACACTCTGCTTCTGATTTGACACCACTCTCTGCTTGATTATACAGACTGAAGCTGAATTCTGAATTTCTGAAGCCTTCTGTGCCTCATATCTATGCATCTTGCCTTCATTAAGGGGTGCAGGGAAATAATTCTAATAACTTTCTAACCTCCATCTCTGTTTTGAGGTGCGGATCTAATGGCATGTTATTATTAGCAAGGTCTTTGGAAAGAACCTGTGCTTCCAAACAGAAACCTCAAGAGATTAATCACCCAAGCTAAAAGCTGTTATGTGCTTTTAACACTCCAGATGAAATGAGCTATGCCTGATTGTCAGATCCACCAGAAGTCTTTGTATTTCTGATAATTTACACCTTCCTTTAATCGTCTGAACCTACTTCTCAAAGGAAGCCAATTAGATTCAATCCATCTTTGCATATCATTTAATATAAATAAAAGAAACACACATTTCTGGATAGGTTTTCGATGTAATGGCAACTCCATCTCATTCTCTTTTCTTTCAAACAGGCCAGTGGGTCATAATGCTCTGATTTGAATATGCAAAGAATGGGTCTCCAGAAATAATCCTAATTAGGACAAATACAGATAAGCTTTCTCTTTGCACCCCGCAAAAAATGTCATGTAACAAAATCTTTTGAGGTCTTGTGCAGAAAAACAGCCCTGATTTTACTACAATTATTTTTGAAGTGCAAATAGGATCTCAGAGGATGATTAGCAATGGCACCACACAATTGTTTGTTTAACAGCAAGAATTATTAAAAAAACCACAGAAGATAATTCACTGCACACATTAGAGTGTGTGTTACTTAATGATCAAACAGACTGTCTGTGCTGCTGAGACTAACCCGCTTCTGGTACCCCAAATTTCACTGAAGGGCAGCACTCAGTGGTGACAATCACCATCATGCCAAAGTCTGCAATTCAAACATTATTCTACTTATTAGCAGAAGCTGCAGAAAGTTTCAGTAAGGTATCAAATAGGTAATAAACAGCTCAGGAAGGCAGAAAAAATAGAGGTTTATGAAAAATTCAGTAAAAAGTAAAAATATACAACAATATGACCACTACTTGCTTCTTGCCTATCCATATCAGACATATGCAGGAAGTCAGAGACCAAATATTTTCCTCTTTGAGAGGAAAGACCTGATCAAAACAAATTTTCTCTATGAAGGCCAAGTGCCTGGACACCAGAGCTATAAACCACTACATTCACCATCAATAAGGGCATAATATTCCTTGAAATATCATTCAGGGAAAATATTTAACAGATATCATGGAACAGAGCTGGGACTTTAATATTGTGAGCAGCAATTTGGATATTCTATTTAACGGATGTGTCATCTTGTCTAAACTGACATATGTTCCAAGATAAATTATATCCAACATTTTAAAATACAAATTTTCGTCTCTCAGCAGTTAGAAAGGAGCACTGTTTCCTCATTAGTCTATTGAACTCATAAGATGCTTTTGCTTTTACTTTTGTTTGTTTTACTTTATTGGTTAGTTCAATTCTTAAAATACGTAATAGAACTCTTTTGCACATTTACAATTTGCTGCCATTTGAACATGTTCTTCATAAACCAGAAAACTGTCTGATAATTTTAGAATGTGAATTAAAAGACAATTTCAAATCCTTTCTAAGATGTATCTAATAAGTTATCAGACCTAGTCATCAATGAAACCAGCAGAGATGAAGAGTGTCAGATAATTTAAAAGTGCATTTAAGGTATTCACATCTTATTTTCATGTGCCTAAGTCTATTAAATTGTTGATCCCAAATTTACAGCTGTGAAATGTTGAAAAGACAATTTGTGAGTCCAAACAGAAAATAGTGTGCAAACAAAATAGTGTGCAAATATAGAAAGCAAGCATTAAATAAAATTAATTGCAAAAAACGACATCCTGATTGAAGTGAGATAAAACCCAAAACCTGTAAATTCTAGCAGTAACTAATTTTTGAGCACAGCCCAGTTCTTACAGTATGGTAATAATAACCAAATAAATAGCAGTGCTTTTTCACCTATGACTTCACATCACCTACCAAATGTACTGCTTGTTAATAAATCACATGCACAGTACTTCTTGATTTTTTAATGATTCTGTGATTCTCTTAACTTACCCTTTTGGTAGGATCATATCAAATTTTGTAAATAGAACCTAAATTATCCTTGAAATTTAGGTTCTATTTACAAAATTTATATGATCCTACCATACGAATCGTGGGGTGTAGGAAAACCTGTTTTATGTATAAGCATATGCATGTGCAACCAATAATTTTATCAAAGAATAATTTTTTCAAAGAGTTTGGCCACAAGAATTCAGGTTTTTTCTTCTTTTACAGACCGATCAGTTCTTTTAACAACCACTGATCTTGAGCAACGTCTTTACTAAACAAAATATTATATAGCACAGAAAGTCTACATGTAATTAATTCTGCCATCCATCTTGCTATCCTGCAATGCTACACACACACAGTTTATTCCTTTACCACAAAATTTCATTCCAGAATCTCAGCCTAAAACAGAAGCGCTAATAATGGTGTGAACAAACTGCTAAACAAGATTGGGTATGAATTAACATTTCTTCAGTTTCACTTATTTTCACTTTTTCAGACAAGTGAAAACTGAGAATAGATTTTAGCACATAACAAGCCATAGTTTTGAGTGGCAGCCTTTAGATTTAGAAGTAAAATTGTGTTCTCTCATAAAAGATACCTGGTTTTTAACTGCCACCAACAAAAGTTTAAAACCAGAGAAACCTCCTGAACCAGGGCACCAGCTGTGCTACTACCCTAATTCGGCTGACCATGATTCCAGAGATGTACAAACAGAAAATGCTCTGAACTGAATCTTCAAAATAAGACTGTTAATTAGATGACAGTACAAGCAGTAGGTAAAAGCATAAAAATTTATTATATAGCCTGCTGGTTTAGCAACAGGCCTGATCTTAAACCCTGCAGAGCTGATTGCTAGCCTCGGTGACAGCTAATGTAAAAGATAAGAAGCTTCCTAAGAAATAGCTCCATAACTTGTAGATGAGGAGCTCTGTAGCCTAATTCTTCATTAGAGGCCTCCTCAGAAAAATTATTCCTCCGTGTTTCTGCTGAAGTCAAGTTTCCTGATGAAGCACTGACAATGCTCCCTGGAAGAAACACGTGAATTTGCAAGCTCCGTGGGAACTTCTCGCATCAGTCAGAAAATTCTGCTCCAAAAGCTTTAATCTTTGTCCTTGAATGGCAGTCATAGTTCTGAGCTCTCATCTGCAGAACAGCTCCCTGGTCCTCACACTCCTCTGAGGTTTGGCAGAACAGGCTCCCAGCTGTGAAGGGCTCGCTCAGCCCTCTCCCGAAAGCTGCTTCTGTCTCCTCACAGAACAACGTGTCAGGAGCAGATTTAGTGACTCCAGGCTCCAGCTCCGTGCCAGGGTGTCCTCTGGAGAATACACACAATGCCATAGAGCTCACTGCCTTCTAAAGCACCCACGAGTGCTGGCCACACCCTGCTGCTTTGCCGTGTACAGATGAATGACTGCTGGAAAAACTAAAGGGCTGCTCTAGGAATAAATTTATAGGAAGCTTTAAAAACAGTAATGACCCTACACTCAAAACAAAAAAAATTAGAGGTCTCCTATGAAATACCTCTGACCGCCTGCAGCTCCTCATTTCTTTTTCGTTTTTTCCCTTTGCCTTATTTCTTTCTTTGGTCTGGGTTTTGTTAAACATCACAGCAAGGCAGCTTCTTCCAGGGAAACTACATTACAATAACTCAAGGGGTGAATTTACTGTTTGAGCCTTGTGGATTACACTGTGAAGCTCTGAAATTATATATTAGCCACGAAGTAAAGTCTTCTTGAAGCATACCAAATGCACAAGTGAGAAAAAAATTGCAATAGAGTAGAAATCCTGTGGTTTTCATTTTTCTCCTGAAATGTGTAATGGTGGTGCACTGATAACCATTAGAACTCTTCTGAAAACGGATTCTGTATTCTAAAGAGTGAAGGCATCTCAGCCATTCCACCTAAGATTGATTTGTTAGCTCAGACCTTTTTGACAATACTGCTTTACATACACAAATAGCAGTTCTAGTAAATACTTTTGTATATTTCATTGAAATATTCTGCTTTGAATAAAATGCATTGGAGAAAGTTATAATCTAAGCTGCCTCTTTTATGTGATGTCAAGGTACTTGATTTCAGTAACACACTGCCTGTCTTCTGATAAGGCAAAAAGGCTTGACTTTATTTTACTCCTGTTGCATTTTTATATAAAGTATTGTAATAATCTATTCAGAAGATTTACTGACTGCAATAGAACCATATAATCATCATTATGTTGCTGTCCTCTAAACAATGTTATAATATCTGGTATAAAGCACAGAATACTTGTATAAGAGAGGACCAAGAACAGGAGAGAGAGAGCTTTGTGCTTTTCCAGTGGGCTTGTTGACTTTACAGTGATGATAATTGTAGTTATGTACAGGCATTGAAGGAATTAACAAAGACACAGGGGGTCATAGCCAAAAAACTCTCATTTTTCCATACCACACATGTGTTTTGATGAATCCCTAGAGATTTCATCTACAGCCTCCTTTACTCTTTCCAACATGAACCTTCCTTCTGCACCCAGTCCAGCCAGAGAGCAAGGAACAACAAAGCACAGTTTTGCTTGGTGTGAGGCAAAGATGTGGGAGTTAAACACCTCCAGAAAGCTCTCAAACCTCTCTGAGAATAAGGGGATTCTCCCAGCTCAAAGAAATCCTCAGAGAATACAAAACTGGCAGGGCAAATTTCATGGCAGTTGTTTCTCACCCTCCTAGTACAGTAAGAATTGAAGAACAGGGTAAAGTATTTGGAGCCAGGAATGCAGCAAACACTGACAGTTCTCCCCAAATCAGTTCCTTGGAGACTGTGGTTAAGTATACATTTAATTCCAGCTCATGCTCACCAGGTGCTACTGGTTTTTGTCTTCGAAAAAAGTCCCGAGTTCTCCTTAGAAAATGTAACACAGATAATCCCAAAGCCCACTTCCTTTTCTTCCAGATGCAGCCTAAGCTGTCTCAAGCTCTGCCACAGATTAAGTACTTACATATACGATTAGGCCTTTCTATCTCTACACTAATTTCTTTGTGCTTAATACTTCCCCTGCAAGTCATATTGCCATTCTCTCAGTGTGATTGTGCAGTGTTACTGAAGTCTGCGCCTCAAAGAGTAATTTAGCCCTATCTACCTTTTCACACTGCCATAATAAAAAGTTCCAGTCCCTCATCTGCAATTCAATCATATCCATACCATTTAAAAAGAGAGGAATTCTATGCCCCTCCTATGTCTGTATTTTTTATGCTGTAATCCCTGCTGGTATTTTAGAAATTAATCTCTCCCAGGCTGTTGGAATGTGAAAGAAAAGCACAGTTCTCATCAACTATCTGTGCAGAAAATATTAACATTATTACCCTCCATACATTCATTCATTTTCAAACAAAAGACAGCAAGACTTTATCTTGGTGCTGCAATATTATTCATTCCCCAGTTATTTGATTCAATTTAATATAAAGCGTTACAAATAATTTTAGACTTGGATACTGAGATTTAACATGAAGTTAAACTACTATTTTCTTTCGCTAAAGAGTGAAGCATGACTGCTTTGAAGCAGAAGCCTTCTTCCATGTCAGGGCCGTGGTTCTAGGAGAAGAAGAACACATATAGTCCCATTTTTCTAGTACAGAGTAAATCAGATTAACAGGTTTCTCCTCAGATTCGGCCACATAGGTAGGGAAGTAAAACAATGGTGACTTTCCCAGAGTCATACAAAAGTCCATTATTTGACAAGGGTTTCAGCAAGAATTGCCATGTCTTGGGCTGGACAAACCTCTCTCTTCATCTGTTCCCTGCAGGAAGGAATGCTCAGGCCATGGATGTCTGCACAAGGAGGTTCTCCTCATCGCTGTCCAGAGTAATCCTTGAACATCATTTCAGAGGATAAGAAACCTCATGAGACTGCCAAGCCACCCTTGGCTTCTTTTGCTTTTGAAAGAAGGCAACAGGCAAGGGCACAGCAAACAACACTCTGTCCCAAGTACTGCAGGCAAACTGAGCATAACTGTGGAAAAACAAAACAAAACACCCCAAATCCTCAAAAACCACATTAGCCAATGTAAAGCTGATCAGGATCCCTGGGCATCACTTTCTGTTCTTAAGTGTTCAATTCAAATCCATGTTTATGACATTACTTTCTCTTCTAAAAATGGATTTCCTCAGTTAAAAATTGAGGTAACTGATACATTTTTTTCTTGAATCAAACACGACCTTTTAAATCTAAAACATACAGAATCTACATCAAATAACTTTTGTACCCCAAAGAACATGAACAAGATCTTATGAGTAACGAAATGGCCTAAGGCAATCTGATAAAGGATGCATGAAAAATGCATTGCTTCCCTCAAATATGTTGCAAATTTTATTTGTCTCTACAGCTCTTTCACAGAGCAAATTTATTCCCCACAGTGATTTTTTTTTTTCCAGTCAGAAGTGATCAATTGCATTTTAAGTGCCTCATGTAATGGATATTCCATCATTTTCCATGAGAGGGTGATCCATGGTCTAACAGCTGAAGCTCCAGCAAACACATCCAACTTAAGAATGCTCTTTATTTGGTGCCTGCCCATATAACCTAGTAATTATCCTTTTTCTGAAGTTTAATCCTCAAGCCAACCTATACCTGGCCTCAGTCCTGTTAGAGGCTTGAAACAAACCTTAAAAAGGTGACAGGAGACAACAGGCAACGTATTTCTTTTCACAGAGAAATATTGTATGAATTATTAATCTGACCCAGAAAAGATCATAATCAAAGACTAGCAGGGGCCCCTTGAGCACTGTTAGTGCATAATTCCACCCTCTGAACCTTGAAAGCGTAGGGAATTCATATAGGAAGGAGCAGAGTAATAAAGCCAAAGTGTGTGTCACTGATAGAAAGTTTAAAGGAGAGTTGTAACATCTACTATGGTGTTATTTATATATGTGGATGTATTTTCAATTATTCCTCTACTACCATTTCTTAAAAAAAAAAAAAAAAAAAGGCTGATGCTTATAATAATTTAAAAACACTACTGAGCAATTCCATACCTTTGAGGAGTAGGAAACCCAAAGAAAGTGTACCATCAGAACTAAATATTTATTTCTTAATTACAGAATCTTTAGAATTAACAAAACAGTTACAGACATCAAGAGGATTTAATTTTATTCAGTACTGAATGCATTAACACTGTGGACGTCCTCAGTGGTGGAAACTTCTATATTGTGGCTTTGAGTGTGAAAAACTAAGAGATAACCAAAGATTTTAGCTTAAGCATGTTCAGCAGCAGTAGCAAAGTTCCCTCTACATCCGTCTGCTACAAAAGCGAAATGCTGACAGGAGTTGCCGCTGTACTCGTCTTGCTGCTGGAAAAAAAGTTGGTTTTGATTACTATCTTTATGAAATAATCAGAGAAATTACCAAAACTAATCCTGAGTTTCTGATCTTGCTCTGCTGTTCTTAGCACAGCTAATCCAGTTAATACACGACAACGAAAAATGTATAAAATTCTTGTGATTAGATGTACAGGTAAATAAAAGATACCAAAGGGAGGACATTAGATTCTGGATCGTGCAATGCTTGACTGATTTTCAGAACATGTATTAAATGGAATATTTCATCAACTGCCTAAATGCAGGACATAATCTCTGAAGCATCTTGGGTGGATAGAAACAAAACAAAACAAAACAAAAGAAGAAGTTTCTATCTCTTCCCTCAGAATATCACCATTGTTACACCTGACATATATCAGTTTACAGCAGGGCTGAGGATGCCTTGCAGTGCATTTGCTCAAAGCACACACGAGTTGCCAGCTGCCTGCTCATCCGAACAGGAACATCCAGTATCATGGAAAACATTGTGAAAACTCCAGCCAAAGAAACGTGTTTACACTACATCTCATCTGAGAAAGTCATGTAAGGCCAATCTCTTATCCCAGCAGGCCCGAGATCTACAAAATTGTCGAAAGCTCTAATGAAATGCAGAACCTCTGCTGGTTTCTCCTGCTCCCATGGGACACTCACACAGCACAGCTCTTACAGGACCCCCAGGCTAGCTCAGCCTGATGTACATTATTATTGTTTGTAGTACAGATATAGCATTCATTATTCACACTGCATATTTAGTCAGGTACACGTTCCCTTATCTTTAAAATAAGCTTCCCATTTAATTAATTTCTCACTGTTTCCATCCACATGCTTCCTCACAACAAGATTTTGAAAGGAAGATTTTGCTCTGTAAATTCAACAACAAAAGGCAGGGTTGTGTATGAACAAGCCTGAAACCCTCATTGTCCAGAGGATGGAAAAATCCTATGAGCCTCTAAGTGAATAAACACAAACTAGTAGAGAAAACTTCAGGGCAGACAGCAGTTTTGAGCCAGCCAAACCTTGGACCCTTCAATTCATATTGCATTAATATGAAACTTTTTTTGTGTGTATCTAAACCATCCCCATATTCCACATGGTTTTGATCTGGAATGTTACCAGAGGGTGTACTTAGACATTCTTTATGACAATGGTTTCTGAGCACTTCACAACCCTTTATAGGGTCATTTTCTGAGTACTTTTGCAGAGGGGAAGAGGCTCCAAGGTACAGAAACAGGAGATTGCAAGTACCTCACTGTCTTCTTGAAAGTGGTTTTTCCGCTGTGATTCAGAGCTGCAGCATTAAAATATGCAGCACACCAGGAGTGCAGCATTCACATGAGCACGGCTCTCAGTCTCTTGTCCTAATTAATTGCTTTTTCATTAATGGTACCAGAAACCTTTGGAAGACAGGACACACTAATAGATGTGACTGTTTTATGGATATTATTAATTTACTTGCTGCAGGCTGTCATCAGTGTTTTTGTTGCTTTAGTTGCTGAGGAATGCTCTATGCAAACACAAGGACAGATCCTGGAAGGTGCTGACGGGTGCTGGTCCAACCCATTGCAGAAGTGCCAGGATACAGCCTCATCACACCAAGAACGTGTGTTACAAAATGTTTGTTCAACTGGCACAAAAAGAGTTCAGCAACTTATAAGATTCATTTTATAATTTTATTTATTTTATGATATTTATTTCTGATGCAGAAGTCTCTATCTTGTAGGAAGAGAAAGCCAACCTAGATAAGACACCAACTGAACATTCCTGGCACACAGTTCCTGGGCACACTTCCCTTCCCAGGCCTTGCACAGCCTCTTTTTCTGACAGCCACTGCTCTTTAGTAGAGTTATTTTAAATGATGAAAATTGCTTTTGTAGTTCCAGGCCCAGACACTGATTTCCCAAATACAAGGCTTCTGAAAGAGTTTTGTGTAGAACTAGCTCTCAACTATGTTATGAGATTTATTCCCCAAGATCTTTCCGACATAAAGGGAATTTGTTTTTAAAGGAATCTGCTGCAGATTATGTATAGACAGAAACAACACAGCAACAAATGCAAATTAAACATTCAGAGGCATATTTCTGGCAGAGGTTTTGGAATTCTAATATAACTTTCACTTCTAGCACTTTTAGACAGGGACAACAAACACCAAGCCAAAAATCATTGCTGTTGATTGCAACAGGTTCAATAGTACTTGTAAAGCTGAATATCCCAGCATCTTTATAGTCTCCAAAATATTTAGAGGCCATATGAATTCCAGTGATTACATAAAGCATTCTTTAAATTTGGAATCAAATTCATCTAGGCACTTATGCCTGAAGTATCTGATATAAATTCCCGTTGAGCACGAGAAGCATTCCAGAGGAATTGTCTGTGTTGGCTTCATAATGGAACCATGAGCACATTTGGAGAGCACTTTATTATTTCAGATATCACTTTTCTCAGTCACAAATCTTTGGCTCACTTCAGCTACTCCTGCAGCTCTGGTGGAGCTCAGTCTGGCTCTGGGAGAGGTCTGCAATCCCAGCTACAGCTGCCTCAGGCCTCACAGGCGTGTGTTGAATGAGAGCCTCAGTGTTTTCTGAAGGTGCCCAGGCTCAAACTCCCAAGGGACCATCTGTCACGCCTCCTAATCACGGCTGTCACCTTCCATCTGATCTCCAGAAGGTCTCTAAAAGCCACTATTTGTTAGCTTTTCTGCAAAATACTCAGAAACCACATTGAACCCCAGACCTTGTTTCCTGCACTCAATTCCAAATTCAATTTCCCTTAGCTTTGCCCAGATGGACACCTGCAGAAACATAGCTGTTCCCAAGCCTTTTCATCCACAGCCTATGGGAAAAAAGGCTCCCATTCTCTTACTATCACTTTCAGTGATCAGCTAATTGATTTTTAGGAGCAGCTCTTCTAATAGCAATCTGCTACCAATCTTTTCTGGGGCACCTGAGAAACCCAGCGTGCCTGAACAGTCCCATAATTTAATTACCTGTTTTCTGCAACACAGAGCCAAGCACAGGCAGAGGCAATACCACTGCTCTCTATCTTCTGGCCACCCACAGAAAAAGACTGAGCTGTTTTGAAGTGTTTGCAGCAGCACACCTCCCCTTGCACCCATTCCCCCAGAAGACCCCACGTGGCCAGAACAGTTAGTCAGTGATGCCAGCCTCCACACTGGTTGTGTTTTGCACCGTGAAGTTGGCAGGGCTTGACATAAAATTTGCCAACGTGCACCTTCTCCTTGTGAGAAAACGGGAAAACAAATGCACTGAATGTCTCAGAGCCCCGCAGTCGGGGATGCAGGTGAACCTTGGGGAAGTCAGCTGGAAAAGTGGTTTTGAGGTAAAAAGCCCGTGGGAAGAAGCTTGTTAGCTCTCAGTTTTTTCGTTTCTCTCAATCGACGTGTTCTTTGGTTTTTCTCCTTATCTCACCAGAACAGAGACAACAGCATGGCTGTGCAGGGAAAGGCAAGGAATTAACAGTTCTGAGAATGCTGAGATCATCATCCAGAACTGCAGAAAATCATTCTGTAATATCTCAATCTTCAGCAAAAACTCATTACTGAGAACATATTTACAAGGCAATTGCTAATCATCATCGAGACAGGATATAAAGAATGGGGTAAATCTCTGTGGCCACTAAAGTAAGTTAGTGTGAACTTGCATTTCTAACAGATTTTCTGTGAAAAAAATCCAGCCAGCATAAAAAGCTAAATAATCACTAAGTTATCAATAGTTTATGAAAATAATCTGATTATATAATGTTCTATTACTTTCAGCTGATGAATTTTTAAATGGAAAATCTTTTCTCACATCCCTGCCACAAATGCAGCTATTTTTTTGTGCCCAGAGGCAGGTTATCTCAAAGGATGTACACAGGCAGAGACTAACTCACATAGGCACATGCTCATTGTTTTTTCACAGAACCCTTTAATTTTGGCCTCTTTCCTCTGTTGCTCTCAATAAAAGTAGAATGCAGCCTCCAATCACTTCAATTTTTCCGTTTATGGCAAATATGAGTTTCCACATGTACTCTCCAATTACTTCATGGATCATCTTTGGCACTAAAACGAGCTGAAGCAAACTCTTCAGTATAAACTGTGTCGTTGGGTTTGGTTTTCAGCTGAAAAACAATGCACAGAAGAAAAGGTTTATGGACATATGAATCCTGTAAGGTCTGACGGCATCATCAGGAATTTTAGAGATGAAGCTGCTAATCTTTAATTTTTATACAGCTGCTATGATCACACCTTGGCCTTCAAGCTATTGATTTGTGCCCCAAAATCTGTGAATTTCCAACTCAAATATTTGGTCGGATTCTGTTTTCATGGCCCCTCTGACTCTGAAATCCCTGGGAGTTTCTGTGCCAGGATTTTTACAGCTAACAGCATTCCTGCTACTTAACTTGCATAACCTCCTCTGTCTTGTTTTATAATATACACTTAAAAGACCCAAAAAAACCCCCGTAATTTATGACAGAAATGCTAACTACATTTCTGCTCTCGCTAGTGAACAGAACTTAAGACATTTATTCCTGCCTCTTAGATGAAAGTTGTTAAGAACCTTTCTAACTTTTTAATTTACATGAATTTCAATTAATTTTATTTCTGATCCTCAGTGCACTTCTTCTGTTCAGGTTTTTTTGTGGCAGAAGTGAATGAGCAGTGGTGGAATCTAGTGGTGATGGAAGGCATATTAACTGCAGCTGATACTAGAAATAGTACAGGAAATCAAAGGCAGTGACAGATTTATGCCAAATGAAAAAAGACAGTGCTTTGGTAATATATCTCAAGATACGTGCCATATGTATATATGATAGCAGTTTATTTACCTCACTATGTTTTAATTTTCACATTTACATCATTCAATCTACCAGTTCAAGTTCAGTAGTATGATCAGGCAGTAGGAATTCTGTGTTGGTAAATGGTAGAAAAAGGTTTTTCTGGATTTTAGAAAGCTTCTCTGCCGGGACCAGATGTGCCAGATTGTACCAAATAGCCAAAACATAGAATCACACCCCACTGTAGGAATTCTCAATATATACTAATCACAGAAATGATTCTTTTTGTGTCTATCAGTCACAAAATGAGAGCAGAAACTCTTCAGACCCAAAGAAAAAACTTTTGACCAGAATGTTCAGATTATCTCAAGACCTCCAGAGCCATTTTACCCTTTCCTGTAACTCAGTCCCACTGGCACTCACCATCCTGTGCCACAGGAATCTGGGTCTGTCCAAACTGCACGTGTTCATCAGGACTTCTGATTCTGCAAGGCATTTCTTTCTCCATGGTCGTCACTGAGACTTCGGGTTCTCTGATGTCCTTTGACAGAAGAAAGACAGGAAGAGAATTTTGGCATTTGTGACAGAAAACAGGGAGACGCGCACAGGCTGTAGCACCAAGATTTTAATGAATGAACATCCTGATGGGGGAAGAAATAAAAATATTCTCTTCTTTAACAGAGAAGCTGCTGAACTCTGCCCTCCTGGAGCTGCTCCAGACTGTGAATGGCACAGTTGATAAGTGATGCTTCCATTCAACTGCACATTACCTTCCAAAATGAGAATGGTCACAACAATGCTCAGAAAAATTAATGAGTGTAGCACACAGATCTTTCTCAGCAACTACCAAATTATTCTGGAACTTGTTACCAAAAAAAAGAAAATCAAGGCACTGCTGAATTTCATTATGTCAGTGATGAACCTTTCCAAAGTTAAAAGTACAGAAAGAGCAAATGAGAAGGCAAAATTAAAAGAAAAAAGGAAGGAAATCAGGGATGCTCGGTGCTTGCTGACTTGTATTTAAAACAATACAAAATTATTTGACTACAACACAGCACTAACACCAGTACAATCTTAAGTGGCATAAAGACAGATAATGACATAAATTTGCAATTGCCAGAAATTGAATGGAAAAAAAAACTGATGCAGGAAGGAATTATAACTTGATTTATCAGGCTTAATTTAAATAAAAGTAGGAGTAGAGTTTAATGCTGCTGTGGAGTAGTTCCCTTAAAAGCTCACAGAAAAATTATTCTGTAAAGAGATTGTGGAGTTTATGTGGGAGAGGAATTGAATTAGGGAAGTCACTTGCAAACTTGCAGAAGAAAACCTGCAGAAGTGCACCAAATTGCTGCACTTCACAACAAGCATCTCAAATGCCACTTCAGCGACACCATCCACACTCATGATTCCAACTTACCCCGGGGATCTCAGTGGGATGCTGGAAGTACACAAGGACACAGATGCTCAGAGCATCTCTACGTACATCTCTGTGTGTTTTTAGAGGAAGTACTGAAAGCCATAAAAGGGTTCATGGCACCGTGTCGTTCAGCCTGCTTAGATCTCAGCTTATCAAACAGCACTCAAGTTTTCACTAGTTCTGCCCTGCTAAACATCAAATTCCCACTAGCTGGAATACCATATTTAATGACTGGAATGGTGACACAAATTTCACCACTGCAAAATGTATTTTATTACGTTCACTCACTTCAAAATCCAAAAAGCAGAATACACATGCTTTTCATCTAAAACTACTTTGAGTTGTTTTGATGGTGGGTTATTTTGCAAGGACTACCATAATCATACAATAATTACAGACATGTCTAAAAGCTCTGGAAGTGCAACTCACCAGCACTGCATACAACTTGTTCAAGCAAAGACAAATGCAAAAGCAATCTCTGTAGTAGAGGCAATAGGAAATCTGAAATCTGAACCTAGAGCAGGTAACCAGAAATTAGTTTCGAATCAGCAGCTTATTTAAAAAAGCCGGAAGCTTATAAATATTTAATGCTTTATACTGATCAAA
>VWZT01010170.1:221907-372063 GCA_013397055.1 Pachycephala philippinensis
GAATCCCTTGCACAAAATTCCAGCTTCAGTCACAAGAGACTGAAGTGTAAGTTCCTGACAGTATTTCACAAAGGATTTGTCAAAAAAAACCCCAAAAAATCTTTCCCTTCGCTCCAAACGAACCTTTTCTCAAAAGCTGCCAACATGTTCTAATGAAACAAAATAGACTTTCAAGCATTACTATGACAGGACCATAACTCAGGATGATGCAGATAAATTGGATAAATCATATGAAATTAGTGATATGACATTCCTTGAAGAAAATAACTGGTTTTGGAACTGTTAACACTTTATGCTGGAAAGTTGAGCTAAAATATCATTCAGCTGAGAATTCCTGTCTCAATATAGCATCATTTTACTTATGAAAAATCAAGATAAAAGTATTTTGCTACTCCATTAGAAAATTAAAATTCAGTCATCTACAAGTGTTTCCAGCTAAAACTCATATTATGGAAGGTTGCTTTATTTTACCTCCAAAGAAACTGTACAATTTGTATGTTTTAGGCTTATTTGTTGTTATTTCTGCAACAAGTACTAATTTGTCTCAGCAAGTCATAGTCTGAATAACCAATTTCTCTTCTTCCACAAAAAGCACAAAGCATGTCCTGATCTGGTTTCCATTCTCTCTAAATATTTGGATTTTTTCATCTGTGTTCAATAGTGCCAACCTACAACTCTCTTGCCTTTTCTCAAAAACATGAAGACCCTGTGCATACTCAGAAACATATTTTTTTTTTTTTGTGATGGCTGAGATATACAATGTAATGCGTGGTAATCCAATGCAAAATCAGATAAAAATCCATAATTTACTCAGCAGCATCTAAGGGTTTGTAGCACTGGTAAGACACAGAGAGTGAAACATACTGAAAGCTTCAGCACGCACAAATTTTCCATTGTGACAAATGCTCTTTCTGCACTTGATGATGATTCCACATTATATAAAGTCTTTTCATTTCCCCCATTTAAGTCTCTTTTATTCAACACTACAGAAGGAATTCTTTTCTGCTTGGTTTTCTGTCAGCCTGAGGGATTCTGCAAGATCATAACTACTGAGATTATTAATCGGACAACATTATTTACAGACATGAAGACTGAACTGTTCCTCTCCTGCAGCACAATTACTGGAAATCTGAAAGAGTGTGATGGATTTCTATTGCTGCACAGCCTCACTAAGTAATGCTTCTATGGAGATGGCTTCTTATCAAAAAATGGTATAAAACTGTGGGTTTCCTCTGTAAAATTGAATAATTGCACTCCAAAATCCACACACGGGATCAGCAGCAACCCAGCATCCTACCATTTTCCTTCAAAGCTCAAAGTTTCTTTCACTGAAATGTCTAGAATTTTGGATCTTAAGCATTCAGGACTCGCTTTATTTTTTGTGTGATAGTTTGAGCTTTGACTTGCTATTTCTGTCTTCAATGTATTATTTGTTTATATAAATCTAAGGAATAAAATTTATTCCCTATTATGAAGTTCCCTTGCCTCTATATTTCTTCTTCAGAATTACTTAAGGCCTCCGAGGTGGCAATACCAGAAACAAGTAATGATTGTTTCAAGTAGGGAATTAGGATCAGGAAGAGAGAAATTCCAAAAAAAGATGTTATCAAAGCTCTGTAACTGAGTGGGAAGGCCAGGTTTTTTCAGCGAAGTCAGTGTCCCTTCTGGTGCCAACAACTGTCCTTTAATTCATGCACAACACCATTAGTGGGGCACTTGGAACTTCTGGAAGGGTGATGGTGCACAGTTTTGTTAAAACTGGTTGGTTACAGAGCAGCACAGGGGTAAGGACATCCCCTGCCGATTGCTCTCATGATCCTTCAGTGTTCATTCAAATTGTTTCCTCCTAGAGAAGACGTTGGGCTTGCACATGGACTCTAAGCAATTCTAATTGATGCCAGTGCTTTTATAATTAACAGCAGTAAAAACAGTAATTTACATCAGATCTTCCTCTAGTTTTGGAGAAAATGAGGTGTGACCACCGGAGGTATCAAGCAGATCTGGCTGCCAGGATCTTCATGGAAATCTTAGGCTCTGAATTCACCTGATGGTCCAGATTCAAACCGGGGTGAATTCAGAGGCAGTGGCAATCATCATGAAAACATCACTGGCACAAATAAAGCGTGAAGAGTCCAAAAGCACAAAGATGAGGCCACAGTGTTTATAATGTGCAGGCAGCCCTGACCTGGAGGGACCAAAATAGCATTGTTCATCTGTAGCTTACAAAAAAGCTAGAATCACTAATTAGGAGGGAGTTGCAGAGCATATTTGAAGTAATAACCTGAAAGAGAATAGCCAATATGGATTTCAAAGGGAAAATTTTTCTGCACAAAGATGGTTATAAAAGGTTATGGAGCTGATTATGGCAGCTCATTCAAACCGTTTGATATTCGAAAGGCATTTGATGACACATCTCCTGCTGAAAGCCATAGAAAAAATAAATTTGGGTCACATAGAAGGAAATATCCTATGGTGAGGACTAATTGCATTCATCTTTTATTTATACATGGAAACCTCATAAAACATTCCCTACCCCAGTGACATCCAAACACTTTCCAGACTGAGCTATATTTAGGACTCTGCTCTACTCCCTGGAGAGGGAGGTTCTGCCACACTCTAGGATCTGGCTCACTAAAGATCCTGAAATTCTGAGAGCAAAGGGACTCACTGGCTGTTGTTATAAAAAATGTAAATCAGTGAAGTTTCACCTTACCTAACCCATTTCATCTCTCTGTTGAGTCTTGCCTGACAGAAAATAGCATTTTTTGGGCAGACACGGACTTTTCATCCTGGCTGACCAAAAGCAGGGTCACATTTCAGAACCTGGATTTGTCACATGCTAGTGCTGTGCTCCAAGCCATGACTTATCATCACCAATTATCAGCACGTTCCAATTGCAGTGACTCCGTCCTTGTGCATCCCAAGCAGGATTGGCAGGATTCCAGGCATTTCAATGTCATTCCCCCTCACAGACATTGGTTTAACCAGGTGCAGCCTTTGTTTCTATCATGTTCTTTCAGCAGACCAGGTTTTTCTGCTTCCCCCCTGCAATGTGTCTGTTATTTCTTCACACCATTAATATCTTTCTCAATTTGTCATTTTACTAAGGATCAATGTTACAGAAAATCATAGAAAAATTCTGTTCTTTTTCTCATTCTGTACAGCAAATTATGAGCAGGAAGGACTGTGGGAGCTGAAGCAATTCCACACTTAGAAAGAATTCTAAGCACTAAAAATTGAAGACTTTTTCCAAACCATTTCAGAGAAAATGAGTTTTTATTTGCACACAAATGAATTTTTGAGTGATTTCATCAAAGAACAAACAGCTGCTGTGTATTAATGCTGGAACATTTAATTTTGGCATTTTGAAACCAAAGACCTTGACTTTTTTTTTTAATGAAAATTTGAAACTGAATTTTATTACAATTAATGTAAAAAAAAAAAAAGGCGAAAAAGAAAATGGAAAAAACTTTCAGTATGTCTTTGCTGTGCTAATAAATTAATATGCACAAGCCTGATGGTTGGCCCTCAGGCCACCTGGCAAGGAATGGCTCGTGTCACACCGATAAACTCTCTTCCCTGCCAAAACAGGCTGCATTCAGATGGCAGATCAGGAAGGCTCCTGACCAACACTGATGCCTGAATCCTGCCTGGCTCCTGTTTGGGAAAGTGGCAGTGAGCTCAGGCCAAAAGTGAGCAGGAGACCTTTTGAAAAGTGTGGCAATACAGAAAATCATGTTCTGACCAACACTGAAGTTCCCTGGCACTGTTCAATTTGCTAGAATCAACATATCCTGGATGCTCTTGAACTGAAAAGTTGGTTCCTTGTAGATAAATACCTGTATCTTGCACACCAAGACCAGGTATTCTATCCATATTTAAGCACTGCTAACATGAAACAGAAGTTTCACAGGAATCAATGGCTCAATAGAGTTTGGGACTCCAGGAGCCTAAAAATTTCATTTTAAACCACCAGTGTCATGAGGAAGGCTTGGAAAAGGGACAATAGCAACACAGCAGTTCTCCTACTTCACTTCCTCACATAAGAGTTTTATTAAGGTGTTTTTTAAGGAAATGAGGAAAGAGTCAGTTAAGAGCACCAAATTCGCTGTACCAATTCTGTTAGTGCAAATCATGGTGTCTTTTGGATGGCATCAAAGACAAGGCATGAGGCTCTTTTAGACTAAGAACGAAGTTCTAAAGTTGAGCTAAGCCTGGTTTTAAACTGTAGAAACATTTTCTTGTTCACTGAAGGTCAGGAAAATATTTTAGGCAGCATTTAGCCCTCTGTAAAGTCTGTGAATGCTGCTTGTGCCTACCGTAAGGAAGAAAGGCTGAATGGGACAGGAAGAGAACAGGATGCTGCTTCTTAATTTTGGCTGCCTGTAAACCTAGCCAGGATCCTGCTGTAGACTTTCAACACTAATGCACTGAGTTTTATGAGATATCATCACAACCCATGAAATGCTTCTTCACCTCTGCCTTTGAAAAAAGTACCTGTAAGGTCTCCAAACTCTCACACAACACTTAGATCTGATTCTATTACAGCCACTTGCAACAGCAGATAAAACAGCTCATAGCAGGTCTGGAGCAAGACCACTCAACAAATTTCAGCCCACTGATATTATTTAACCACCAGATAAATTTTACTCTCAACAATTAAATCTTGCTGTTAGCTTTAATTAAAAGTTCTCTTTGATCATTAAATGAGGTTAAAAAATTACTTCATTTAACAAAGCTCATCTTAGCACAGCAAAGGATTTTTCCCATGCTAACAGCCCTAATCTTCCATCTCTTTAGAGACTATTTTTGCTTTTCAGTGCTTTCTGTTGAGCTTTTCAAAAGAACCAACTTCAAAACCTTCCCTTCTACTACCATCTTTCTGAATATGTTAAACACTGCATATACACAGTATGATCACCTCATTCACAAACTCTGAACCTTTTGAAAGGTTTCAGTATCATAATTTGAGCCCCAAGAGTCTGCAGGATAAAGTCTACCTGTCCCTAAATGGGACAGGTAGAGAAAAGAATCTCCTGGGTCAATGTGGTGCATTCAGGATTTGGTGAATGGTCTCGATCCCAAGATCCTCATTCAGAAAGCAGGCAATTATTGCTGTGCTGTGTGGACTGCATCAAGGAATTAGGTGAATCAGGCATCTCTGTGTTAGAAGTTTGCTGGGAAACCTGCCAACAATCCCTTCCTGAAAGACTATTTCTTACCCAGTTCTTTCATTCTGACATGCCTTGTAATTGCTGTTCTGTGACCCTGTTCAGTTTTCTGCATCAACTGGGATGATAATATTACCATAACAACAAGCCTCTATCTAATGAGACCAATATTCAAAGGTTATTTCTTGTCTTGTGACAAATCATAGGCTGTCACCGCTTCCTTTTTCTGCAGTGACAGAATATTGGGAGTGACTTCAAAGTTTCCTCATCTCAGGAAGTTTCCTGCAAACCCTAAAATGTCCTTAAAGGGCAGAGCCCAGTGCTCTGCTCCAGCAGAGAACAAAGGGGACTTCTGCTTGCCCTCGTGAAAAGATCAACTGCAAGTCATTGTGATAAAGAGCCAAACAACAGAACCAACAGATTAAGCCAAGTGAAGCCTTATTTACTCCAAAATAATTTACAGCCTTGTCAACACCAGATATCAGAGACTGTAAAGAGATCTGCCATAACAAACCACGTGCATTTCCCAGCCAAAGCCCTGATGCGTTTCCCGCTCTGGTCTCTGACTGTGATGCACACAGGGAGTTGTGAAAGGTGGGGAGAGGTCAGATTTTGGTGGGCCAAAATCGTAGGAAAGCCAGTGTGCAAACTGAGATTGAAACGTAAATTCCTTGGGTTTGTAGTGCCTCCTCTCTCCTGCAGCCTGCCTCTCTCTGCTGGGAAGGATGTTCCTGCTGCATGGGGCACAGAGCTCACGGCTGGTGGCAAGGGAAGAGATTCAGCATTTATCAGCTGTCTTGCTAGATATGTCAGTGATCTGACTGATACAATTGTGCCTGAGAGAAGAACTCCAGAGAAAACTGGGATTTGGGCTGTTCACATTCCAGCCTCCCAACACTCTCCAAACTCAATTCAATGCTTGAATCTTTACACACTCCACACCCTGGAAGTACCAACCTGAGTGGCAGCTGCTGTATTCATTGACTTCAACTGCAGCAAAGCTGAGAAGGGATGCAAAATAACAAAAGACGAGTAACAAATTGTGCAAATGGTGCCATCACAGAAAATTAAAGAAAAGAAACTTCATATAGCTAAATTTCATCTCCATTTGTATTGAAGTGAGGGCTCCTAAAAGAGACACACAAAAATATCTGGAGAAGGATGGAAGAGGCTTACTGAAAGAGGATTTGTAAATAGTGGGAGAGTAATTTTGGCTTGGTTATCTCAATCTTTAATCATAAAACAGATTTTTTTTTTTTTTATGTTCCTGCACAAAATTCACAAAAATCTTTTATACCAAACAATTTTTTCTTGTATCAGAATTTTTGTTTGGTTTTATGTAGATTTTGTATTGGCTGTGTACACTTAAAATATACAAATATTTCACATTGCAAGGGTAAGAGATACAAGCTTGCTATTCTTATAAGCAAAATCAATTAATTCAACTTGACTGTACAAGAATTTAAAGCCAAGTGTGTTACATAAATCATTGTAGTATCAAAGACAAGAGAAAGAAAAACCTCACAGGATCAAGGTGGTATAGAAGATTTAACATAGAAACAGTATGAAAAGGCATAATATTCAGTTACTAATAATATTCCTAGAACCTTTCATGAAATTTTTGTCCCAATCTGAAAGTTTTGAATCTGAAAGTGACTGAAAGATTTGCTGCAGACTTTGGTGAGTCCAGGTTTGACTTTCCCTGTTTCCTTTCTCCTCCCCTTCAGTCCCACCTGTTACCAAATATTCACAATAATTTATTGATTCCATGCATTTCAAAGAAATAAATATCTATTGAAGCTTTGCTACAAGGATTTTTTAAATTTTATTGAAAAGTAATGTAGAATTCTTTTAAAGTGCAAAAATAAAACTATTTAAACATGTGACAATATTGTCCATTTAGCCTGGTAAATATTCTGAAGCAGAACTAATGTATTCCAGTGACAAAATCTTAAATTTAAAATATAAAAATTTAAATATCTCAATGTGAACTAATGAACACTGTAGCTCCATCCAATACATGTTATCTAAGATTTAACTTCATCAGGAGAATGCAACAGGCATGACCTTTAAAAAATCAACTTATAAATACTAATTGGAGTAAGCAGTATAGACATGTATGTCTGGCTATGATGAAAATTACCTTCCCAACCATGTCCTGATGCAATCTTCCCTCATTTCAGACTTTCATATCTTGGGATATGCCTTAATCCTTCTTCAAATGTGGCAGTATCAGGTTTCTATGCTTGAAATAGTGCAGAAATAGGTGATAAGAAAAACTCAACATTATTTAATCAGGACAATGAACACAAAATGATCTGCCTTCTCAGCTATCAGTCTTATACAACATTTCTCTGAGATTCTGTGATTTAAGGGAGAAAAAATTGCCTGAGACTGGAAACCTGAAACCATTAAATATTAAAGAGGATAAGGGTAGCATGAGTTCTTTCTACATAAAAACTGTGTTTCCCTTTTTTTTTATCGTATCCCAACAAACTCTAACAACCCTCCAATAGCCAGTTCCAATAACCAGGTCACAGCTGGGGTTGGTTCCTGAATTTTGGTGTCCAAAGTTTTCCTGAGAGATCTCAGGAAAGAAGAAAGTGCTATAAATAACAGGAACAACTAAATAGAAACTATTTTTATTTATTTTTTTTTTTAATGGTAATGTTGGATCCATGATAATCTATCAATGGAAGAAAGATGAACTTTGTGGGCAGAGGTAACATTTTTTATTTGACCAATTAGCAAAGTTCAGAAGGACAGGCTGGCAAAGATGGGTGAGCACTGCATGACAGCCTGTTTACTTTTCTGAATGTATCAGCTTCCCCCGCAAGATTTCCCTCTCAATTAATGGTTTCATTACCAGTGATGATTTCATCAGCTTGGCACCTGTCTGTTCCATCCATTGCCAAAGAACCCTCTCTAGGCAGGAAGGGAAGACTCTGGCCCTGAAGCAACCATTTGAATAAATCTGTCATTTTTGTTTCTATGGAAACATACATCTGGCTGCTTTCCCAAGCTGATAGCCAAGTTAGCCTCCCAGTCATGTTCTTTTAGTTTGGTATCTTCCTCTTGAACATTGTAAAGACATTTTACTCTCATGCTCACCTGTTTTGGAGAAATTATGTTACAGCCACTTATTTGCCTGTTGGTCCTGGCTGGTGTTGGTTTAACCTTGATTGAGTTAGAACATCTCTTTCTGGCTGACAGCCACAGTTCATCACACAAACCCCTACACAACACAGTTCCTGCCCTCTCATCTGATGCAGACTGTCAAATCCCCATCCATTTTGCTGCCTCGGTTGTCAAAGGTCTTCCATGACATTGAAACTTTGTACTTAATTTTTAATAACTACAGGCACTCCATTTTCAATTTGAAGTGCTACAGATCTTTTTGATTAATGAACTTTTTCTCCACCGTCTACATAGGCATATTCTCCAACCAACATCTATCCCAAAAAGTCAGGTGAGTTTCTGGAAGCGTTGTGACGTACCAACCAAAATATGCTCTAGTAACCAAGAACCAAATACATCTATTCAAGTACTAACTGTTAGTCTGAAAATTTACACCAATATTTCATTAATTTTGCTGTTTGCTACAGCTGATAATGTGTCAAGAGAGACATTTTCTGATTTATTTCCATACCTAATGGTTGCATTTTTTAAATAGAGTCTTGGCATCATCTGATCTAATTGCCATGGCTTTATTTCCTGCATGAATGACCATAGGAGGTTTATCATGAACTTCCTCATCCAGGACCTTCATACAACAGACCAAGAAAGAGGAGTTCTAAACTTAGAGCTGGTTTGTAAAGCTTTCAGATAAAAATTAGCTAAGAGACCAGTCCTTGTTACCTACAGTGCCAAGTGAGTGTTGCTATCCTGTTGATACAAACCTGAAGAACCTCTCACTTTGGTCCTCAAAGAGTCTGCCTGTGCCCATCACGAGAAAACATGAAAAAATCTTCTGCAGTTTTAAAATTCTGCTAGTGTCACAGGAGCATTTCCTTCATCAGAAAGTGTACAGTGTCCACAAGAAAGGGCCTTCAACCCATGGATCCTAGGTGCTGTTGCATTAAACATCAAAAATTATGAGCATAATCATGATGTAGCTTTTCCTAACTGCATATTGCTTGCATACTTCCCCAAAATGATGGTTAAAACCGTAGCCTGGCTTCACCTTCAAAATTCCAAGCAGTTTTCTTCTGCTCCAGCAAAGGGAAAGATGGGCTTCCGTTGTCTCACCAAACTGCAACCTATTACAAAGGCCTTTGTGACTACAGAAAAAAAGAAATCTTGATTTCGCCATGACTTTCAAACACAAAATCCATCCTATTGGCAGCAGATGTGAGTACAAAATGGGTGTATTGAATAGTTCAGCTCTCCTCTGCAATACCTACAGATCCTTTCTCTGAAGTGTATCAGAAAGTGCTTCAGAGCTCCTTAAACAAAATCTTCTAACTTGGTTTGATTAATTAGTGCAGTCGGAACACTCTTACAAGTCTAGTATTATATCTTAATTAATTGCTTAATGTTTCTTTTGCCTTGGGAAATTTGATTCATGGTCTTCAAATCGAACATCTGGTCATACACAGGAGCAATCACTTACTCCTCTAATGGAGTGTACAAGTCTTGAAGGCTGGGATGGGTGCAGATGATGCACACACAGCACACCCTGCTGCTGTTGGGCATGTTGGTCCAGCACTCAGTGTCCATTTTAGGGGATTTCCAGAAAAATATCTCCTGTCCTTGATGCAGGCAGTCAGTGCTGTCCTTGTTTGCACGTGCAAATCATTGTACCGTTCAACAAAATAACCCCCCACACTCCATTTTGCCTTTTCAGAGCTGGCACTAGCTGCTCCCTCCAACAACCACAAGGAACAAACAAAACAAAAAAAAAACCACATTCTTCAAGCTTGGCTGATCCCAGCCTTCTCTTAAGGATTTTCTGTCTCCACCATCCTGATTTCTTTTTCTTCAGCCAGCTATTGCATTTCTATTATTTTTCTGCAAAGAAAGAACCCTGAGCTCTCACAGTATGTCAGTAAAAATCCCTCTGCACCATTGTATGCGTCCCTGGAGTTTCTGCAGGGGGTGGTTTGGGTGACCCTGGGTGCCCACACAGGGCAATTCCATCCAAACCTCTGCCAGAGTAGCACAGACCCCCTAACACAGCTGTGCCCCTGTTTTATACCTCCAGCTAAACAGGAGCCATTCCTGTTCAGTGCATTCCCAAAGTTTACAGTAGCTTCCACGGCTCAGCATGAAAATCCCATGGAAAATTCCCCCGCAATATTCCGTGGGATCTGACAGAACGCCAAGCTTGTGCAGTGTCAGTGTCCAAAAAGAGTTAGTGCAGCTCTCAGTGGGACCACCGTGCTCAGGACACTTTCAGTCTCTCAAAAGCAGTTTGTACCTCCAAACTGCAGCTCTAATTCCTGCAATTCTGAAGCATTTCTGCAGGGCCACTTAAATGCTCAGTCTTTTTGCCAAGGAAGTATAAACAAAAGTAGAACGTAAAATTGTAAAATTTTGTGTGTTTATTTAAACTCTGGCACCTTTGACAAAGTGCCTTGAATTAGGAATTCAGTTTTTATATTCTAGTTTATAAAATGGGATTTGAGGGTTAAGTGTTGGGCTCTACTTTTCAAATTAAAAGTGATTTTAATAAATCTCTCAGTCACTAAAACCTGCTCCTAATACCTCCAGATGCTTGTGAAAAAACAAAAGGACTTCCAAACTCAGAGAAAGATGAAATAAAACCAAAATAAATTTTCTTCCCCTATATGTTATTGGATATCATTCACAATTAACATCCATAAAATATTTTGAAATAAATGTTTTGCTATAAATGACAGGCACATGATGCACATATGTACAGCCTATTGTGGTTATTAAATACCACGTGAGAGTCTGAGAAAAAAACATGGTACTGATGGTACTGATTACTCTTGAGAATATTGATATGCCTTCAATTTCTGAAGGAATGGGCTGTGTTTGCTCCTGGAACAGTGATAGGGATAGAAAGTAAAGATCAGTTCTTCACTCAGCAGCATCAATACTCTCCTATCTTTTCCAGGCTAGACACTGAAAAGCATCAGTTGCTTAATGGGTGGTTATATGTGCCCCCCTGGTGCAAATATTTAATGATTTATAGTGATGCATTTCCAAAATACTCTTTCAGGCAGATTTGTGGGAGCTATTCTGGGTACAGGAAGGCACCTTCATCTTCAAAGACTGCAAATCTGAGAAAGCAGGCAACAAATGATAAAGATAAGGTCATATTTGGAATCAAGACAAAATGAAGAGTAAAAGGTACTGCCTAAGGTAATGGCTGTTAAGCTATTTAGAGTGCTTTCAATTGACAGTGCCCATTTTTTATCCTCCTGACTTGAAGAAGCCAAATGACAAAATACTCATTTGAGGTAGTCAGTGAGAAATCATGTCTGAGGCACTCAGGACAGAAAATTCCAGTGTTTATTTTAGTCCAAATTAGTTTGAAGGACATCTGAGAGGTAAACGATCATCAAGATACATCCTATAATGGATATTCTATTCTGATTTATCTGTGGCATTACCTGAACACTGGAAGAAAAGAAAAAACAGTTTGGAGATCTGTGGTAGCATTTAAAAAAGCAAGAGAAGAAAGCAGCTATTCTTCCTGGCTCAGCAGCAGAACACTTTTTTAATCTCAATTCCTGTGTGGGGCCACTCTGATGCAGCAGGCTGGTCCAGCTGGGAGCTGAAAGACCCCACAGGACATCCCAGTTTGGCTCTTCACTGTCTCAAAGGAGGCCTACAACCCTGAAAACATCTCCTGCCAAAGTCCTTCGCTGTTTGGTATCACTGATGCCATTCCACACATTCCATCCAGCTCTGTTAGCTAAGTTTAAACTCATGTGATATAAAAATCTTGAACAAGACTTGGGATTCCTCACTTCAGTCAGTGAAGGACTGGTATTATAAATATTGTGAAAAATGAAAACAAAGAATTAAATTATGCTTAATACCTGGGTGCACTTCCATTTTATTTCACTATAAAGACTATGTATACAATGTATAAAACCAATACATTGCATGTAATATAAAAATGGAGCTTCTGAAGGCCTTTTGAGTTTCCTGCTGGTAATTCTTATTGTCAAAACTTCACATAATACAACTTCCACTGAACATCAGCAGAATGTAGCTTTTAACTGGAATTGTTGACTATGTGTTTAGCAAAGGGTGAGCAGTAAATTATTCTGCTTATTTATTATTCAGATTAAGTCTTCCAGAAACATTTCCTATTCTATTAATTAATAATTTGAAAGCTACTCAATGCAGAAAGCTGTGAAGAGACAGCTTTTTTAAATTTGATTGTTTCATGTGCAGAATGTAAAATTAAATTGCAAAAGTGCACATTTTTTTGCTGAGAAATAAACAAGTAGCCCTCCTACTCATCACTTCTGCTGTGCAGCTTCCCCAGCTATTCCTGCTTTGTCCTGCCTACCAGCTCTTTACAGGAGCCAGACTAAAAACAATCTAAATACTAACATGTAGTGGATCACATAATGTATCAAATTCTGTCTACCTTATTTTATACTTCTCCACAGCCTGGCTGCAACACACGTGCAAAGGCTGGCAAATTACCTAACATTGCTGTAGTTACAATAGCCTAAGGGTACGAGGCAGGCAAGATTTATTGGGAGACGTGATACCTTTTATTCCACCAAGGGATGCAGCTGGAAAAAAACAAGCGAGGCTTTCAGAGACACAAAGCTGAACTCCGAGTCATTAGTGTGCATGCACACACGTGCACACAGGCCAAGCAGGCAGAGCTTAAAAACCACAGAACATGGATCTGTGGGCAGATTTAGCCTTTTTTGTTCCCGTTTTTCCACAGAATTCCTGTTTCAGAAATCTCCGAGATGGCAGCGCTACGTCAGATGGATTATAATCAGTTCTGGGACAACTGAGGTTCTTCAGCCCCCATGGGCAGTGCTGAGAATTAAAAGCCACAATCTGTCCAGCTCCCTCTGTTTGCCAGTTGTAATTAAATAGACCTTCACAATTCGTATTTTCTCCACAATATTTTGCATACAATGAAGGTTCTTTTAAAATCAGTTTAACAAAACATGCTTGCCTTCTATTTATAGCAAGACAGGGTTTCCATTTGTTTATTTTAGTACCCAGGAGCTCACGCTGGAGACTGATGTTTGAGATTACAACAAACTGTTTGAAAATTGTAAACTGGCAGTCATTCCCGACATTAAGACAGATACACCAGAAGTACATTCTGCTCACTATTTTCTGACAGTATAAAAGGTACGTCAACTTATAAATAAAAGATTTAACCATGCTTGCAATTGCAAAATTTATGACTGCTCCTGCAAGTGTGTGTGGTCCAGTGGAATTCAACTCCCTGAACCAATCTTTTACAAAAACACAATTAACTTCCTTCAGGCAAGAGAGCTGGTTTTTTATTTATGAGCATATAGTTAATATTACAAGCAGCTATGAAAGAGAAGAAAAAGGAAGTCAGAACACGTGAAGCATCGGGACATTCCAAAATAGGTAAGCACAAATCTCAAAAAGAGGCTTTTAAAATTCAATTGAAGAACTCTTGTATACTGGATATTATTCAGAAAACTTGCTGTGTTTGGATAAAGAAAATATACCTTTACAATGCCAATACACTGCATAATTACACCGTTTATAGCCAGCCACACTCTCTCCCATTCCGCTTCCAAATGCATCATTCTCGTGAGCCCTTTCTGTGAACACAAAAGCAAGGCAATGGTGTCGACCTCAGCAAGTTTGCACAAGCTCTCTGACTTGGTTCTCAAGACACTGAGGGACTGGGGAAAGCTGCAGCAGGGGAGCACCACAGACATTAAAGCCTCCTGAGCACACTGCACCACCTAAAAGGGTTGAACTCGAGCCAAAAGGAAAATAAAACTGAAAGAGGTGCCAGATGGGAATGTTTGCAAACTTTAGGCAGTTCTTTTCTTAAAAATACAATTCCACACAACGATTGTTTACCCTGAGGCTCTAAATCCAGCACAAACTGTCTGCATGCTGTTCTGTATTAAACCACTTTGGGACATTTTTTCCACACGCATGGGAACTGCTCAAACCAGAGATCCATCACTGTGTACATAAATTCATGACATAGAACCATATTTTCTGAATAACTAATCCCCAATTAGCTCCTGTAATCTGCAATGTTATGCTGAAACCAGAAGAATTCCATTCTCACGTCAGGCTTGACTGTGTCCTCAGCTATGAGGCTGCAGAACCTCCCCCCCACTCCCAGTGCTGCTCTAAGTGAATCCCATCTGATACAAGCAAAAGCAGCACTACAGCAGCCAGCCCATATGTCACAATCTGGAAAAAAAGGGGAGTTTACAGCTATTCCACAGCATCAAGGATGCTGCTGCACAGAATAGAAGTGCATCATACTAATCATTTACTTGTGTATTTCTCACTGAGCATAAATTGGCACTTGCTACCCAGAGGAATCACCCTAGGTGTTTTGGAGTAGATTAAAATTCCTTTCTAAGAGTTAGTCTGTTCAAAAGTCCTGCTGGGCAAACTGATTTTTCCATGTGCATTTTTCCATTTTGCCTATATTCAGTTAGATTACAGAGGACTGGAAATTTCTCATGGGATGGTGTTCATTGAAAATAGGTAATTGGGATAGCACAGCTTGTGAAGCTTTGGAGCAGAATAAAGAATAAAGGCAAATGTTCTGTTTGTACCACTAGCACTGTAAAATCTTTTCATGGCTTTTAAAGTTTATTAGCTCAGTTGTAGACAGAAAAACTGGGTAATTAGGTAGGTAAAAAAGACTCTCAAGTGTACAATTGCATTCCCAACAACCACAGCAGAAACAAATCCCATAATAGCATTCAGTGGTCTGTGGCATCTTTCATCCAAGGTGTGTTTCACCTTTCATGTTTATGACTGAAACGCAGTAACTGTGAAAAACACAACTGCTTAACAACGCCAAGAAACCAGGTAATGTTTAGAGGGAGAAAGGAAAATGAGTTTCAACTCATTTTAGTCGATGCCAGCTTCAAGAAGAAAGAAATTATCCAGAGTTCACTTTTAACTCCAGCTGGAGCCACATTCCACATTACAAAGCATGTAGTGGGATATGTAATTACCACTTTACTGATCCACCAGGGTTGTCCAAGAGCTCTCTCTTCCAGTGCCATACCACCCCTAATAGTTGTCACAAATAATTCAAGACGGTTTATGGATGTGCATACCCTCATTTATAGTAACTGCAGTTACCCACATCCCTCTTTAGGCTGGATTTGGGACCAGGTTTGTGCCCTAACTCCCAGCCCACCTCGGCAGATGCACCGAACGGCCTCACAACAGTCTGCTCAGGACAAAGCCAGCATGACAAACACAACAAAAGTCCATTTTTTCTGTGCAATGAATGGGTTTTAAGAGGCAGGGCTCTCAGTTCCTGTCCCTATGTGCTCTCAGAAACTGCTCCTGTTTCCATTTCAAAGTCAGGTTAACTTAGTTTGTGGATGGTTTCAATCTCTTTGTACATTAGAGCAGAACAAAAGAGAAACAATGAAATCCATTACCAGCAGCAACTGAGAAGCCACAGTTCCAGAGGCCCAGTGCCTCTTACCTCTCTCCAGGGACGAGCACCTGCCCATTCTAAACTGAAACAGCTGCTGAGGGGCAGGACCTTGCTGGGCCAAAGCTCAGATCTCACATTCAAGTCACACACGCAGCATAAACCATCTCTAAAAACTTGATGTCCCTTGGCTGTATATGCAAGAATTTGCTGTAATCCTGTTTAACTGCTGACAGTGCCTGGATCACATTCCTGTTTTTTTACACTTGGCAGAACTCTTTGCATGCATTACAATATACAGAGGGCACAGGTTTGACCATCTGGCCGTAGATGTCAAACTGAGACAGTTTCCAGTGGCAGCATCTGGTTGTTCCACAAAAAGCAGTGTGTTTGCAGCTTTGGGCCTGTTACTTGGTAGGGCTACAGATGCATTATCTGGGCTGCCAGCTCTTCTTGCACTGCTTTCTTATAAGTCACCTTTAACTCTCTCTTTTTTTTTCTGTTTGTAGGACTCTGGACGAGCATATTTGTTTTGTATAGGTTTAATAAAGGGCCATGTGAAACATACACCAACAGTAAATATGTAGTCCTGCATGGAGGCAGGAAAAGGCAGGCTGAGAGCCTAATCTATAATTAACAGGCCATGGCACATACTCAGCTGTGTGACAACTATGCCCCTTAGGAGACAAGAACAATATATAGGTAGTACACACGGATATCATTCAGACAGATCACAAAGCTGTCTACACCTTTTAATACCTGGCACGTGCTGAATGTGGAGGAAATTGTAGTATTTCCTTAAGAGGTGTTTCCAGTAAAAGAAAACATGAAGCCTAGAGTTAAAGATTGAAGTCTCTCTCTGTAAAATCTCTTCAGAAACACCCCACAGGATTTCTTCCTACATCCTTTCATTCAGTGTGACATTAGTAAATGACTGATGTACTTCAGAGTTTGAAGGACCAGCAACTAGACTGTAATGAAGACCAGGAAGAAAGTCACAAAAAAATAAGCTAGTGGCCAAATCTGATGTGTCACTTTTATGCCCTGTGAGGCAGTGACGTCTTTTTAAATCACCTTTCAGACAGACACACATAGATAATTTTTTCAGAGGATCTAAAAGAATATATGTAATACCTGTACGTGTATTAGAATATATTTAATACCTGTACATGTATCAGCATTAACACAGCCCATAATTCATGTCCTAACATGAACACAGCCCAAAATTCATGTGTTAACACTATCACACACAAATTCTCTGCTAACTCTGCCATGGCAGCACAGCATGACTGCAGGGATTGCTTCCCGGGGACTATTCTCCAAATCAGCCCAACCGTGTTCCTGGGCCCAGGACAATGGCAATTCCACAGGGACTGTACAGTCCTTCTGCCAGGGGCAGGAGTGCACAGAGCAGAGAGAGAGTTTGTGGCAGACCATGTGGATGTGATACTCACGTGTCACGTGCAGAAGAGGGAGTGATATCTCGTTATTATATCAGCAGGCCTAAAAGATGCAGCAGTGTGCTGGCTCCCAAGTGTCAGGAATAAATATGTCCCATTGGAGGACTAGGCTGATTCAAGTGCAGAAAAGATATCTCCCCCATGTACAGATGCTGCTTGTCCTCTGTTGCAGAGAATCACAGCAGGAATTTTATGTTTGAACATATGGACGAGTTAGTCATGCCCTATCTACTCAGAGAAACAAACAGAGCCAGGTTGGATAGCTTGCAGGGCAGAACAGCTTTTCTTTTTTTTCCCATAACCCAGTAAAAGGCCACAATGGTGGCACTGAATTTCTATTTTAATCAGTTAACAGAAACAGTTTCTGATTGTCTGGCCAACTGAGGGCTAGAGAGATGGAAAATTTTACCACGTATTATCTATTGCTAAACGGATTTGGTCCTTTCCAGCCTTCCTCCTAAGACAAGAGGTTTGCTTTTTTCCTAAGAAAGCACTCTAGAAGTTGCGCATTTTTATGACAAGACTGCAGTGTTTTCAGCAGAAGCTCACATTTCAAACCATACAAATTCAGTGTGCACTGAGCCCTGACAGGTCGAAGGGAACAGATCAAGCCCACTTGATACAGCACTGCAAAATGTTGTACACTGTGCACAGAAACGTGTGACCTTTTTCCTGGATGGAGATAATTAATTTTGGAGATACAACAAATCTTGGGGAATGGATTCAGTATAACAATGGTAGCACTGCTAAACAACAATCTGACTTCTAAAGAAGAATTAAAGAAATGGTTATCTATTATTCATGACAGCTTAACTTGTTTATATCCTTTCCAGGCAGCATAGTGCATCTGCTTTATTATTCATCATAAACTGGCACTAGGACCGCTTCATCTGATACAGCGAGTTTCAAATGTGATAGTGCTAACCTCAGAGAGAGCGCACAGGCCACAAAATCCATTTCTTGCCTATGTGTCATGCCTAGAGTTCACTCTGTTTGTTTGGAAGAGACTCTCTCTAATCTGGAGTCTTCTGTGAATGTCTTATTTTCTATTCACTTTCAGAGATTGGGTGCAGCATAATATGAGGCATACACTGAATGAAAATGTGAAAGTGTCTTGACATGATGGGGCTTTCAAAAATGTCAATTTGAAAAGCAGTACAGCTGACTGCTCTGCAAGTCCAATGGACACACTCTTTCCTGACCTGCAGCTTGTCTGTCAGAAGATTTCTCTGAACTAATGCTCAGATTAATGTGCCACAAAAAAATCATGCTCTCTTCTTATGTACTTTTTTGTGCTTATTAGCTCCCATGCCCCTGCTTTGCACTGTAATTACTAAGTTTATTTTGCTTAGATTCTCTGGCATGCATAAAGGATAGTTTTGAGATCATAAATTGGCTGGCAGAAGTAAAAATTGGAAATAAAAAAAATTGAAGTGGTGAAATTTATTTTTGGGACCAGATTAGAGAGACACAGAAATCTCTACCTGTAGATCTCCATTTAAAGTCAGAATATGTCTCTTTGGCTCAGTTCCTGAATGCAATTCTTAATTTTGAATTCCTCCAGAGAAGTATTCTTGGAGAGTGTAAAAATTTAACCAATTTTTCCAGAAGTAGAAATCTCAAGACTCCCGTGTAGAAAACTGAGAACACAACAGGCCTTGTTAATCTTACCTTCAAGCAGGATTTGGGTAATAGCAAGCAGATATAAATAGCAAGAAACAATCACAGGTATTTTCTTCTTTTATCATATTTTGATCTTTCTTTAAAAGCTTTTTTAAAAGTACCCCTTGTTTTTAAGCATGACCCTGGAGTTCAGGCTTGGCCCATCTTCCGTTATAAGACTCATTTTTACTGGTAATGTGAAAAAAAAAAAAACAGCACAATGAATTTCAACCATCCTCATCAATTCCTGCATGGCCCCTTCAGGGCCTTTTCTGTCCTAGTTCCCCCAGTTCATAGACATTTTCCTATCTTTTAGGTTTTGGGTAGATTTAATTAGACACTTGCTAGCACAACTCCATTCTACTCAGCTCAAGTTGCCGGCGCCATAACCATCACTGGAATCTCCGAACGTGTCATCAGCAGCCACTTGGAAATTGCCTGCAGGATCAGAGTTTTAGTTTTACACCACGGAACCAGAGAGTCCTGAACTCGCTGCCTCAGTCCCAGAGCACATCACCCTGCTACAAACTCTCTTCCTACCTGCCACTGACCCACAAGCATTTGCATTATTCATCGTCACTAAACACATTTCTTCCACCAGCTGGTGGCATTTAGTCAGCTCAGAGGGAGAGTTATTTGCTAAGTTTTAACAGCTTTCCCAGGTATATACAGAGCCCTTCTTGGTTCTTTGAAACACTTAAGTATAGGTTATGAATCCATTTCTTCAGTGCAACAATAAATTAAACAATATTATATGGTGAAATGTTACCGTGTCAGTGTCTACTACCCCAAAAGAAAAGAAAACAACACAAATAACCAATAAAAAACCTGGAAACATAACATCCCAGGCATTTAAAATTCAAAAAGTATCTTTTCAGCTTTTCAGAAGTCATGCCTCACACCTAAAAGCTCTGGTTCAAAAATAAACATAACCAGAAAACCACACCAGGCATTCTCAACTGAAATTACTTGGGCAATTGTCATAATCATTTCCTGTAAATACTCTGAATTTAAAGCAATGTCATTTTGACTACTGCACTCCTGTGAATAGGTTTAATGAACATGAACATTCAAGCAAAACGAATTTTAGTGACAATATTCATGAGCGGATTCCACACTGGCAAACAAGCCAAAAGCAGGGAAATTTTTAATATTGGTTTATATCGAATTGTGCAATTCAAAGTTTGTTTAGTTTTAGGGTTGTACGAATTTAAGTTTCAAGCTACCAGGAATTGTCTTTGATCAACAGAATATGTAATTCTGAGTTTGGCAAAAAGCAAACAAACAAACAGACCATTCAAAATAACTGCACATGGTTGATTTTTATGTCAGACTATTCCATGATCCCTGCCCAGATGAAGTTCTCTGGGTTATTTCAGTACTTATATGGGGCTTATAGAAAATATGGGAACAGGCTTTTTAGTAGGGCCTGTAGCAATAGGACAAGGGACAATGGTTTTAAATTAAAAGAGGGCAGATTCAGACCAGATATAGGATATAAATTTTTTACAGTGAGGGTGATGAAAGACTGGCACAGGTTACCCAGAGATGTGGTGGATGCCCCACCCCTGGAAACACTCAAGACCAGGTTGGATGGGGCTCTGAGCAATCTGCCCTGGTTGAGGACATCCCTGCTCATTGCAGGGAGGTTTCACTGAATGAGCTTTAAAGGTCCCTTCCAACACAAAGTATTCCATGATTCTGCCATTTAACTAACTCCAACCATAAATGTACACAAATAAAACGCAGGTTTATTTCGCCTTTATGATTTCATTTGTAGAGCCAGTCCTGACGAGATGACTCATTTTTCCTGCAGGTGCTCCTGCCGATTCCAGGGAGCTCTGGCATTCCCCGTTTCGGGTGGCACAGACCCCAAACACGGCCCTGCAGCAGCGCTTCCCTAAAGCCTGGCAGCAGCTTTCCATCCGTCTGGCTCCCTGTCGCTCTGCACCATCCGAGCCACACTTCCCTCTGAGCGTCGTGTCTCCTCCAGAGGCTTTGGAATTGTCTTCCAGCCGAGTTTGCCTTCCAGTTCCCAGAGCTTGGGAGCCGCCTAGTGGAGTCCTCTGTCCGAAGCCCAAAATTCTCCTTATCACAGCGCGCTGAATTCCTGAGTGATATCACTCCCAACACCGTTTTTACAGCTGAGCACCACATAATGACTTCGGTTGGATTTCATATGTTTGTCTTTTTTACAGAAATGTGAGTCACTTTCTAAGGTATAAAGCTGAGGGTGGTTAAAAAGAAAAGGGCGGTGGCAGAATTGGGATTGAGTGTTGATTTCCCACTATGACAAAGGCCTTTTCTAACCTCACAGACCTCAGCATTAGACTAGTGGCCAGTAGCAGCAAGGAACTTGCTTCTGCAGAGCCAAGTCTTAACAAAATTAGAAAATACAGAAGTAGACAGTGATACTCTTTATATTATTCATGTAAAACGTCAGTCTGATTCACCAGCATCAAAATCTACCAAAATAGGCAGCTGCAAACTAAACAAAATTGCAATCACAAACAAAATCCCACATGAGCACACGAGCACTGGGATAGCACTGATGCATCAGGCTGAGTAGCAATTATTCTGATGCAGGTGTGTATAAAATCAGTAGAAAGCTCTAAATCAGACTCTGATGTTTCCTTTTCATCTACTATTGCTTTGCATGCTGAGGTTAATTAAAGATGAAAAACATAATTAACCTTGTTTCAAGCCAGTGTGTACTTCAGGAGTAAAATCTGGTGTATATGTGCATTACTCAGATCTAAGGGACAGGAGTGGGGACTTCCCACTTGCTTTCAGGGCTGTAATAAATAGGGCACAGAATCAGGACAGCATCTGATGCCTAAAGAGGCCAGCCTAGAAACAGAGACTAGACAGGAGTCAGGGAATAAAGGTGGATATTTATTTGAAAGACCTTCAGAGGTACACCCTGGGCAGGCCAAAGATGGACCCCGAGTCACGAGTTCTTCACACTTTTATAGGTTTGGTCCATTTGCATATCAGCATAAATTCACCAATTAAAGTTCAGCTAATGATGTAATTTCCCCTCAGCTTGCCCCCCTTCTCAAGATGCTGGGTTACACATTTTGGGCCTAGGAGGGGCTGGGTGTCCTTGGAGAGCAGCCTGGAGAGGCTTTGTTCTGTCTGTCTTAGCATGCGAGAGCAGCAGCTCACAGGCTACAGGACACTGCAGAGTTACACACTGGGAATATAGAATTTGAAAAATATAAAAGCTAAAACATAAGGCATCATATCCATGGCTCAGGAAAAGCCAAGCAAGAAGGATGAGGGAGCCTGGGAGTCAGGGATGCTCCCAAAGCTCAGAAAGAAAAATGTCTTGTGTTTCCTGTGAGGAACTGAGACTCCAGAGTGGGACTGGAGGACAAAGAACCAAGGGAGAGCTGGAACAAGAAGATCTGGCAGTGATGTGGAAGAGCTGGAGATCCATAACACATCAGAGAGGCCCATTTCAGACAAGGCAGGGAAGGGCCTTGAAAAACAAGCTCAAGCTCTCCAGGCTGAGGCCCCACCTCAGGAGAGATGAGATTTCTCCATCATGAGAATGATGGAGAAAAGAGTTTCTGTGAGGAAGTTTACACACGTTCCCCTTGACAGTAACACTTTTTGCAGGCACCACAGAGCGCTGCAAATTGCTGCAAAGAGCCTGACTTATTGTGGCATTTCTCTAGTTTTACCACTTGAAATGACAGAAAGAAACTGACTTATAAAAAAACCAAAACCAAACAACAAAACATAGAACGCAATCGTATGAGTGAAATAGTATCTGAAAGAAATGTCATTTTCCCCCAAATAAAGTATACACTCTGAACTGATTTCAATATCTCTTTTAAAACACATAAAACTCCATCCAGCATCTGAAATCAAAACCACAAACACAGATGGAGCTGAAAATGCCTGTTTTTCATTTGAAAATATCTAACAGCTGTCAAAACAGACACCGAATGGTAAAAAGGTGGAATAAATGCAGCAAAGAAGCAGTATTGACAAGAAAAGAATAAAATCTCAGCCAGAGGGAGGACAAGAACAGTGAAAAGGCATGTTCACCTACACTAATACACTTGTTTCCTTTTAGATCTTTGAGAGTTCTTTCAAATCAAGGGAGTAATGGTCATGAGAAAAAGAGTTCCTCTGGACACTAAGAAAGCATTAGCAGAAGACATCATCCAGCTCTCTCAGCATCTTGTGAGAACCTTGTCTTTCTCATGCGAATTATTCAAAACAAGAGTTATGTTTTTGTTAAACAACCTACACTTGCAAGTAGTTATGTAATGTTGTTATGATACTGAATTTAGAGAGAGCCTGGCCAATCACCCCAAGGGGCAGATGGCCAGAGGACCAGTTGTTTTATGCCACTCAATGCACTTCTTACGAACTAACATATAAAAGACCTTACTTTTATTATTAAAGCTCTCTCTATTCTTAAACATGAACTCCGGATCTCCATTCTGCCCGTCCTCAGTGCAATAGTGACAAGATCCTTGAGTTAAAAACAAACTTTTTGCTCTGTTAGTGTGTAGTATCCTGTGCACTGAGACCAATATCTTCCCAGGCATGTCAGCAATCCTGCTTTAAATCACCATCAAATAGATACATATTTATTTATTTGTTTATTGTACAGGTAGTTGGAAAAAACCACATTTCTGTATGTATCTCGGCTGAACAGAAGTGGAAAATACACAACAACCAAAGCAAAATAAATTTAAAAACCCAACAAAGCTCAGGACTGAGCCAGATGCTGTGCCATGCCTTCCCAGAATGGTGCATTTGACATGGACCCTCATTGCCATTTACCATGAGATCATGGTTTAATAAGCATGGGAATGCCTCATTAAGAGAAATCCTTGGAAGCTTCTGGTCTTTCAGCTGCTGGTGATTCTAAGAGATGACTGAGCAACTTCACAAAATCTAGCCCCATTACAGCATGTTTAAGCTTATCCAGCATGTACAACAGTTCAAGTTATTTTACCTTTTAGATAATTTTCCCTGCCTTAAAATGAAGGAAAGGAATTAATTATATTTCTAAATCTTGACTTCTAAATATGTTTTCTTGAAATTAAGTTTATAGTTTTGAATTCCACAGTCTTCATCTCCCAATCATTGCCTGTGACAGACATATGAGACTCAGAGAACAGCTCTGAAGGATTCCAGGTTCACCTTGGAAGTTAGAAAAGGAAATTTTTTCCTATGTTGATCTTCCTTGGTGTTGCAGTTGATTATTTTGTGGAAAAAAAGACAGCACATGATGTCAAGATGTTCAATAGGACAGAATCAAGGAAGACTACAGCCTTCCTAAGGTGTCTGCTCTCAGTGCAAGCTCTCTGTCCCCTTGAGCAGGGGCTCTGGAGTAAAGTGAAATGTCACTGGAGTGAAGAACCAAGTATTAACCTCTCTGTGCATCACTGACTTTGCCTGTAAACAGGAGCTGGCAAGCTGTGTGCACCTCTTAGGGTAAAGCAGTACTAAAATGCAGAATACTCATCTGTGCACTTGTGTGAAATTTGCCTGCAGAGCACACACAGATATCATGCAAAAATCAAACGCATGGAGGAAAAAAACTGCCTGCTGTGACACACACCCTTGAATTCTGCAATCATTCACATGCTTACACATGAGGCAGTTAGAAAGAAAAAGAAAGCTCAGTAAATGTGAGGAGGAAAAAAAAAGCTGTGGAAAAAAAATGTTGAGAAAAAAAAGCAAAGAGGTGGAGAATTCTGAGAAACAGAGATGTCCAGCTTGGCTTCACATACAAAGGGAGCTTTCTAAGCTCCTAACACATGGCTTTCTAGCAAATACAGTGTCAGCATGGCCATGGATTTTTCCAAACAAGACGTTCAGTCAAGGAAATTACGAAATCAAATAAATACAAATTGCTTCAAATGCAGTAGAATCATGTAAGTCAATTATAATTAATTTTTAAGTCAGACTAAGTAGAATTATTATTCCAAAAGGGGATGTCTGTCATGGACTCCACTAAACTGACACAGAGCTGTGTTAAGGATGTTGATTTTAGCTGAAAAAAGTACTGTCAAGAGATTAAGGAGAAGGAACTGGTTTTTTTAATAATTTTATCTGTGGTTTCCAGTCCCACTATAAATAGGCTGAATAGTGGAAGTGAAATCAATTTCTTTAGATGGTTTTACAGCCACAGACATTAAGCATCAGACCCCCCTGTGAAGGGCTGGCCTGTGTTCCACTGACTGTGAATCCACTCTGACTTGCACCGAGCACAAACTGCAGGGCTGGTCACACGGGAAAGCAGATGGGAGGAGAAAGGAGGGGAAAATAAACTACTTTTATTTGTATTTAATAAAATTTGGCCTACAGGCTCGATGTGACTCAGTGCTGAACATCTGGGATTGATCATAGGATCACAAACTGAGAAGTAGTCATCTGGCTCCTAGAAATAAAAACATTCAGTCCCTCTGCCACAACATTACTTTCCTAATGATAAAATGCAACAGCCATTTTAAGTCCTTTTAATATTTTCAGCCACAGTATTTTTAACTTTTTAGTAATTTTTACTATTATTTTTTCACATCAGATGACAGTAAATTGTATTTGACCTTGGACCGGCGGCGTTTGGGATTGCCCACAGAATTGATTCACTACTTTCCTTCAAAATTTTCTGGTACAATGGCAGTCTCACAAGTCCATTTTTTGCTAATTCCATTCCTCATGAGCATCATGGGAGCAGCGCAGTACCTGATGCAGGATGCAGCCCTGCTGAGCTACATTGACCAGCGTTTCCTGTCTCTGGAGGTACGTGCCTGATGAATCCTTCTGCAGCTCTGCCTAAGTGCAAAGAGGCTTGAAAACTTGGGGATGTTCTGAGCCCAGGACAGTCTGTATGATGTACCAAATCAGGAGGGTAAATTTCCAGCTTTTTCCAATAAATGAGTAAAATTGTTGCTAAAACTTTAATTACAATGATCCCTACTTACCATATAATTTGTTGCAGGATGTAATTTCATAATGTTATGTTTTTTATTCTGTTATCACTTGTATTTTTTTTATGACATCAGTTAATTTAGCTGAAAATGCAGAAACTTAAACAGTACTGTCAGTCCATCCTAAGGAATTGTAGAAACATCGTGTAACCAGTAGAAATGCTGTCAAGTATTTATTAGCAAGGAGATAGAAATTTATCAACTATTTTTCCTATGTGCAGATATCCCTACCCGGGAGGGTAGTTTAAGATGCATTTATGCAAACCAGAAGTGTATTTGCACTTTAAATAAACCCTTAATGTCTGGGAGACTGAAATGCAGTCCTTTCAATTCCTTGAATTCCTTTCAGTTACTTATATAAATGTAGCAGTTCTGGCTTCCTTTTTTACAGTAAAAAGGCACCAGTACTGCAAAACACCTCTTCAGTATTGGTGTGCTATAATCATATATCGCTTATCTCAAATTATTGATGTGTCCCTGGCTCCTGACTTGCATGGGCAAACTTTTAGAGAAGCTCTAACTTGCCTGATTTCACCTTCCTTTTTGTACAAAGCCCTCATTAGTCTTATCTTCCCAACACAGAAGGAACAGAAGGATTAGCCTGATATTCTTTTTCCATTTTGTAGACTGAGATTTACATTTTCTTTGCCAGTCTAGGAGTAACTTCACCTGGCAATTTCTATACCTTTGGCACCATTAAAAGTGAGGTAACTGTACCTGTGGCATTTGGTGCAAGCGGCACAAAACAAAGAACAGGACAAAGAGTGAGGCAGATACTGAAGACAGCACGAGAAAACATTTAAAATAAAGGTTCTGTAGAAAGTAATTAAGCAAATTCCTGGGGACTTATGGTCTGGTATAAATGGGGGAGAGAGGAGGCAGCACATAGAAACCACGGCTCACAAAGCAAACCAACCACAACCACCAGGCTTACATGGAACACCAATCATTCAGAAAACTCAGACATTCCCACCTTGAAACAAAACACCTGGAATCTGTGCATGAAGCACCAAATCAGAACCCCCAGTCTAGCAGTTAGACCTACTGTGATTGGGTGTCTGGACTAAAAGAGCTGCTTATTCCTCATCTTCCCCAAGTGGCAGATGGGGTACTATTTTCAGGACACCTATGAAGCAGCTGCATTGCAACAGAGAAAACTTATTATTTACCTTTGAAAACATTGATAATTTGAATTTAGGTGTAAAGAAATAGTTTTTTTGCTTTCTTTGTCTGGTTTTTTGTTGGTTGGTTGGTTTTTTTGTTGTTGGTTTGGGTTGGTTTCTTTAATACAGCCAATGATTTGAGAAAAAAAGAGAAAGAAACAACCCCAAACTTCCTCAAATATAGCATTCCAGTATTTTCATTTTCACCTTTAAATGGGTGAAAAATAGCCGCACAAGATTCTTCCTTGGTCAGAAGAGGTGTATTCATGTGAAATGTTCATGGCTATAGATTTCCTGCAGAAAACTCTTCAAGACTGCTTTAGCAGTGGTCTTACAGGAAGAGGACCAAAAGGTTTCTGGAAATCAAGTCATCAGAGATCACTGTATCTGGCTGCTTCCATCAGAGCACTTTTCCTTCTTTAGGCAGCAAAACAAAGTATGTTGCTGTCAGTAACCATGTCAAGTTAAAAAATGTGGGTTTTTGTCCAGATCTGTGAATTTGGCCAGTCTCAGATATTCTTCTCACACAGATACCAGCAACAGCCCATTGGGTTGGAATAGATGGGTGCAAGGGGACTGGAAAGGAGGGAGCAGCATGGTTTTTGAAGTAATCATGAGCGAGGCTGTAATGCACACAGAATATCCACTTCTGTCCATGTATTTTCTTCCCGTGTTCTAACCCAAGAAGAGGCTGGAGAAATGCAACCAAGACGTGCTGGAATACGTGGAAGAATTCCGAGACTTTTCCAACACAGTGCTGTCCCGCCTGGCAGGGCTGAACACGGATAAGGCTGAGGTTAAGAGTGAAGTAGAGAATTTGCTAACGAGGATTGACCACGCGCAGAGGGACATTGACTATTTTGGGTCTGTCACAGATTCCAATGCTTGCGTAGAAGTGCACGAAGACCTGGTGAAACAGCAGCTGCTTGAAGAGGCAGAAGAAAAGAAGAGGCTTAAGCTCATGCTTAATGCAAGTAAGAACAGTTTATTTTTCAGAACTTTGTTATGAGCAAGCTAGACCCCTGATGCCTTAGGTTTCAGCTTTTACATTTTTCAAATTCTGTATTCCCAGTGTGTAACTCTGCAGTGTCCTGTAGCCTGTGAGCTGCTGCTCTCTCATGCTAAGACAGACATAACAAAGCCTCTCCAGGCTGCTCTCCAAGGACACCCAGCCCATCCTAGGCCCAAAATGTGTAACCCAGCATCTTGAGAAGGGGGGCAAGCTGAGGGGAAATGACATCATTAGCTAAAGTTTAATTGGTGAATTTATGCTGATATGCAAATGGACCAAACCTATAAAAGTGTGAAGAACTCGTGGCTCAGGGTCCATCTTGGGTGTAGCCTTTGGCCTGCCCAGGGTGTACCTCTGAAGGCCTTTCAAATAAATATCCACCTTTATTCCCTTACTCCTGTCTAGTCTCTGTTTCTAGGTTGGCCTCTTTAGGCATCAACCCTTACCCCATGTGTGCATGCTGATACAGGGATAACAGATTTTCATCAGCTGTGTGAATACCACAGATAATTGCAAGCGGGATTGGGCTGTGTAAATACCAGATTCATAAAAATTATGTATATGCAAAGAAGGTATGGGAGAGGGAGGGAGAAAAATACAATTCAAACATTTACTTTGCAGAAATTCCACTGCATATCAAATTAATTTCTTTGGAAGTTGCTTTTTATTATAAAGTAAGGTAAAATCCTCTGAAGGTGTGCTCTTGCAAAGTCCCAGAAAAATACATTTCTGAGTACTGCAGCTGTACTAAGGAACTAATGGTGGTCTTTGCTTTTTGGATTGGGCAGGGTCAAAACCTCAACTCAAAAGAAAATTCACCAGTCAATAAAAATACTTAATTCACTTCTACAATTTGCATCTGCCTTACTGTCCTGCTCTGTCATCCTTCTTCTCCTTGTCCCCTCCTTTTACTTTACCAAGAGAGCACACTGGTTTAGCCATAAGCAAAGCTCAGTTCTGATTTGAAAATTAAGCGTTATGGTACCAAGCATGAAGAATAGATGCACAATCTATAATTTTTTTTAAAACAAATGACATTTTATAATTATCTTTACCTTAAAAAGTTTAGGTATCGGTGTAAATTATGTATTATAGACATATTTAAAGTGGTCTGGTTTTTTTTCATTATAGTAAGAAATGAAAAATAAATAATAAGAAATATAAACTGATATTTTTTAAAAAGCCAGGTGAAAGAACTTTAGCATTTTCAATTATACAATTCCACTGACTTCAGTAGAATCAGGCTGATTTAGTTTCACACATAAGTTTGTAATTTCTCCCTTGAACTTTCTTAGCAAATCACTATTAAGGCAGATGCTTACAGAAGCAATCACCTATTCTACTTCTGAGCTCTCCTCGTACTCCACAATTCAGTGCTCTGAATATCAGTAGTTCTGTTTTCCATTTAGAGAACTTTTGAACATTAGGCATTTTTTCAGAGAGGAAAAAAATTGGGGATTTTTAAATTGACTGTGGTTAGGGCACTTTGAAAATTGTATCTTTCTGAGAGTTTCAGCGGGGGAAAAATTACTTTCCATTTTCCTTTGTTGGAAATCATTATTTTTAACTTTATTGTAGCAGTTCATAGTAACTTTATTTTCAATTTGTTCTCTACTGTCAGTACTACTCAGATGCTTTCCCCATTGAATTTGATGGCAAAAGTAGTCCCTGTGCAGATTTTACAGCACTTAGAAAAAGTAGCAAGACCCTCAACTCTAGCAAATAGCAGCTCTGCTTCTATGCTGTCATGTCTTAACCAGAATCTGTGATTATTTTTGCTGAGTCACTGCAAAAATCTAGCAGGAAAGAGACTTATTAAATCCAGCTTTGTTACTGGGTTTGGCTCAAGTTGGCACAGAAAATAGCAAGCAAGCAGAATCACTGCATTTACATGCAGTAGCTGCTACCTCCTCCTGCCTTGGGTAGAAAACGTGACATTGTCTTCTGCACATTTTGGGGTATGATAGGAAACAGTGCACTCTGAAGGGATCATTGCAGAGAATGCGGAAAAATGTTGGTTAATTTTTTGTTTACTGCGAATTTCTCAGTCTTCCTCCAAGCTGTTATAAAAACCAAAGAGGGTTAAAAATCTTCTCTGAAGAAGAGAGACACTGTCTACAGATTTCGGACAATAATCTGATTATTTCCCTTGCAGAGGAAGATGCTGCTAAGGCTACCTAGGGTTTTTGATTCAGCAGCTTTAATTTTTTTTTTAATCTACCTAATCAATAAATGTTAGATTTGAGAAAGCTGTTGTGGCTTGCTCAGGGAAGGCGCTTCCGGAGTGAGAACTCCCAGGAAAAAAAATCCATGCTGTAGCAGCAATATCCACCAGCTTTGATTAGAGGGTATCAGCACACACAAATGACATAAAGATTGCTTTCTACAGGCAACTGGAATCTTGCCACTGACTTCAATAGGTTCATATCAGGCCAAACAGGGGGGCTGGTTTTGCTTTCTCCATTTCATCTGCTGCCAGAACTTCCTGCCTTAGAGCTTTGTTTGTCCTGTTTACTGAAATGGCTGCACTCCACTGAAAGCAATTCTTTAAACTTCAAATGCTGCGCCTCCTAATTTATGAGTGCCTTTGGTAAACAAGCTTGTTGATGTGCTTTGCAATAGTTCTTCCTGGAAAGGATGCTGCTCGATAAAGATCTTAGAGTCTAAACGCCTGAGTCCTCGCGGGCTTGGTGCTCTCTGGTCTGAAACATCCCTGCAGAGTGCACACAAAATGTAACCAAAAATGAAACCACAGCTGTGACTCGCTCTGTGCTGACGCGAATTTTAACCCTATAGTGAGGTAAACAGCTGTGTGGTTCCGCCAGCCATGCTCCTGGCGCAGGAATTGATAGCACAGACACCACACCTGCTCCTTCAAAGGCCACCTTAGTGCATGCACATCCCTGGTTTTGGGATCTATGACTTGTTCTAGTTCCTTTGTGTGCAGGTGTTGGGAAAGGGAATGGGAAGATAGCCCAGTGTTTTGGCTTTCTGTTATGCTGATCTATTTTTATTTCTATTTATACTATAAATGCATAAAAAAGAGGCTACCTCAGGATAAGACCAGTCCTGAAACAAAAATACTAGACATGAGGCCTATCAGGATAATGGATTTTAATTTGTATGCCTCCAACAATAAATAAATTTGATTATTTTACTGCATTGATCTAAACCAGAAGTCAGTTCTGTGAAGTAAAAATTATAGCCCTGTAAATGGACCATCAAGAATAATCACAAAATCACTGACTGTGTTCTTGGTCTCCTTTCAGGCACACAAATATCCAAACCCCTTTTACTGGTGTAATAGAACAGAACCCAACACTCTATAGGTAGATGAAGACAACACAGTTTTCTTAGCAGGAATATATCATATAAAACTATTTTCAGCACTACTTACCATAGCCACACTGCTGACACCTTTACTGATATATTGACTCTGGCCTTAGAGAGGAATTAAAAGGAAACTAAGTAATTCAAAGAAAGGAAACTAGAAAATTTACAAATATTCAATTTTTTTGTTTGTTTGTTTTTTTGTTTGTTTGGTTGGTTGGTTTTTGTTTTGTTTCCTCACACACAAAAATTAATACAACTTTGGGTGTTTCTTGCAGGTTGTGACCACGTGCTTGCAGGTATTAAGTCCCTAAAGGTAGTTAAGAAGACTGGAGGAAAGTATGGCTCTTGGATGAAAGATCCTGGCAAAAAGCACATGAAGATTTATTTATTAAGTGGCTCTGTAAATAATGAGATTTTGGAATTTGCAAATATCATGACTTTCATGGAAAACAGTCACACACTGAAGGCTCGCAGAGTCCCCTTGCCATTGCCCTGGGAAGGAACTGGCCACGTCATCTATCAGGGTTTCCTCTTCTACCATAGATACGGCTCCTTAAACGAGATCATTAAATTCAATATCCTGAGAAGAAGTGTAGCTGACCAAATGCTGCTGCCAGGGGCTGGAAGAATTCCTGCCTACCAGCTCTCTCCACACACAAAAATAGACCTGGCTGTTGATGAGCAGGGGCTGTGGGCACTCCATGCAGAACCAGAGATCGGGGGAAACATCGTCATCACCAAAATCAACCACGTAACCATGGCCGTGGAGCACTCCTGGGACACCCCCTGCAGCAGCAAGGATGCTGAGGCAGCTTTCATGGCCTGCAACACACTCCACGTGGTCTACAACTCCCCTTCTGGAGGCACCTCCCACATCCAGTGTGTTTATGATGTCTTGGATGCCCTAAATAGTTACATAAACCCAGGACTGCATTTCCCGAAACGCCAGGGCAGCCATTCCACCATACACTACAATCCTAAAGAAAAGCAGCTCTTTGCCTGGGGTGATGGATCCCAGATTATTTACAAGCTTCACACAGAGAAAAAGGTTTAGAATCTTCAGCAGCTTTTCAAATAGACTTAAAAACCACCAGTCCCAGGTCAACATAGCCATTAGTGTGTATTAGAATTACATTATTCCTGTCTGTTACAACTTTCATCTCTTTTACATAACTTACGGCTTACCTACCCCAGTAATATCAAATTAATGTCCAACAAAAATATGTGAAGACTCCATTAACATAAATTACATGATGACTAAATACCACACCCTCACACACAAAAATTAAAGTCTAAGGTTATTTTAAAAAAAGAATAACCCATTTCTTACAAGTTCTCTTCCTATTGAAACTATATTTTCTGCTTCAATGCCATGGAAATCAAATAAGAAATCCTTCCTGTCCAACACATAGCCTGACAACCTTCACAGCTCTGAAGATCACTGTAGAAAGCCTTCTAGTAAGCAATATAAAATCACATGCTTCCAGAGAAATTAGATATAAGTTTTAACAGCAGAAGTTTATTATGCCACAAAGCATAGGAATACACACCCCCACAAACCGGGACACATGGTTTATATTTAACATAAAACTCTCATACATCACATCAAGGCTACTCCTAATCACCGAACTTCTATAGTATATCTGTGAAAATTCCACATTTCTCATCCATGTAGCTGTACAGACCGCTGTTGATCCTGCCAGTACATTAGCTGCAGCCAAATACTCACTTTTATCAGCTTCAAGTTGTCACTTCTCACTATTTTTTGAGTGTATCACTGTTCGTGTGTCAGAAGGAATGTTCCTAGGTGAACTGTTCTGTCATACACTACTTTTAAAGGTTTTACATGTCACTCTTTGGTGTTTTTCTCATTAGTTGTCTTTCAGCATCTTTTGAAGCATTGAAGCATTTTCCCCAATGCTTCAGGTCACTTCCATTGATTATGTCAGAATCTTTCTCATCCTATCCTCCAGCTCCAGGAAAAGGTGGCTCAGAGGAGCACAATAGTGCAGGTGAGGGCATGGCACTGCTCAGTCCTGGGTTTGTGAGTCACAGATAAACTCCAGGTATTTTGTCTCAAAATTAATGTTTAAAATGTTAAATAATGTTAAAAAAAAAAAAAGGGCTTTTAGTGTGAAATACAGGTACAGACTGTATTTTTTAAAATTATTTTAATGACAGCTGCATTTCTGTCTAATAGCAAACAGACAAACAAACACACCAAAAAAATCCCCCCAGAAAAACCACAAATAATGGTACTTGAAAAGCAATCCACAGCTGTTCCTACAGAAAGCCCATTTTGTTCATTACACTGAAAGAGCTGTTGTTCTGTTTAAAAATAGCATCCACAGAAGAGTCAAACATCAGGGAATGATTTTGAGAAGGAGTTCCAGAATGCAATTAAGAGCGTATAGACTGCTGGGCTGCAACAGTGATACTCTGCCTTTAGCAAAAGAAACTATATCATTCTAAGCAGGCTTGATGACTAGAGCATTGTTTCTGTGTTACAGCAGACGTAGGATGCACAGCTAAAGACATCCTCAGGCTGGAAGGAAGGTGGGCTGGCACTGGTTTCCTGTGTGACCATGGGTTAAAGGTGGTGTTTGGCCTTTTATTCCTCATCTGTAAAATTACAGACATGTGAATTCAAAATGGCATCAGCCACCTTTGGAATGCTTTGAGCACTCTTACTGAAAAGGATGTGTAATTTTCTTTATTTAAGAAATAAAGTCTTTGGATGTAAATATGGATTGTGTCTGCTCTTTAGAAAAGGCACTCTTGGGATGTGCTTTGTGCCACAATATAACACCATGGAGAAAGCCTATGTCTCTATTCTACACACAGATTTTAATGTGCAGTCCTCAAAAGTTCAGGCAGGGTCTTCTCTGGGCCTTGCTGCCCTGCAAATCCAAGCTTCATAATGAATCAAAGCCCAAGAGGGGTGAAGCACCCAGACATCCCACCAGCAGGAAAGGGATGCACAAGGGCTCCCAGCACTCCATGAAAGAATTACTCACTGTCAAATGCTGCGTGGGCCCCGCTTCCCATCCCCTGGCTCTGTCCCAGCAGCGTGGGGAGATTCCATGTCCTCTGCATGGAGCCCCAGGGGAGAGGGGAGGACAGGAGCTGGCATCCTTTGGGCCACTGTGCCAGAACCACACAAGGAGTTTGTGGGAGACCACTGAGGAAAGTTCTTGGGCCCTGGAGGCTGGGAGCGGGGGAAGTTCTTTTCAGTCTGAGGTTCACCCTTGCTTTATTTTATAGTTTAGGATGAACTTTCGAGCTGTTTTTGGTTTTTCTTAATCCCCATGGATATTTTAGTGTTCCTGTCTAACACAAAATGTGGCCCCATTCCTGCACTCATCTGGGAGTTTCACCACACACATTTCACCTTGGCCATGACAAAGAACAACTTACAACACTCCAGTATTGCTCACACTTTTCCTGGAGTACAACACAGATTGGGCTACTGGTCCTGCAGCATGGAACAAGCTGGGAAACGGGCTGGGGGTTGGGGCAGAATATGAATTTTGTGGACTGTAGTGGCAACAATATCTTGAGTTTATAGCAGCAGTGACACAGCTGAGAGACTCATGCCTGTGAATATGGTCTGCTCTGCTGATCAATTAACATTCTTGTAAGAAAAAGATGGCAGGCATTCACCTCCACCTTCCTGGTAATCTCTTAAATATATATTTCATTAATTTTCATAACTGATAGCACACAAGCAAGTATTTTTGAGGAAGTCAGAAGAGACATTTGGTTAACTCTCGGATGACAAAGGGCAAAAATAAGGACTGTCTGTTCAGAAACAGAGGGGAAAGAATGACAAATATCTGACCAGAATAACCTGCTCCAAGAGAGCAGTCTCCAAAAAGCAAGGACAAAGGACTGTCAGGAGGCAGTATATAGCCATGACAAGACTGCATGAAAGAGGGCATTGACTTCCAGTTCAGGTAGATGATATGATTGTTACCATGGAAATGGAATTGGTACAAGGAGATGAACACAGAGGAGTCTTCATCAGGAACAAAAAACACAAATGAGTTTATGACCTCTACCTTCAGTATCTAGATAACATCCATTACTGTCCTTGTTATTCAAGTCCTTTTATGCTACACTTTCTCCATGTGCTCATTTTGTCTGAACCACTGTGCTTATTTCATGTGAACCACTGGCTTTTTGCTATTTCATGTTCAGACCCTCCTCTGGGGTTGGCTGTTTTGCGTTGCAGCAGCTCTCAGAGGAGAATTCAATGCCCCCTGCTCTGACAGCAGGATCATCATCCTCCTAACAAAGGCAGCACTCCTCAGTGCTTTGGCTGTGATGAAGGTCCCTCACCTCTTCACTGATACTACAGTCACCTCATCCTTTTCCTGCATTAAATCAAGCCTGCCCCTTCCCATGGTGAGAGCAGGCTTTCATTGCACAGATGTTCCTCATTTTCCATGCCCTCCATTCTTTCTGCCATCTCTTCTGCAGAAAGGTGTCTCAGGTCAGAATAATCTGTAATGATTATGTCCTGTTTGCACTTGAAGCAATCAGAATTATCATAGACAGAAAGGTTTTCAGCCCTCTGTGGTTTATGGACACCTGTGTATTGAATTTAAGCTTTTTGACAACTGTGTGCTTTCTTATTTGGATTTTGTGGATGCCAAGGATCTGTGATTGCTAAAAGCAACTTACCGGCAGAGCAGAGTTTGATGCTAGGAGCATGCTGTAAATCATGCCAGTTTAACTAGGTTTATTTTTACAGTGCCTATCAAAGATAAGCTTGTTTGTCAGAAAATAATCTTCCTACCTCTTTTTGTTCTTCATTCCTACCTGCCTGGATCTGGAGGGTGAGAGCCCCTTTTAGCATTCATACAAACAGCCACCGTATCAGAAAAACACACACTGCATGTTTGTTACAGGTGGGTTTATCACTAAAAAATGCAGCTGTTGCCTGCCTGCTGTCACCCTGCTCTGTCACAGCTCACATTTTTCCCTCTGTGCTGTTTCCCACCCAGCTGCAGGACACGGCTGCAGATTCATGCATGGAAGCTCAGCAAAGAAACTGCAGAACCAAACCCATTAAAACACAGCTCTCCTAATACCGAAGAAATGGCTCCTCCTGAAGGCAGAAATCAGGATCTGTGGCTTTTTAAGTTGTTTGAACTTTTCATGGGTTTGCATTGCTTGTAGGAAAATTACATTTTATTACACGGCCACCACATCGAGCCCTGAGCCCACATAAAGGAACATACAGAATCCAGAATCCGTGAAGTTGGAAAAGACCTCTGAGATCATTGAGTCCAAACTTTGACCAGACACCACAGTGTCAACCACTGAGTGCCACACCCAGTGCTTCCTCAAATACCTCCAGGGACAGTGAATTCACCACCTCCTGTTCAGGGCAGCCTGTTCCAGTGTCTAATCACCTTTCTGTTGGTGATATCTGGATATTGCTCAGTCTCCTTTCCTGCTGTTTATACTGACAGCGTAAACCACGGGTTTAATTTATCTTGGAATTTATTATTGCAAAATATTTCAAAAACCCTTGTTATTTTAAATCCCTTTTAAAAATAATTTTGAACAAGTTCCTTTATGTGGAAAAAGTAAAAAAAAAAAATCTCTTAACTGCTTCCTGTGCAATTGTCATATTTATTGCAGATGACCATTTGCTTTTCCTTCTTATTAAGGGCTGACGTCTCCGTGGGACTGACCCCATCCAGTGAGTCAGTCCCTAGTCCATGATTACAAGACTGGGGCTTCTTTTTCAGCTTTTTGAACTGTTTCTTAAGAGTAGGAGAACAAGGAAAAAAATATCTGAGGAAAATGTTTTGTTTTATAAACCTTTAGAAGTATCTCAAAAAGTAAATACTTCTGAGGTGGCTGATTTTTGAGACTTCATGGTAGACTCTGACCTGGTTTTCTATTTCCCAACACTATCTTCATCCAACTAATCTGAAAACTAATGCTGAAAGATCCAGAATTTCTGAGAGCAGCCTTAGAAATACCCACTTCAGAATGTCTTGGGACTATATCTGCCTGTAAAGAAAAATCCACCTACGTTAAATAACTTCCATACTCTGTGTAGGTATTTCTGACCTTGGGTAGGGAAAAACATGGTTGTTTTTACCTGTAACACTCATATGAATTCAAAATACAACCATAGCCATACAAAGCTGTGCTGTCATTCCTGATATTATCAGATCAGGAGGCATTTTTAGGCTGTAATTTTTCCTTGAATTATGAGCTCAGAGACTTGGTACACACTGTGGTATATTCCCCTCATTCAGTCATGAAGAGGACAGTGAGATCTCAAATGAACACAGACCAAACAGAAACTCCATTTTTTGCTGCCTTGGGTCCTTGCAATCAAACCATCATGTCCAGTTCTTGCTAAAGACTCAGTTTTTGGCCTGCCTTAATTTTCTACCAAAACTAATCTGAAAAATGGTCAGAAAAAAAAAATGGGAGATAATTCAGTAAGGGCAAGAGCAAAGAACTACACTTAGGCAGGAATGATTTTCACAATTAGAACCCCAAGCTTCAAATATGTAAAAGCAGATATTGTAATATTGTAAAGCAGAGGAGAAGAAACTGTTCCCCATATCACCAATGGACAGAAATAATTCAAATTGTCTGGTTAGACATCAGACAATTCTCTGACTACAAGACTACAGAGCCTTAGCACAGACCTTTTTACCTCAGTGACAGAGGACGAACAATTTCCACTGTCAGGAACAATATTGGTTGGAGCAACCTTGCGTTTAGGCAGGGGATTGATCACACAGCAGTTACCTGCAGAGAGGGGGACCGGTCTCTGGGGCACTACCTGAGCCATCCTGGGATGTTAACTGAGAAAAATGAACTTATTATCAGGTGTCTATTTCCTCACTAGGAATTCATGCCCCTCCTGGGCACTGGTGAAGCTCCAAAATTGACAACAATCTTTCTGTATTTAAACATGGGATGCACAGTCTGTGTGATCTGATGTTGCGTTCATTTGCCTTGAAACATGGTTGGCATAAAACCACTGAAAAATGGAACATTTTATAACTCCGAGTTCTCTTGTCCCCTGTTTGTGATACATGAGGTTAGCAACAATATTTTCATTACGATGACCAAGTAAATATCCCTATAATAAAGGATTATTAAACTAGATTGTTCTGTGACCTCAAAGTTAGTCATAATTTTCTTAGTTAACTGGAAAAGGAAAGAATCCAAAATGTGAATACTAATTGCTATGCAATGAGTTAGATCATGAACTTCTTATATATTTATCTGTTATTCAAATACTTTTTTACAAGTAATCCTCTACATAGTATTTTTGGGAGCAGGACTGATCTTACATTTTGTACTTCCCATGTAATTCCTGAAACCATCTGTAATCATTAACAAATACCCAGACAGAATTAAGTGCTTTTGTGGGGTTTTTAAATATAGATTTTTTCAGACTATTTAATTTAAACAGCACATGTGCTTTATCAGAATATTTAATTCAAACAATGCATATGACCAATTGCTTTTTCCTTTAAAGGCCCGGTCTTATAGCACTGGCATTATCACTGTCCATTTTCTTCAGCTGAGGATTAGAAGATAAAGTGTCAACATAATTTCCTGTGCACATTCTCGATTTGAAATCAATATCTGTTCCACGCAGATGGATGGCTCTCCTTAGAAGAGCTACAAAGATTTACTTTGGCTATGTGCTCACAGTGTATTTTTCCAAAAGTGATTTTAATGTGTCTGCAAGCTGCTTCCTGCTTTAATGCCAGCTCTCTAGTGCCACATGTACAGCTGGTAAAAACAGTTTTGGCAGGAAAGGTACAAAACCTGATGTAAAACCTTAGCTCCTCTTTATACAGATCCCCAAAAAATGAGGAAACTGTCTGAAATCAGATCTTTCACTCCCAGGGGCAATCACCTCTGAAGTGTGTGCAGAACTCATATCACGGTGAAAAAGATAGACTCCTATGAGGATCTCTAAAAAAGTTCAATTTCAGTAATCTTTTTAGCAAAAAAAAAGAATTTTGCTGAATGCTATGAATTGCTTGTTTATTCCCCCATTTTGAGGGCTAGTTGCATCCAGAAAAAATGCATTTCCTATTCAATTGTTTGGCCATAAAATGCAAACATAAATTTTCAGGATTAATGACAAAAATAAAGTCAAAATGTACTGCTCTAAGTTTAAAGAACTTGCATGCAGACAAACAGAAACAATCTCCAGGCTACCCTGAATCCTCTTTTTTCCCCATGGCATTGGTATCATAAGAAAAATAACATATTCACATTCTCGTTGCATATTTCTTACCACTACATTCCTAGTCAGTCTTGTAAACAAATAACTTTTTATTAAATTTCAAAGAAATACATAAGTTATGGTTGGTAACTCATGGTGGTATAGAATGATAGAATCATTAAGGCTGGAAGATACCTCCAAGGTCATCAAGTGCAATCTTTGACCGAACACTGCCACATCAACTAAACCACAGCATTAAGTGCCAACCCTACTCCTTCTTAGAACACCTCCAGGGATGGCGACTCCACCACTCCCCTGGGCAGCCCCTTCCAATGCTTACCCAATCTTCCAGTGAAGAAACTTCTCCTAATATTCAACCTGAACCTCCCCAGCTGCAACTTGAGGCCTTTTGCTCTTCTCCTGTTGCAGGTTACCTGGGAGAAGAGGCCAATCCCCACCTGGCTACAGCCTCCTGTCAGGCAATTGTAGAGAGCAATAAGATCTCCCTGAGTGTTCTTTTCCAGCCTAAACACCCCCAGCTCCCTCAGCTGCTCCTCACGGGACTCTCCAGACCCTTCTCCAGCTCTACTGCCCTTCTCAGACTCACTCCAACACCTCAAAGTCCCACCTGTAGCGAGGGGCCCAGAACTTCAAATACACGCTTTGAATGAATCTTTTCCTTATCAAGTTTTTACTTAAAGCAATGTTTGTTTTACCAACCAGTAAGTATGAAGATTATACTTTTCTCTATCCAAGCAATTCAAAATATGTTGGCAATGGTTATACACATTTATGTTTTGATGTTTGAAAAACAGGAGAGATCTAATTTTTTTTACAAGAAAACATTTGAGTTCTCCCCACCCACCTTCTGCAATGTAAACCTCCACAGATTTATCAGTCAGAGCACAGCACTGAAATCCAGCTGGCAAAATTAAGTTGCAGTTTTCTTACTAGATATGATTTTGCTGACTCCCTCTAACGGAGCCAGAGGGCGAGGGAGGTGCTGCTTGTTATGTCCACAAGCAAACTTTTTGGTGAAATATTTATGTTAACATTGTCTGATATGACACAAAACATCAAATTAACGTCAACACTGTAAATATCAGTACCCATAAACATAGTTTTTCATTTCACTCCTGTTTGTGTATAAACTCAAAGAATTTGTTGGGCTGTTTGGTGAGGAAATACAGCATCACATGACTGACTGAGCAGAAAAACAGCAAGGAATGCTCATAAACAAGATATGAATACTTTTTAAAAGGAATGTGGTATGTACACAGGAAGAGTATCCTGATATCTGACAATGCACAAGCAAAGCAAAGCAGAAGCTGAATTCCTGTCCTTATTCATTCCATTACTTCAGGGAAACAAATATTTCGTCTGTGTACAACTGCACTGGGTACAGTCAGTGGTTTAGGTTCACCATGAATGGTGCACTAGGCTTTAGGAAAAAAGGAGATTTTTAAAGGAGCCTGAAAAAAGTGACCATCTTCCTAAATATTTCAGCTAAAAATCACAGAATAAATCTTAAGATCTTAACAGCAAACAAAAAATCATTCACAACAGCAAAAATTGAAACTTATCTGAGGCCGAATTCATGAGCCACAATTCAGATCTGGATCAGAAATCCACTGTCTAAATCTATAGTTATGACAGAAATACAGCCATTGTCATACCAGGATGATACTGAGAGACTTCTTTTGGCTGGACATAAATTCATATTAGGAAGAAAATAAGGGTGATTATAAATATCCAAAAAAATCTAGTTCCGTATCAAGAGCAGAGCTACTAAAACAAATATCAGAACCACAATAAAGGCTACTGACCATAATTATTTCCTGTTCAGAGAGGATTTTGTGGGAGATAGAATCCCCTAATTATTTATTAATATTACAAGTCAGATTATATTAAGAAGCTGCAAAGAATAAAATATACATTGTGATAACACACAATAACAAATACATCTTGAATTTAAGATTGGATCTGTGTAAAGAAAATTAAACTGCAAATTACCTGAAAAGGCTTGCTAACTGCCCAAATGTAAAAATATATGGTGCCCATAAATACCTTGTTCTATGATTAATTCTGTTTTTATTTGAATTAACAGAAAGTATGGCAAAGCACAGAAGCAAAGTTTCAGTTTTCAAACAGAGACAAGTTTATTTAGAGGCTTACATGGCTGCAATCAGCGTGAAATCACAAGAGGATTCAGAGGTCATTGGCAGTGAAACACAGGTTTTCTCAGTCAATCAGAACTCCTGCTGTGGCACTGAGATCAAGCTAAAAACAACACTTCTGAGAGAGTTTGTGCTGGAATTAACTTGTTTTCCCACCAGCTCCAGTCCCAAGGTGGCAAAATGTGCATAAAGGCTGTACAGCTTCTACCCCCAAGTTGTGGTCCCATTTCTAAGCTAGTTAATTTTAAAAACCTAAAAATATCAGGAGCCATTTTCCTGCTTACTTCTAAAATGTAATCAAAGTATAGTGACAAGGATACGGGCAGTCATCTACAAAACATGTTTACAGCTCAAAGGCAGGGCAGAGAGAAGAGACCCTTTAGACTTAAAAAAAGAAAAAAATCCCAAACAAACAAACTCCAAGAGTGAAGATCTGCTGAAAACCTGCAGCCTGTTGGATAAACAAAACAGGTCTTAGGTGTTAGATCAAGTCTCAGAAAAACACCAGGTTTATCTCTGAAGGTAGAGAGAGGAACAAAGGAAACGGGGAAATGGCTAAAATTCAGATTACAGAAAGAGTCGAGAAGGGTTCTTTGACAGGAAACCTGTATTGTGCAAAACCAGGTCACACGCCCCCAGGGAACCTGTAAATCCAGGAGTTCCCATTGATTTGCCAGTCAGGGTCAATTACTCACAATTTCCAGGCCATGCGAGCTCTGGTACACCCGTGTGGGTTATCAGCTACTGGGTCCAAGACAAGCACTGGAGATAGGGACCCGCTGCTTTTTTTGTTGTTGGGTTGGGATTTGGGCTGGGGTTTTCGGTGGGATTTTTCTGTAACAGCCCTTAATGACTGCTCTCAGACTGACGCTTAGGATAATTTTAAGACATGAATCAGCAGAGACTCAGTTACGCAAACTGAGCAGCAGCCCACTCTTTAATCTCCGCAGAAAGCGCCATTCATCCCCTGTGAAGCCACATCTTGGCACGGAGCAGAAAACACCAAAGCAGAGCTGACCAGCAAACAAACCCCGAGCACAGAGCAGAAAACACCAAAGCAGAGCTGACCAGCAAACAAACCCCGAGCTCAGGCGTGTGACCGAGCTCCTGCGTATCAGCTGAGTCACAGGAGCTGACCTTGTCTGCTCTGCCTAATGTCGGGGTTAGATGAAAGCGGCTTAGACTAATCTTCCCTGCCTGAGAGCTGGGACAAGTCACACCCCACGGCTCACTGCTGCTGCAGGGGTGTTTTGTTCCATCAGGCTGAATCACAGCTCCAAAGGGCATCCATCGGCCAGGGCTGCCCCAGGTCTGCCTCCAAACCAAAAGTGAAGGCATGACTTACTGCATCTGGATGTGTGGCTGCGAGAAAAAGGGCTGTGTGACAGCAACCACCACCCTCACGCACAGAAATCATCAAGCACATCATCTGGGAAAAAGAGTACACAGAGGCCCGGCTTGTCTCCTGCTTCGAAGCTTGCAGGTAAGCTGAACTTGGAGTTTTCCTGCTGTTATGGCCTCTCCTAAGGTTTGAAGGTACAGGAGTTTGTGTGTAATTTTTAAAATAAGAAATACCTTAAAAAATAACCAAACTTAGGTAAATCAAGCCCAAATGCTGTCTGGGAGATTTCTTGAAGAGATAATATGACAGTAGATATCTTTTCCGTCAAGAAACAGTTTAATAACACCTTTTGTAGCTCACAAGACTTTCTAGCATATTTTGTTTTTCCTACAACAAATTTAGACATTCGTCAAATCCCCCAGTGTTGTGACTGAAACAAATCCCCTGACTCAACACTGCCTCACTGAAGGAGGTGGAACACCAGTTTTTATGGGACTGAGTTCTCTACACAAATGCACGCAGCATGGAAATACAGGATAAACTCTGTATTCCCAAGCTGCAGTGAGAAGGCCTTTGCCTGACAGTGAGGGCAAATGCAGATGTTACAAACAGCTGTGCCTGCCTGAACAGGCTGCAGCTGCCCCCATCAGCTCTTCATTTACTCAGGCAGGCTTGATAACCCCAGAATTTATAAAATGCCTCAACACGGGGAGGCTGCTTTTACCTGGCAGCCAGGAAGGCTCCATCCCAAAAAACTCTCAGGATGACTCGCGTGTGATTAAGAAGCCGAACACGAGATGGCGCCAAGTCCTTGTAGCAGCACCACTTAAATTTGGGCAGTTTCACCTGTCTCAGGTGCGATTCCTATTGCAGCAAGCGGCCGCATCAATGGCTTGTTCAAATGTCTTTCAAAATGCTGAACGAAAGTCACAATATGTTCCTGAAAGGCTTTTCTAAGAACTGCATGTGTCAATGAAACCTTCTGGAATAAAAAAGATTGGGGAAAAAAACCCCTAACTTCTCAACAAGTATAGTTCTCTCTGGCAAAGCTATCTACATATTAAGGAATTTTTTAGAGTGTATTACATCTGTCCTAGTAAGAAGAGTTTTATATCATATGTTCTGCTAAATGATGACAGAGGAAAAAAAACAGTTCTGTTTTCGTATCAAGTAGCTGTAGCTACCCTGCAAAACCTCAATTTTTTATTTTTTAAATGCAGAATTTCTATTTTTATGTAGAGGTAAAACACCTTTATTCAAACTCTCAAATTGAATGTTTCAAATTAACTTCACCAAATAAAATAAGCCACAGGCATATCTTAACCACTTGGGGGAAAAAAAAAAAGAGCTTACCAGTCAGGTTAAAAAAGTTTTCCAAGGGTAAGAGAAGGTTGTACCAGAGGAAATGGGTGACATGGCTGGCCACAAATCTCTGCTAAAGATAAGGCAGGCTACACTTTCTAGTGAGACAAAATGGATTAGCTGCATGGAGTCCATGGGGAAGGATTCTCCAATACATTATTTCCTGTCTACAGCTGATTTATCCCCATTTACATGAAAGGAAATCCCTGAGCATTTCAGTGGATCACTTTTTTTCAAAAACAAGAGATTACACAGTATTGCAGCTTTCACTGTCCTGCACCACAAGGTTTATTTGTTGTTTTAATGCTGGTGTTTCACAGCCTGCAGTCTGTGAGGACTGTGATTTGGGGGAAGCAATGAAACCACGCTGTGACAAACCTCTGTTGTGGTCTTGGAGTAAAGATTTGATAAAGAAGGATGTGAGATCTCGTGAGAATTCTTGAGCAAATTGATAGTAAAATACCTGAGTGGCTGAGACTGATTTTAGACTACTTTAGTTGCAGCTAATTTACTCTCCTTCATAAACAGGAAAATTACAGCTTTATAAAAACCTTTCAGCAAATACAACAGCAATTTGGAACATACTGCAAATTGATGGATCAAAACATGAATTTTTTTTCCTGCCTTAGAACCATGAGTTTCTATCCAGGGAGCACAGCCATTTAGAGCCTTCACCTAAGAGTCTCTTTTGGCCCTTACCCTTCAGGGACTATGATCCATTTTGCCACTTTTCTGCACAATCCAGTAAAGGGACAAGCAGCACAAGGAAAGGACCCCTGGATGCACAAGCCTGAGCACCATTCAGGCACACTCGCAGGATCAGGAATCCAGCCTGAAGTGAAACCCAGGGCCTCCCAGCATTGTCTATGTGACCCATAATGGGCCTGTGACACTGAGGAAGAGAAACTTGCTCAGTTCTGCTCAGTAAGTTTTAACAACATAAAAATAAACCCTGATTATTATATCTCATTAGGAGAAACTGTGGGATCTCACACGTGGGATCTCACAGATAACTGTGGTTTTTGAGATGGAAGAAATTAAGATGGTCGGTAAAGCCATGTCCAGCAGTGCTCTGCTTTGGGGCTCCTAACTTGTTTTTCTCATAGGTCTTTTCTGAGAAGGATGATTCTGCTCTCCCTGAATAAACTCCATTGTTACATAAGAGAGGCAAAGACCTAACACAATGCCAGCTTTGTGACAGTCATGGGTCTGCACCACTGCAGCAAAGACACAAACCACTCTCATTGAAGGGGGCACTTCTGGAATGGTAATTAGCCGGGAAGCCAGGACAGCTGAGGGAGTGCTCCTGGAACCCGCTACACTGAGAGAGGTGCAGAATTAACTCACTTATTACAATGATATTAAACAGGATAGACAGGACCAGCAAGCTAAAGGGAGCCCAAAATTAGGATTCTCTCTGCTTTCTGGTGGTGCAGGAATATTACGTCAAACAACAAAGAAGCAGAGCTGTAAAATCATGGCGATCGGGCTCAGAGGAGCTTGTGCTCTGTGCTCAGCCTCCCTCTGCTCCTGCCTGTGCTTCCCAGGGGAGTGGCAGTAATTGCAGAGCCTCTCCATTGCAGGCCCTTCCCCTGCACAGCACTGGGGCAAGGCCCTGCTCGCCTTACCCTGCACTGCCTGACGCAGGAGCACAGCATGTACCAGCAGGGGCTTGGCAATTCCAGCTCAGGAATAAACAAGACCGGCGGTAACAACAACCCTACACAGCCATAACGGAGGCAATGAGGTCCCAGGTGCTGTTTCTATCGTGTGGAAGGTTGTCCAGACACCTGTCCCAGACCTCTGGTGAGCTGGGGAAAAGAAGGGCTGTTTTCAACCAAGTGTTGAAAAGAATTCCAGCTTTGCCCAAATTGTTCTAAGTTCCACTGACTCTTTCACAAATGGTTTAATGATACTCAACAAGCAGTGCTGAACAAAAATTTTTGGTATTAGTATTATGAAAGATGCAAATGTTATCAACCACTCTCATTTTCACCACTCCTCTATGTGACCTATTTAAGAGGACTACCTCAAAGCAGAAAGACAAGAAACATTCAAAAGCCAATTTAATACACAGCCAATGGATTCTTGCCAGTTTAAATTATTCTTTAGCGTGTTCAGAGATGTTTCAAAGGCGTTCAACTTTACTTCCCGTTGTCTCCCTCTCCCACCTTGGGCATGTTTCTCTCTACTTGAGGTCCAATTCTTTATCTGGAATATCTGGTATATGATTCATAGCCTTGGTGTTATGTGTAAGTTTAAAGCAAAACTGAAATAATATGTAATTCTTCCCGAGGTCAGAGAGCGGCTCAGCTGGTAACAGGGAAAAGTTTTAATACTCCAAATACACTGGAAGCTTACTCTAGGCAAAAGGAGATTCCAAAACTGAGAAGAAGTGTTGTAGGTCACAAAATTACATTAAACAATGTGTGTATTAGACATGCTTAAACTCTTTAGGTGAAAGATATCATCATCACAGAAGGAAGACAACAAACTGCGGTGGTTGAAATGCAACCACTCCACAAAGAGTGAGAAGTGTGTGTTAATTACGTTGTATATGTGTCTGGAATCTCTTTATCTCACTTTCTGCTAAGTAGTTACTTTTGTTCAGCCAGCTCCATCGAAAACTGACATCATCAGAAGCACTCAGCGCTGCTGTGAGAGAACTGTGCCAATACAGCACAGGTGACCCTTTATCAGATTTCTGCTCAGCCAGGCACCCCAAGTGACCACAGAACTCCCGATGACCAAATCCCGCAGCACTTTTAATATTTCTACGAGTGATCCTGGAATCCCTAGAGACGAAAGAAAAACCTACATGTCATGAGTATGTTTTTGTTTAACATTTGTGTACTTGGAGTCTTCCTGCACTAGGGATTTTTGGAGTCATAAGAAGAGCATTAGAGGCTGATTTTTAAGCAGTAGTCAACAGAGGGGGGTGATGTGAAATAGTTATGACAATATAAATGTCCGATGCTGTTACTTTACTAGTAGCATTAAAGTAGCTAAGACGTGCTTTAAGTATAGAAATACCTGATTTTTAAATCTTTGGAGTAGTTAGTGTTTTTCTCAGTCAATAACATAATGTCTGTGTTCACCTGGAAAACCCCCGGGATGTAGGAATACGCACCGAAAAATATGCGTGGTAACACTTCTTGAAACAACATCGTTTTGATCAGCAGCTCTACTTCCAGCAATACCGAGGGTGGGAATGCTGCCCAGCGCCTTCCCTGGGCGCAGGAGTTCCCGGGAGCACCTGCCCCCGCGGGGGGGCCGGAGCGCCGGGAGCCGTCACTTGGGGGCGGCCCCGAGCGCGGCCGAGCGGGGTCGGGCCGGGGCTGGCAGCGGGAGCGGGATCGGGATCGGGATCGGGCTGTGCGGAGGGTCCGGCCGCAGCCGCTCCCGGGGGAGCCCTCGGCGCGGGGGGAGGCGGAGCAGCGCGGTCCCGACGGTCCCGGCTCTCCCGGGTGTCCCGGCTCTGCGGAGGCACGGCCGGGCAGGATCAGGAGGAGGATCAGGATCAGGTCAGCGGGGCGCGGGCTCGGCGGGTGCGGGTGTTCCAGCGGGGCCCCTCCCGGCGCTGTGGCTGCAGCAGAAGCAGCTCCTGTTGCTGCTCCCCGCTCGCCCCCGCTCCATCCCGCCGGGAGCAGGGCTCTTAAACAGACGCGGCTCCTGTAAGGTAAATATTTATTCCCCCAGCGAGCAAAGCTCCGAAACTCGAGTTCGGCTGGCAGGTCAGTAACTAAAGCGCTTTAGTGGCCTAGGGCAGGGGGTTCAGCAAGCGCTTCAGTAATGACACCCAGCTGCAGCCGAGCTCTCTAAAGTGGGAGCCCCCCTTCCTCACCTCCCCAGGCTTTGAGTATAAAAGTTAACTGTAAAAAAAGGAGGTATGTGGGGCGTCACAGTGAGGGGAAGGGGAAGTTAAGATTGTTTAGAGGATGTTCAGGGAAGAGCAGCTGGAAGATGAAACTGGCTGTCTGGGCAGTACAGAGATAAGGGAGGTAAGAGTATGAGGGGATGTCAGGTGATCTCCAGCCCCATCGGCCAGCACTCACGGTATCGTGCTGCTGCGATAAAAATACCTCCCCCTAACACTTGCAAGAAGGATAAGGAAGCACCCTGCTTTGTGTATCACCGTTTGCTCAGCTTTGCGTGGGGCAGGGTAAGATGCTAAGTATCAATTTGACTGCGCATAGGTGCAGTGCAACACGTGCTTCGGAAGATTTGCATGTACCGCACTTTGTATTTGCACGGCCAAAAAGGTCGTCTGCAATTTCAGATTTTTAATTTTAAGGTTTTGGCAGTAGGGGAGTCACTGAGGGCCACTTTTCTGGGGTTGCTTTGTTGGTTTTTTTAAAGAGGAATGTGTGAACAAGTGCATGAAGGGCTTCATTCTGAAACTTGTGTGGAAATGTGGAAAGAGCGGGTGGGAGAGCAAAGAAAGTGGAATTCTAGCTTTCCATGTTTATTTATTGACTTTGCCTGTGTTCCTGATTTTTACCTGCATCAGCTGTATGAACTTGTTTAAAACCAATGAATCTTTAAGCTGCTCTCGATCTTTCTAAAGGAGAAACACTTGGAGTAGAACTCAGTATACCAGGAAAGTGAAAGGTCAGATTGGGACAAACATAAGCAAATATGGGTTGCTGTTTTTTAAATGATATGGATTTTCTAGCCACTTGCTCGAGAACAATTGTAAGGACCTCTTGAACCTGCAGGAAACCCAGTGTAAGTTAAAGCAGAGGGAGAACTCAAAAGAACCTTAGCTTTGTCTTGAGGACAGGTATAGCTTGGTACCAGAACATGAGAAAAAACATGAAATAATAATATAATTTATACTATATAAAATAACTTGAAGTCCCCAGTAACAAGCCTTAAGCTTAGGGACAGCTCAAGACTAGTCTCACCACTGACTGCTGAAGTTTTTGTCTGTTGTAGGGACACGTGACTTGCCTGTAGCTCTTTTGAACTAATGCTAGCATCACTTTTGAAAACTTAAATGCTTTATTTACCTAAGCCAGGTAGTAATCAAGTGTCTTGGCAAAACATATAGCATCTTATCTGTCACACATCTGGGACTCTGCCCTATGGAAAGCCCAGATTAAAGGGAGGGGACAGAAACAGGTTGATCTGTGTGACTGAAACATGGTAGGAATTGGGCTGGGAGCAGTGTTCCCTGATTCCGTGTTCCCTGGCTGCTTTCATCTCCCATCCCAGGAAGCAGAGGAATCAGAGGGATGGTGGCAGAGGGCACTGCTGCTACCATCTTGGTTTCAATCCAGCAGCCCTATCCACGTGAAGATAAGCAGGAAAGACAGGAAGGAGGTAGAGAAGGAATAGGCAAAGATGAGATAATAAGAGCTATCTTCCCCTCACTCCTCCTGTATCTGATCTCACTTCATCTTCCTTAATGTGGTACCAGCAGTGTGGAAAAGTGATCAGGGTGGGTGTGTGTGTAAACAAAGGGAGGATGTTCTGGTGTAGGCACACACCACAGAAGTGCTTTCTGAGTTCTTGAATCCCTTCTCCCAGTTTCCTGTCGTGCTGGTTACTCTGAGTCTCTTGGTTCCTCCAGACAGCCCATGCAGGCTCTGAGGCAGCATAATGTGACTCCATGTGGTAGAGAGTGTTTGAATGGAGGATGGGAAGAGAACAGATGGACAAGAGTGGAGACCTTAATAATCACCTTCCCAAGCCACTTTGATAGTGTCAGCAAACAGGAAAGGCAGAGGGGGAATGTCCTATGAGTGCAAAAGAAGGGCAAATGAAACAGAACAAGACACAGTGAGACACCTCTTTGTTATTCCATGTGCAGCTCTGCTTCCAGCCCTCATTTACCTAACTTGTTTCCTGTCTGCCCCTTTCTGGTCTCTCTCCTCAAAACAAACAAACAAACTCCCACAAAACCCTACAAGGCACTTGTCCCTAGACACTGCTTTCACCCTTATTAGGCTACTCTGAGGCAGACCAGAAACTAAGTTCATTTTCCCTACAGCTAAGGATTTGTTTGAGCTTGGATAGCCTTGACCTGGTAAGATTAGCAAAGGACTGTGCTCATACAGGTAAAGCAGGGCCTCAATGGGGCTCTGCTTATTAGCAAAAAATCCACCTTCCTCCTGCTCCCTTCCACCCAAAAAGACGTTTACAGGAATAGGATGAAACCACCTCCTTGCTTTAGAAGTCTATAATGTGATGATTCAGTTTATCAAAGCAGAGAATGATGAATAAGGAAATGTGTTTTATGATAATGATCACTCAGTATAGATACAAAATCATTAAACATGCTGTACAAAGAAAGGCTTTTCTGTGTTTTCCAGAAATACCCAACAGTGTAGAAATAGCAATGCAGCAGAAGGTGACGTCGTTTAGGGCAGTAGATTAGAACAGTCAGAAGTCACTTTTCTTATCAGTGAAGTTGCATCATTCAAGTCTCTGGAGATGTTCATCATTTCTCTTTGCCATCTCATCCCCAGAGGTCATTTCAGCCTCTTTAGGTATAACCTTGAAAATCTCACATGCTGCTGAGTAGGGTTTAGCAGCAGTGGCTGTCCCTGGAGGGACACTTGGTCTGTTACCAGAGCTCTGTAGATGTGTGTGAAATAACTTTGCCTCAGTCAATGCTCTGAAATTGGAAAGTTTGGCCAGTGAATTGAGTTCTTTAAATTCTCCCCAGTTTGCTTTTGTCTGTTCAATGCTCTCAACTCACCTGTTACTTTGAAGCTGAAGAAACTGAGAGTCCCACCTTTGTTCAATCTGTTCTTTAACTTTGTCTAAGCACCAGCTCCAAGGTGATGTCTTTGATAACTGTGGCATGTTGAATTTCTTCCTGTCACACCTGTACAGTATTTTAGTTCTTCTTTTACACAGATGCACATTAAGCAACAAAATAAAGGTGCTTCCTTTTTTGTAGTTAAATGCCTCTGCCTATGTTTTAGCATGATCTTTTTATTTCAAGTCTCTGTGACCTTGTAACATTACAGTTACCTCTTTTGTTTCTATCTCCATGTGTTTATTTGCTATAAAACCATTTACCAACAGCACTTTGCTCTTATCTGGCAATTCATTGATGCAGAGAACAAAGCAGTTAAATTAAAAAGATAATTTCTTTCTGAAATGAGCATAAAAAGTAAATCCTGATGGCACTGTTGCCAGTCTAGGTCAATTTGTGTTTATAATGTGCATCTGCCAAGTTCCAATGCAGTGGTTTAGAGGACTGGAAGCACAACCTGGATTTTAAACTCTAATTTGATAACCTGTAAAGCGAGACTTTATGAATATTGTGTGGTTCACTAGCATTACTGCAAAACCTGTGACTGAAACCTGATAAGGGAAAAGATCTGTATATTTTCATACCAATCAAAAAGGAAAATTTGGTATCTTCAAATGCCTAAGACAGGGCATTATTTCTGTCAGATCATCAACAAACAAATGGGGAGCCATTAGTGGTTTTCTCAACTCTGTGTATGTGGCATATAAAATATATTCTGTGTTTCTCTGTTTAGTTGAGTTTTCCAGGTTAAAACTGAAGTAACTGAGGATAAAAGTTGAGGATTGAATACAGGTTAAAACAGAGCACTTTATAGAGGGGAAAAGATAAGAAACCTGATGGTGACCAGATAGCATGTGTCATTATTTACCATTCCTTGAATGGTAAATCATGGATCTGACTTCCAAAAAGTTGCAAGTATGAACTGGTGATGGTATGGGAAGCCTTTGGCATATCACCCAGTGAAATGGTGGTAAATTGATGATGGTTTCCTGAAGTAGATGTGAATTTGGAGAAAACAGATCAGCTGATTCTCCTCCAACAAAATCTTGAATTAGTTTGGAGGGGTGAAATCAGACTGAATGCTCAAAGTCAGGAAAAATACAGGTCCAAAGGATGCCTCAGTTGCAAGTCTTGCTTATCCAATGCTGACTGTGAGGGTTGTTTTCATTAGAGCAACATAATGTGTATGAATATTCATAGAGAATGATTCACTTGCTGGTTGAGTCTTCATACTCTTTAAGATCAACAGATTGTGTGCCAGTTAAAGTAATTAGTAAAGATAAATCTAAGCTGTTGCATTCTAATCTGGATTTCCAGCACTTACAGTATGGGAACTCCTGTTTTAATTTATCCTCTTCTGAAAACAAGTCAGGTTGGTCTCCACATTCAGAGGTGACTTAGCTGGCGAGTCCTTCTTATTTCTGTGTGCGCTGCCAATAAAAAAAAAGTAATTTTATTTCCAATTTGCACTATTTTCAACCCAAACTTTATTTCAGAAATCTAATTTGGACAGGGGAAGATATTTGCCAAGTGTCTCTTGAATGTAGTGAATCATATTTTTATTCTCTACAGTGCAGATGGTGGCATCTGCTTTAATAAAGCGTAATCAGAACATCTTATTCTAATGGCATTGCAGTAAGATTTATGAGTGTGTTTCTGGGATGATCGTAAACTAATGCACATAATCCAGTCAGCTCCTAAACAGAAGAATTCTGATGTTTCACTCCAGACAAAGAAAACAAAAATCTCTAGCAAAGGCCTTGGGGAGATAATCTGTTTTATGTGGATAGGTAGGAAACGAGCACAAACCACTTATGAAAGTGATTCTCTTAAAGAGTGTTCATGACATCTGAAGAAATGAAAAAGCTAAATTAGTGAAGTCAATATTTTCCTTCCTTGAAGTAATCTTCTGTAAATAAAAGTACATGTGCAAAGTATTTTAGTGTTAGTACAGATTGTATTAAACCTGGAAATTTCACTCATAAACCTTATAAATTATTAGTTAAATATTTCTTCAATCAAAATGGTCTTCAATTTAGAAAGCGGAATTTGTGCAAAGTAGAAATTTTGCCTGAAACTGTAAAGTGGAATTGCAGTCTGCTCTGGCAGACTTCATACGTATAAAAAAACCATCATATTAGAACCTTTGTTACTAAAAGAAAGGAAAGTTGTTATAACAAGCTTTTGTGCAAGAAGAAGGTCTGTTCTGGCCTGCTCTGCAGAGCATAGTGCTGCTCTGTTGAGCAAAATACTGAATAACCCACAGGAGTTACTCACCCATACTTTGCCCAGTGTGTGCAACGTTTCATAATAATTGTAAATCAGGCTAAGGATTAAAAAACTATTTCAAGAATTGTGGTCCAAATCTGTTTTGCTTTGATTGCCTTCTCCTTTTTAATTAGGAAACTTGGTAGCATCTTCAGTTTCCTCTGCAGATTGTGAAGCGCAGCTGGTTCTGATTTAACCATCAAAAGGCGGATTTTAGAAAACTGCTTTTTTACTTTTTTTTTTTAGCATGGGGAGAGGAGTTTGTGTTCAGAGTAAATGGTTTGTTATAAAAGGAATTCATACTCTAACATTTAGCTGGGATTCACCAGCCATTTGTAGTTTTTATTTAATCAAAGCTTCTGATTATCCAGGACTAATTGCAAATGGGAGTAGCAGCTGCTCACTTCCTTTGGAAACCCAGAGTTGGGTACTTAGAAGAAGAGCTTCTAAATTAGTAGAGACTGATAAAAGTGCCATGCTAGGCAGAATGCCCAGTTTGCCAGGCAGCATGTTCATAAATATCATTTCACTGTAAATGTATTTTATTTGTTTTTCTTAACCAATGACTAAACAGAACTGTACACGTACATGTTTACAGCATGGCACAGTCACGAAGCAAAATTACCCCTTATCCATAAACACTAATAAAACAAAACTACCCCTTATCAATAAAGACTAATAGAGGAAGAAAAAAGTTTCGTCATGACAGAACTGTATTTTACTTTTTGCCAATATGACCATATTCTTCTTTTCAAGTAGGAAAGGACTCGATCTATATTACTTAGGAATTAATGAAACTGTCTTGAATATTTCCACTTGGAGGTTTGGAAACAACTGAAACAAAGGGGACTAAATCTCTCTTATATAGTAGCAGATCAAATTTTCTTTTCATATTTAGTAGAAGAATACAAAGATGTCACAATTACTGATATAGAAGCAAACTTTGATCCATTTTTGGGAAAATTAAATAAACTGAAGAAACTGATAGTGAATTCTGATTCTCTTTTATCTCCTGAAATAGAAGCAAAAGATGATGTTATCCAACAAATGGTCATTTTGATACTTTAGTCTTTTGTCTATATTTTTTTTTTTTTTGATGCAAATGGCCTCAAATGCAAGAAACTTCTGAGAAACTTTTCGTGCAGGGAAATCAGCTGGTAGCTGTTAGGGATTAAAGGACTTTGCAAGTCATTAGCCTGAAATAATTTCATTTTGTGGCTGTTTTAATAAACAAGTCCAATAAAGGCATTGCTATCAAGCAGTAAAATACATGATTATTACCTCAGGAAACTCCACAGGTGTATTCACAGACCAAACATGAGTAGTAGGACTTCCAAATAGTTTGAAAAAGCTGCTCTGAGTCTTAGCATGAAATACTCTGGAGCAAGACAGGATGTGTAAAAGCCTGACAATCAGCATGCCCCCAGGTGTCATTCCTGGTTTTGACAGTGCATTTTATGACTTCTGGCCTTGCTATGATGACATTCAGAGCCCTTTAAAGTAATGTAAGAATTCTTTTTCATTCTTCTGCTATGTCAGTACAAAGGTGTCCATTTACTTCAGAGGCAGTAAAATTTGAGTAACTTTATAACAATATATTGTTTTGGCTGCAGTTATACTCTAGCATTTGCAATTTTTCTATTTATTTCAACCATATGAAAGAGTTCTTGGGACTGGAAGTAACATAGTAGCACAAATTTTAACTACAGTTTTATTTTTTTGGCAAATCCTTTTGTGTCATTGTTCATGTTCAAGTAGTTAAACGAAATACTTATCTGGAAAGGAATCAATAGAAATCCTGTGTATGTTCATTATAATGCTTTAACTTATGGTTTTTTCATGCCCTAAAAGTAATGGGAATTCAGAGAACAAAAGGTATCCTTTATATATACCCCAATGATGAATTGTGCTAACAGCATCCTGAACTTCAGCTGTAAATATGTAAATAAACCCCAGAAGAGTACTGAGTTATGAATAGGTCTGTTCCTAGGTTCAGTTCTTGCATTCAGTTGATTTGCAAAACTTCCAAAAGCTTTCTGAATCAGGTGTCCTAGCAAACTTGTGAGCCCAAAAATGACTGAATTGGAATATGGCAACTTTAGAGACTTGTAGGTGGAGGCTCAGAAGTTTTACTGAGCAATTAGTCTCTATCTGGAAATGACACGTACTTTCAGAGATTTGCAAATTCAAATAGGCATCCTGATGCATGGATCTGGGCCTTTGCTTTTTTTATCTTAGTCCCTCATATAATCTATAATTTATAAGGAGAAATTTACATTGATTTGACTTCTCCTCGATAAGATGATTTGACATGGAAACTTATTCATTTTACATTTGTATAGAATTGGCTGGCAGACACGGCATGATGGGCTTTGGGGTGGGTAAGAGCTTGAGAACGCCTCTCATAGTTGATACTAAAAGGTGCAATATATAAAAGGAGAAATTCGGGATCTCTTTTTGTATCCTGTGCCATTGGATGTATCCACTTTGTGGAAGCAGCACAATGAGCACTTCAGAACTCTTTTTAAGCCTGTAAAAGGTTTCCCCCACATACTCAAAACTGGATATACAATTACTTTTTTTAAATTACTTTATTATTACCTAACTGTCTTGTTTCACTCGTGGATAGAGTCAGTGCACACAGATGAGTGTGAAATACAAGAACTGAGCACTTGAGTGGGTTTTCAGGGAGGTGAATCCCTTAAGAGCCTTCCCTAGGTAAATATGTGTTTCTGTGAGCAAATACAGCTCCTCCACCAAACAGGTCGTCGAGGAGCCCTATATATCTTGTCACACGTTCATTGTGGGCTGCTCCGTGCTCCCTCTAAAGCCAGCTGCTGGTTTCAGTGCATGCCTAATCTGTCTCTAGGCATCTTGGTATTCACTCTTTTTCTAGGATTCACTGGAAAACCAAGGATAAAGGGTATTGCATTCTTCTTGCCACCTGTAATAATGTTTCTTCAGCTGGGGGATGTTATAAATTTCTCTCACCTCTGCAAATCTTAAAAGTATTGAATGTTGCTCTTGGATGTCCAGTTCCTGTTCTGTCTTGCAGCATTAACTCTCTGTATAATGCTTTGTTTTTCAAAATTAGGAAACTGTGTTAGTCCATGAAGTACAGAAAGCAATTATGATAGGAGGCTGTTATCTGAAATTCAGCTGTGGCACGGTGTTTGATACAGATCCTTTCTTAGTGCTAGCCAGTTCTGCAGGGAATAAGCTGTCCCATATTCTGAATAATGGAGGAGCAAAACCAACAAAATAAGTCATTTTAAATCAAGGTTTAACTTGCCACGAAGAATTTTTGCCTCTTGGTTGTGATGTCCAGGTGTTGGAATGGTGAATTACTTGCCAGTAGAATTGTCTTGTTGAAGTTTAGGGCTTGACATGATCAATGATCTCAGACCTAAGGGGTATTTACCAGAGCTTGGGGAGAAGGATGTACCACTCACGGTGGGCACAAGGAACGCAGAATTTACAGACCGTAGGGACTTTTGGCAGAATTCCCAAGATAAGGAAGGAAGTAACAAAGCCAACTCAGCAACTGATGCAACTCTGCTCTGTGTGTGGGTTGGTCTCTCGCACACCAGGTGAAATAACCTATTTGGGGACAGCAGTTACACCTATTCTTTAGGCAGAGAAAAAGAAAAGCTTGAAGATGGCTTTTTTTCCAAAGATATTTTCAATAATCTTCGGGAAGCAATCTATACGAGAACGTTTTGTTTATAAGCATAGGCACTAAACTGACACAGCTGTTAAAATTTATATTTTCGTTGATATGCTGAGTAATGTGGGATATGGTGCTTTTCATAGTGATCCATTTGCTGTTCCTAGTTTAGTGCTTTTAATCCAAGCGGATTCGATTTTGTTGAATTTGCTGTTTCTAGCAGAAGTATGTTTTTCTTTTCTTTGTTTCCCACAGACACTTTCCTCAGAATAGCTACTGAAGCTTCAATTTGTACAGAAGTGCTTGACACTGTCAGTTCCTGTTAGTACGAATTCAGCATATTTGTATCCACAGATGCAGGTGGGGTAATATTAAACCAGCCCAGTGATGTTTCCCGTTATTTATAAATTGCTGCACAGAATGTTTCAAAGGGGAAAAATACTCATATGAAAATAAATTTTGCAAAGTCAAAAAGTTGACTTTTTAGCATACATTTTCAAGCCTTTATGTCTAAAGCTGAGTTTAGACTTCACAAGAGCCTTCATATCACATTTGTAAAGTTGAGGCAAATTCAGAACAGAGCTTTATAATCAGAGTAACCCATGAGTAGATAGTTTTGTAATAAGAAGTATTCATAAGAAATATTTTTCTTCATTGCGTCTATGTTGAATAGTTTCTCTGTGCAGTCTAACCCAGACCTCAAGTTTTTACCTTAGAAATCTTGTGGATGAGAATTGCCTCTTTTGATGGCAGGAAATCAGTTTTCTGGCTTGTCAACCCTGCCCTTTGTTCTGAGGTTCTGCTGCAGAAAAACACATCTCGGGTACCTCAGCATCCACTGGTGCCAATTCCTTCACTGATCCTCACCTATTCCAGTGTCTGCCCGTGTTAAGGAACATTTACTCCTCTCCACTCTTCTAAATCTCCCAAGTGAGTTGTTTCCATAAAGATTCATGGCTTTTACTCTGCATGGAAGCATTCACACCTTCACCTGTGCCATCATGTGATTCTTTTGCAGCATTTTTCTAAAAATCGGAAGTACCCTGGACCTTGAATGCTTCCCGTGGCATTCCAAGGGCTGCATGGGCTCTACAAACTGCCAGTTGCCCGAGGAGTGTTTGCTCTTTGTTGGCAAGGCAGCTGATCTTTACAATGATCCTCTGTGTGCATCAAGGAATGGAAGAAATGGAGAAGATTTGAAAATTGGACCTCCTTGCATTTCTTTGAGCTAAAAGATCTTCTGGCCCTGTGATAGCACTGACCTCCTTTAGTGAAGTATCTTGCACTTTCACACTGATACTCCAAGTGATACCTGCAGAAATTAATGCAAAATGTCTGTTTCTGTGCTTATGTACACTTCTGTATCCCTGGTGGGATTAGTACCTGTGAAATTAGATTAACAGGGTAAGTTATTGGGAGTGTTCCTTCTGCTGAGTTGGTTCTGTATCAGTTTAATGGTAAAGAATCACAGAATCCTGGAATGGTTTGGGTTGGGACTATAAAGATCATCCAGTTCCATCCCCTCTGCCATGGGCAGGGACACCTCCCACTATCCCAGGTTGCTCAGAGCCCCATCCAGCCTGGCCTTGAACGTTTCCAGGGTTGGGACATCCACATCTTCTCTGGGCAACATGTGCCAGGGCCTCACCACCCTCACAGGGAAGTCTCTTTCATATATCCAATTTAAACATGCTCCTTCTGTTTGAAGCTGTTCCCCCCCGTCCTGTCACTCCATGCCCTTGTAAAAAGTCCCTCTCCATCTCTCCTGTGGGCTCCCTTCAGGTACTGGAAGGCACTTGGAAGGTCTCCCTGAAGCCTTCTCTTCTCCAGACTGAACAAACCCAATTCTCTCAGCCTTTTCTTGCAGGGAAGACGAACACCTTTTCCTAATTCACAAGGCTTAAAGGGTGTTTTTTCACGGCAGTGTAGTTTGTTTCAATTTTTAGGAGTTTTACAGAGGCTAGCTTTGAAAAATTTGCTTATCAAATCTACCTAATCTCTCTTAATTTCTGTCAAGGGTTTGTCCTCTGCTTTACTGTAGGACAGAGTTAATTTGTGCATGAGTTCTGTGTTTACTTTTATTATAACTCTTCACCTTTCAATTTACCTGAGCATGAATTTACTTTCAGGAGGTGGGGGTGGGGGGAAGGTGTGGTGTGAGCACTTTCCCAGGCATTGGAGCTGGAGTTAAGTAACTTCAAAGATCTCACTGAAATGTTGACCTTCATGGAAGAAAATTCGGAGCTGTGACCTTGAGGCCAGTGAATACCTGAGATTGGAAGGCAAATAAAAGGCACAGCTTATTTTAAATGTTAAAATTTTGAGGATCTAACTTTTGTTAGTTGTAAAACTCTTAGAACTAGATGTGAACTGCAATACTAAATCTGACTTTTGCATGTGTTTATTTGAAGAGCAGAAATGTTCATATTTTGGCTCAGAAACTTTCCTCTCGTGTATTTTACCAGGTACTGCTTTGTTCAGCCTAAGTTTAAAACCAAAGTATTTATTCATTGTGTTGCCTTTTTTTTTTTTTTTAATTTTAACTAGTTAGCAGCTGGAACTAGTTAGATGACAGACAAGTGAACTAAAATAGAATTTTTGGACTTAGTACAGTAACAATTAATGCAGTTTTCATTTTAAGATTTGCAAAGTCAGAAGCTAGAACATTTTTCCTTTATACTGTGTATAACACAGAAAACTTAATAAACCTGATAACAATATAAAATCAAATTATAAAGGGCTTTTTCAAGCTTTTATGAACAAAGTTTAAAGCAACATTGAGGAATGAAGGGCTTCCTGCAGTTGCTGGAAGTGTTACAGAGAGGAGCCGAAGAGAGCTCACTTTGCACATGCCATTCTGACAGTGTCAGCTTTTATAAGTAAGGATGAGACTTTGTGCAAACATGAGTCAGGAAATTTGGTTATGGTACCAGTAGGAACGGTAACTCAATATCCATTAGGCCCGTGGAGGAGTTGCTATGAGGTGATTTGTGTTCTAAAGCATCAAGTATCAGTCGGATTTAGCATTTTTTAAAGGGGGCTTTCTTTTTTCTTTCACCCTCTGTTCCCCCAGAACTGAAATTCAGACTCAAACGGGTTTATTTTTGAAAAGAGATGTTTGGCTTTGACTCTGCCACTTCATAATGCAGGAAATTTAACTATGTTCAGTTCCCTTCATATTTTAAATGAAATTATTTAGCATATTATGTTTAAAAGCATCATAGTTCTTACTGCTCGTTGCTCTGGCTTTTATCAGTAACACAGAAATGTGGTGGTTTTACAGTGCCAGGATAACACCCAGCTCCCTGCAAAGGCTGCTTTAGCTGATTTAGCCAGCTTGTTTTCATCATGTTGCACTAGTGCTGTGCTTCACTTAAGGATATCCCCTCAGATAAGGACCCCCAGAAATATGTTGAATAGAGACTTTAGCAGTTTTACCACCTACCTGAAGTAATTCACTATCAGGTCTTTGGCTAATCTATATTTCTCTTTAGAGCTGCCCATTCTGCCTTAGTGTGGACACTTTACACTTTCTAGTTGAAAATAAATATTTTTTAATTCCTTTTCTAGCTAATCCTAAAGCCCTCTGAATAGTCTGGATTTTACTTATTGCATAATGGGTAATCAATGAAAGAAGAGGTTTTTTGCCTTTCTGCCTATTCCAATGAAGCATATGAAGGGGCAATAGAGCAAGTCTGTATTAGGAAGTAAATGAAATTTAAACTAGAACCATAGGATGGTTTGAGTTGAAAAGGACCACAAAAGTCACCTGGTTCCACCCCTCCTGCCATGGGCACGAACACCTTCCACTAGACCAGGCTGTTCAGAACCCCATCCAACCTTGGACACTTGGACACTTCCAGGGATGGGGCAGCACCAGATTCTCTGGGCAGCCTGTGCCAGGGCCTCACCACCCTCACAGTAAAGAATTTCTTCCTGATATTGAACATAAACCTAGCCTCCTTCAACTTAAGACCATTACACCTTTTCTGTTGCTACTGCGCTTGTGAAACGTCCCTCTCCAGCTCTCTTGGAACCCCTTTAGGCACTGGGAAGCTGCTGGAAGGTCTCCCTGAAGCCTTCTCTCCTTCAGGCTGAGCAACCCCAGCTCTCTCAGCTGTCAGATAAATAGGATTTCTGGCTGGATAGCCCTGGAGGATCCTGCATAAGTAGCGTTCCTTAGGCAGTCATTCTAGTGATCATCAGAAATTATTCCCTGGATTGTTAGTTAGGACTAAGGTATACCTTAATTAGAGAGTTGTGGCAGGCTCTGAAAGGCCAGGATCCAAATGTGTATTTATAACTTTTGTAGCTGATGGTGCCATGAGCTGGAGGGATGGATCAGTGGCTGTGCTCCTGTGGGGTGTCTGGATGCTGCACAGAGTGTGGCTGAGGGAAAAGACAGGTGGGAAAGAGAGAGGGTGGAAGTTGGGCACATTTCTGCATTCCAGGGCAGGAGTCATCTTGCAGCTGTAGGAAAGCTTGGAGGACTTCTGAGGCTTATCCAAGGCACTTGATATTTCATTATGCCGTTATGAACAAAGCAAGGTAATGCTTGAATCTGAATACTTAAACAGTTTACAAACATGTATTTATTCATCCCAGGAAAAAAAGGTGGTGGTAGTTAATTATTACATGTGTCTGCTGAATGTAAGAGGAATTTGTAGGCCACACACAAGATCTGGATTTCTGGAGTTTCTGTCAAAAACCACACCCCTCTTAATTGATAAAGTTGGTAACCTCATTATTATGAGCAACATTGGGAAAACATCTGAGTTGCCTAAATTCATATTGTTCATATTCTTATCTCTGGGTAGCTGCTGGTTCAAGCCAGGCATGAAAGATTCAAATTTAATTAAGGCTTTTCATAATTCTGAAGAACATCTTTCTCATAGTGAATATGTCTGTTAAATATTGTTTCTTTTGGACACAGTACGTTGTAGTTTTACATACAGAATGTAGGTTAAGAAATTTGCAAGGGATATTGGCTCTGAGCACAATAGTTCTACCAGAGATTTTTCATTTTATTTGAAATGCAAATCTCAGATTAGGACTTACAGTGTAAAACTAGCTTAGCAAAGTAAATTTCAGGGATTCAGACCAGTTTGCTCTGTCTGTACTTCCTGGAAGATCTCATTACTCAGGCAATTATAACAAACAGGGTTGCAATATCTCTCTGGGCTGGGCTCTAAATTAGTATGAGCGTGTGGCTTAGAAGGGATGATAATAATTTAGACTTATGTCTGCTTAACAGTAAAACTTTGGCCATTAATAGCGAGGAATTTTTACTGATCAGGCAAAAAAAGTAAATTCTTGTCCTCCTAGAGACCTGAAAAGGTGAGTAGCCTGGTTCTTGTATTTTGCTGGCATATGAATTAATCTAACAAGTCCTGAAGTTTAGAATGTGCTAATATTAAAGCTTGTACTGTAATGTTAGAGGTAGCTTTTGTTCAGTCCTTACCAAAGCTGAAAAAACTTGGGTTTTTAAAAATATATGTGTATATTTACGTAAGTAAATAAGTCATGGTGTTCTACATCTGTTGAGGTCATTCAGGAATGAAAACTATAAAAGGAACTGTAATTAAAATACCAGCAAATAAAAGAATCCTGTTTGAGGGATTGATGCAGGTGTCTTGTTATTTGATAATATTTTTAAAAGAATCCACAGTTGAAGATATTTCTATAGAATTAGATCAGAAATGGTAGCTGAAAGCCCAGGAGATCTAACAAGCTCTTTTCATAATACTGCTCAGAACAGCCAAACTGTAAGAAGGGAGTGTCTGGGAAAGTAAGACTTGCCTGGAGCGCAAGCAACAGGTCTGTCTAGAAAAAGATGTCAAGCAAGTAATATTACATTATCTCTCTGGAGCAAAGAACATTGCTTTTATTAATAAATCATTGTTTGATCAGCAGGTTTTGCTATAGCTTAATGCAGTTAGGCAGCAAATACACTGTGAGCACAGGGGAGAAAACAGGCTGGCTCTGGAGGCCAAGAGGAGATAGGAGACTTTCTTCTGATGGAGTTTTTCAGCAAAACTTTCTGGGTTTTGCCAAGGCTTTGATGGGATGTTTTTCTATAAGTGAATTTTCAAGTTTGTAATGCAATGTATCAGCATTTTCTGTATCTTTGTCACTATAAATGATGAAATACTTTATCAGATGTTAAGAAGAAATGTAGTCCTGCATTTCTTGTTTGAGCAGCCGTGTCCTGCTCCAGCCCACGGAGCAGTAGCTTTCATCACAAACAAGAGCGTGGAGTGCAGCCTAGAAATAGAAACTCTATGCTATATTTAGCATTTTTCACTCTTTTTCGCTCTTCTAATTCTGAGCCAGAAATCAGCTTCCCTGATTTGCCAACACAGCTGGTGGCCATGCATTTCTGGGGGAGTGGCTGGTGGCCACAGCTGCGAGGAAGCCTCAGTGCCTCTCTGGCAGCTCTTTGCTGTAGGTGGATTTCCTGTCACTGAGGTGATTATTACCCGTGGTATGGCTGCTTTGAACTAGAGGAAATACTGCAAGGAAGCAGGATCATTGCAGCTGAGAAGTCTTTGGTGGCAACAGAAGATGGAAATCTCCCAAAACCCAACAAATGGAAGCAGCAGGATCAGAGGGAGTGTCCGTAAAGTTCACATGTGAAAGAAAGCACTCTGAAATTTTAAGCTTATATCAGCTGACTTAATGACTTTCCAGATTATTCCGAGCACAATTTATGTTATTTCCAGTACCACTGAATGAAATATTTGGGTGACATGCACTTGGGTCCAATTTAACGTTGTTCGTACTTAAAAGATTATTTTGACAAAAACGGAGGGACCAAAACCACCCATTCATTTACATTAATCTTAGCCTTGGGTGACACTAAAGATAAGGCATTCTCACATTGCTCTTCAGATCAATGTGATCTGGAGTTAAATCGGGGCTTACCCACCGTGACAAGCTATAAATGGCAGAGTTCAAATTAGAACGTTGCAGTTTCTGACTCATTCCTGCATCTGTCTCTCTAGATAGTGGGGTTATATACACTAACCTGAATGAACACAGGATGCTGATAACACAGAGGTTATTAATAATTTAGCTTTCTTTGTGTATGTTTCACCAGCACCACGGAGAAAAGTCTGTGTCTCAAGATTCCAATTTTTCAAAAGAAGAAAATAATTTTGATTTGATGATACAAATTTTCAGTGTTATAGTTATTTAAATTCAGACTGCTAGAATTCTTAGCACAAGTAATCCCATGATAAACACATATTAGTGGCATTTTAGCAGCATTGGAATAATGGGCCCCACAAACACAGGCCCATTGCCTTTACACTTACCCACAATTAGAGTTATTTGAAGGGTATCTCTGTCCATGGTCAGACAGGTGTCTTTTGTGATGCTTATAAACCTGTTAAAATTGAACAGCTTTTAATCACAGCTCTTAAAACTTGCTGTATAAGAAGACTGAATGTCAAAAAAAGACTGAATTGCAGCCTTCATGGAAAAGAAATCAAAATACTGTGACCCTTTGTGGGCTTTGTGAGTGCTCTGAGTTGTGTGTTAGAGCACTGTGAATCACATGCACAAGAACGATCCCTGTTTCCTCACTGTGTGAGCACTGGTCTCATGCTTCAGCGATGAAGTGATGTGCAAAAGGGCCTTATTCCAGAGGGGATTTTCACTGGCAGTGAAATGGACTGCATAAATTCTTCTCCCCTTTGAAGTGTCATCTGTTGGCAACAGAGGCTGCTACTTGACTTAGACTCCAGAAACCCCAACTCACAAGCACAGACTCACTTTGGAAGACTTTGTTGTTGTTGTTGTTATCCTTAATGTCAGATGGTAGCATGAATGTATTTAATCCTGTTTTAAAGCAGCAGCAGTAACTTCAGAGACTTCATACTGGGACATTTTGGCTGTTTGAACAGAAAGAATTGTATTTTCAATGTCATGAAAGATGTGGGATGTGGAAATGTGGAAAGACTGAATGGGGATATAGAAAGGAGGAGTAAAAACTATTTCAGAATTACCTTTACTCTTAAGGCAACAATCGAAAACCAGAGCTCCTACAGATTTCTGCGTGTAGGCTAGACGTGTTTTGCCCCATGTCTGCATTCCTTCATTGAACCTTAGCCAATCTTCTTTTTTTCCCCACAGAGGAAAAGGCTGAAATGCACTGAACTTTAAATCTAGGCAACCATGGTTAAGGATGAGGAGCAGGGGAATCTTGGGCTTCCAGTGTTTGAAATTCTTTGGGTTTTCTTCACTTGCATTTCACCATTTTAGTAAAATCTCTTCAAAAAATGAATCAGAACTCCCAAGTCATCAATCAAGAATAGGAAGAGTTTTGTTAATTTTCTTATTACTAGGTTGTATTTTTGGTAGTGTGGACTTCTGTTTGTGTGGCTTAATGTATCATGTGACAGTGAAATATATTTTCTGACAGGTTATTTAGTTTAATACACATGGTTTGTTCTGTCTTCTCAGCAGAGAGGGTAAAGATCTGAAGAAATCCCAGATGATGGCTTCTGATGCCAGTCACATGCTGGAAGCAGCTTTGGAGCAGATGGATGACATCATTGCAGGTACAATAATGCTTTATTTTACACCATACTAACTATACTTTTTAATAATTATTCTCAATTTATCAAATTCAGATGTCACTGTTAACACTCTGGTTCAACAGCTGTGTGGAGAAAACTGAAAGTAAAATAAAGGAAGAAACCCCACAATTTCCCCTCAGACATGTGAATGAGTAAGAGAGATTTACTTTGCTTTAATGCTATGTGATAACTTAAACACATCCTCAGCCATGTGGTTACATGCTATATGTCATATGTTAGTTTTTTATTTCAATGTGTCTTTAAAAAAGATTTCTGGTTAGCTGGATAGTATGTAGTTGCACTTTACACACACACCCATATAGATACATAAAAATATATATCATTTTCTTTATTTATTATGTATTTATTTCAAACAGCTTGCCTGTTAATTACCTTCATGGCCTATCTTTTTGTTGAATTTTATATCCAGAAGTGGAGCTGTGAGTTGATTTTACACAGCTGTCCACTAGAAAGGCATATGATGCAAGAAGAACTTTCTGTCTTTTGATGCTCTCATGGCAAGACAATTAAAAGATTCTCTCTCATCATTGCAGCTTCCCAGAAGAGAAGTTAATTTCAGTGGTTAGGCCCTGGTAGCCTTGGGGTTTGTGCTCACACACAAAGCTCAGTAGGAGCTCCTTAAAGGAGTGTCAGGGTAGGGCCATGATGTCACTCATGCACAATGGGAAAGAATTCACTAAAGCTTTATAAATCTCAGTAATGACACCCAAGCTGAGCCTTCTTCCCTGGTGATGAAGATGATGACATCAGCCTCTTGTCGCTGCAGTTGTGCTGCTTCTTGATCTTCTTGCTGCTCCTCTAATAAAGCTTTCTCTCTGGTGACTAATATATGGAGCTTTAAATGTCACCATCAGACTAGCCATGATCAGGCTGGAAGTCATCATCCAGGATTTTTATTTTAAACAATCACCAGGGTTTGGTTTCTTTGTTTTTGCATCCTCATACGAGTCTTCATTTTATTCTAAATGTGCAGGCTTTAACAGATTGCTGAAATATACAGAATTGTAAACATGAATATGGGATAGATATAGCTGAAATAACTTTTCACACTGATGGAACAAATTCTAGGCAAATAGGAAAAAAAATCACATATATATTTCCCTGTCCTGAATGCAAAACCTTATTCTAACAAGATTTTAACCTAGGGAAGTTAACGGGGATTTTATTTTTTCACACCTTACAAAACACATCAACAGATAGGGAAGCATTGAACTTCCCTCAGAGGTATAAGGAGAGAATAAGAAAAGCAAATCCCAAACTATAGTTCATAAACTAGGGAACTATAATACTTTTTGAGCCACTGCAAGCCTTGGGATGCTATGGCACCTATGCTCAGAAATCACCTGCACAGAAGTGGAACTCAGTGCCTCTCTTTTGTGGTGATTTATACATAGCTCTGCACACACTGGTGATGTCATGGATGCACTGATGGTTCCACTCCTCGGGAAAATCAAGAGAATGAAAAGAGAGCCACTCTGTTTAAACTGGTTTTCAGAACAGACCCTTTTTTTTTTTTTCCCCCCCCAGGACCTATCAGTTGTGAGGCTAGTCCTGGGTAAGACAGTAGGTGTTTAGTGTTGGGTGTTTTTTTCATGGTGTGGAAGGATAGCCTCATAATATGTGGCATAACTGATTAAATGACAATATATGATTGCCTAAGAAAATCTTTTTTTAAGTTTCATGCTAGAAAAATAATTGAAGCCAGAAGATGGCCTTCATTTTTTTTGTTTGTTTTTAATATTCTTTTCCCTGCTCCTTTTTCAGATTGCTTGTGCCATGCCATTTCAGGGTTTAATCTTGATAACCAAGGAATAGAATTAAATTTTTCCAGGCTTTCAAACAACATCCCATTTACCCCCACCACTCAGCTCTTGTGATGGTGGAGGACAGTGATGCAGAGAAGCAAAGGAAATGTTGGAAGAACTATTCAGTGGAAATCAGCTGATCACAGCTGTTCTGTAGTGGTGGTGGTGGTGACCAAGCTGTAAACTAGAAAGATTCAGGCATGCCAGTTGATGCCTTACATTTTAGCTTTTACATTTTTCAAATTCTGTATTCCCAGTGTGTAACTCTGCAGTGTCCTGTAGCCTGTGAGCTGCTGCTCTCTCATGCTGAGACAGACATAACAAAGCCTCTCCAGGCTGCTCTCCAAGGACACCCAGCCCGGCCTAGGCCCAAAATGTGTAACCCAGCATCTTGAGAAGGGGGGCAAGCTGAGGGGAAATTACATCATTAGCTGAACTTTAATTGGTGAAATTATGCTGATATGCAAATGGACCAAAGCTATAAAAGTGTGAAGAACTCGTGACTCGGGGTCCATCTTGGGTGTAGCCTTTGGCCTGCCCAGGGTGTACCTCTGAAGGCCTTTCAAATAAATATCCACCTTTATTCCCTTACTCCTGTCTAGTCTCTGTTTCTAGGTTGGCCTCTTTAGGCACCACAGTGGCATGTGGAGTTTATTTCCACAGTGCATAGATAGGTCACGAGCAGATTGGCAACCTCTTCAAAAGAGTTGACTTTGTGACTTTGCATTACTTATATTTTCAGTCCGATGTCCACTGATAGGCAGTATAGCATTGAAAACAAGCTTGTATAAAGATATCTCATGGGAGAAGAAACAAAATATTTCCCAGACAGTGCATCTGCCAAGCCTCATTGATGTTAATTGAATGCTTCCCATATGATTTCAGAGTTATAGCTACCTGTACTAAGAAACATATTGATTTATTCCTTTACTTAGTGAAAACTCAGTTGTTTGGAAAGGTTGTTTACCTTATTTCTTTAGTATTTTTCTTTGCTAGGAACAGATAGAACTTTTTAAGACAAATTAAGTTTGTTGTCATTCTCCACTAGCCAATGTTCTGTGTGTTCCAGAACTATTTCTTGAATATTCTGGTATGATTGAAGGACCAAGTACCTCTGCTGGAGTCTATACTTGGATTCAGTTATTATTCCAATTTGTCTGAAGCTGAGGAACAGAATGATCATTCAAGTTTGATTCTCCCTAATTCAATCCAGTAAGCTTCTGTATGCAATTTGGGCAGGGACTGGAAAACAGGAATAGGCTCTTGTCCTGGATGGTGAGAGAAAAAATATAGTAGAAAACCCCTTTGAAAGGATGACTGTAAGGCTTTACTGAAACAAACCAGGACTGAGATTTCTTCAAATATGGGAAAAATCATCAGTATAAATGTAGCTGCTCTTAGAGTCAGCTGGAAACAGCAAAAATCAACTAAGAGCTTGCGCTATTTCAATTCACTGTATCCAGATTCTGTGGACATCTCCAGGATTCAAAGACCAAAGTTAAACTTCATGGCTGATGTAAACTTAAGTAGCTGATAAAAAACATGTTTTCTTTTGGAATGAGGCCTGAGTGGGTACCAGAAGAGCCACACGCTTCTCTTGGCGTCAGAAACTTCATCTTTAGGCACAAAATTAGTAATAATCCCATTTTAGAGAGCTGAGAAATCCAGAGATGTATACCTGACATTGCTTAACATGTGGAGCCTGAGTATATATGTATATATACACATGCAAACCCAGCATACTCTCTGTTTAATGAGAAAACTGTCCTCATTTCTTTTATTCACTTTATTATCATTAAAATATTAGATTGTGGTCTTGTCCTTTAGGATAAGAACTGGGTATATGCAAATCCGTATTACAAGTATTTCCAGATTTTCACTTTTAGCCTTCCAATTCTAAAAGTCCTCTCCCTTGCTCCAAGAGGTAACATCTCTCATGCATGATTCTGATTAATCCAGCCAAGGAGTCCCACTGTAGCCTGTGCTCATTCTCAGTGCAACACAAAACATATTAGTGCTTAGACTGCATGAGGGGGATTGTGAGGCAAGATTAACAAATTGAGTTTCACTGGGCCTGATCAAATTTGACAGATAGGTCAGTGTTCCCAAGTCTTTTATGCTTCGGTACATCTGTACTGATAACCCGCCCTCATAGCTACATAAATTAGGCACGCTAAATGATTAGCCTTATTTGACTAAAATAGCAAAAAGGGCTAATGTGATTGTCAATGAACATCACTTAGCCATTAGCTGGAATGACTTGGACTCCAAACAGAGGCTTCCTCTAAAGAAAGCACCATACATCAGATCCGTCTACTCATTCTTTATTTGAGGTGCGTGACTTTGGCATTGCTTCCCTCTGAAATTTAACCAAGTCTTTACTTCTTTTATTCAGCTTGTACCTGTTAATTAAAATGTGTTTCTTTATAGGACTGTAGATTTTGATTATTTTTCTTTGCAATATATCCTAATAAATTAATACAGTTTTTATTTTACAATTATTTTATATCAAACTGCTTCTCTCTATCATCAATTTGTAAATCCATTATATCCCTTTGTGATTAGTGACCATTAATTGTAAGGTCTAAAAACTCCTATCACAATATAGTCGGCTGTAGCTCCAGAGTCTCTTTAAATTCACCAAGTAACCAGTGTAATTATTGAATTTCCTTTTAACCAGAGCTCCTGCAATTATTGCTTGTTGGAAAATAATGAGAAAGTTGAATGTGTTATCACATTGGTCTGTACTGATATTTCAGTATTATCACAAAAAGATTAAAAATTAAATACAATTAAAAAGTTGGGCCAGAAGTCGTCCAAGGAGTATTCATGTTTGAATTCCCTTCTCCTGCGGTGGCAGAATGTTGGTGTCCAGTTCATGGCTGTGGCTGCTGTGTTAGAAACCCAACCACTTCCCACAGCCTTGCTGGAAAAGGGACCTCCAGAGGAAATTGTGCTTAAGAGATGAGCAACGTTTTGATTCAAGTTTAATGTATTCTCCTCGTGGGGTCTACCAGCCAGAATTTGAAGGAGGACTTGTTTGTGGGGATTACTAAATCACCTCTAATAAGTGATTAGAACTTGGATTCTAAATGCAGGGGTGGACAAAAAAAATACTGACAGTCATTTGAACTCCTTTGGATGGATTTTAGGTTTTGTGGAATAAAGTTTTCACTGAGTTCCTACAGAAATAAAAGGAGAACAAGATATTTCCTAGTGACCTCATCCTTTAGCCCTGAATAGCCACATGTCATCACAGGATTCATTCAGTCTCACAGCACTTTAACTGAAGAAGATGGACACCTCTGTTCTGCTTCATGGGGGATTGAAATTGTCCAGACCAGACAGAGAGCACTTAATCCTATTTTTCTGTGGTGTGTGTTGGGGAGGTGCTGGTGGGTCTTATTTGAAGTACATGCTGGGTGACATGCAGCTGGTGGGCACAGTTGTGACTCTGTAGAATGGCTAGAAAATAGCTTCTGTTTTTTCTTTTCAATTTGTACACTTCCAGATGGCTTTATATTTCTATCCCTTAAATCCTATTCAAGGTTCACCATACTTTCAAATTCAAAACTTGGTTTCTACAGTAAAGGTGTATAATTTTTTATAATTTTAATAGGAATCTTCGTAGAATTTCACTTCAGAGCACTGAACTGACTGTTGTTAAAATAATGATGAGAGAAACAGAACAATTTAAATACTAAGCAATTTCCTTCATTGTAGATCAGTGTAATTGGACAACAACAGTTGCAGTGGTTTTCTTGCATTTTCTAAATAAATTACAATTATGTTAAAAGGCTGTGCTTCAGTTATGATTAGTGCATTTCCTTTTTATTTTATGTTCTTTTTCAATCAATAATTTATGCTATTTTTTCTGAACAAAAGAAATAACGTATCTAGAGCCCTTGTTTATCTTGTTACTGCTGTGCATTGAGGTGAGCATTTGTTAGGTTATGCTATAGTGGCTTTTTTTAACCATTAACTACAGTGTGTTTATGCATAGATCTTACAGCAATAGAGATACGAAAAAGGAAATTACATAGAAAATTACTTGAAACGAGGTCTTTGATAGAGAAATATGTAACTTCCTGTCATAACAGTTCCAGAAAATTATGTGTCAAGAATGATGGGGAAAGATAAAAAACTGTGTGTGACCTCTAAACATCCAGGATATTAAAGGCGGAAATATAAAAGCTTAATACAAACATTTATGGTTTATAATTGGTGGGGTTTTATTTTATAACACTTAAAACTTGTTTTAGGTGCTGACATTTATCTTCAGATACTGGACTTCAGAAAAACAGATTAGTAAATTCCTTAGATGTCAACAATAACCTATTTATAGCAATTTAAAGTATTTTAAAGATTTAAAAATATAGCAGTTAGGTGTCTTTCTATTCACTTAATTCATAATTTTTCATGTTTCTGTGGCCTTGCTTATAATTTTGTTAACAACACCTAAGACGTGGCCTCTCCAAGTGTACACACTTGAATAACCATTACAGCAATTCGTTACTATAACCAGCTATTTATTAGGCCTTTTACCCGTGCTGTAGCCTTTGAATTAAGACCTTGCATAAGTGTCCAGGTGCATTTTTGGTCAGTGTTTTGAAAGCATGTGAAAATCGGAGCACCTTGCATGCTGATTTGTGCATGTGCAGCACTGGCTGCTGAGTCCTTCCTTCTCCAGGGTTGCCAGAGCAACCTGACCTTTGGAATTTCCTCAATTTCGAGTGCTTAACCTTGCAAGAGGTCACTACAGCTGTTTGGGCTGCTGTCCCCAAACATGCTTCCCGTTCTCACTTTCCCACAGAGCATGGGGCTCTGGGCACAGCATTGAGAGGGGAGACTCAATCTTGTCTGCAGGACTGATGCATTTTCTCTGAAAACAGGGCAATACGACAGAACTTAAAGAGCTGAAAGCACTGTGAACACCTTTCCTATAAATACTTCATTATCATCGAAAAGAAATGGGTGTTTAAAATTGTTTTTTGTAAGGCAAATTTGTCCTTTGAAGGTCCAAGTCAAACTGATTTACCCATCAATTTGGCTTCTGATCTTTGATTTCCCTTGCGTGTGTTTCTTCCTTTCCAGCAAAACAACAAAATTAGGAGTTTCCTTGAAAATGGGAGTTAAAACTAACTCAAAATTGAAAAATACTTACTGTTTACATATGCTACTTTAAATTCTTTATTTCTGACAAGAGATAGTTTTTTTAGTATAAAACAGCAAATATACTGTCATGTCCTAGATGCCTACATCAGCTTACTAAACTGCAGGAATGCATTGCATTTATACCAAATAAACTCCATACATCACAGCTGTTTGTATTGAGTTTTGAGGGAGGATTGAAAAGGAACAGAAACGTAAATAGCTGCAGATACAACATGTGACAAAGAAAGGCAGATAAACCATGATGGCCAAAAGCCCACGGGACTGAAAATCTGAGACACAAAGGTCCTTTTGTAGTTTGTATGATGTGATCTGTTTTTCAGTACATGAGTGAGTCAGTTGTTTAACAGGCAAGTGAGCAGATTTCTAGGATTTCAATTTAGTTTGATATCATTAAATTCAAAATCGTATCTTGTCCACTTCCTGCTTAAAGGCAATGAAATTGATTTGAGAGTCTTTTTAAAAATGAGAACAGTGTAATCTTAATGAAACAAGTTTCCTTTATTTCCTCACAAACTGAATGCTCTTACTACTGCTTATTACAAACAATTACAGATTTTGTACTAAAAACACTGTTTTACTTTGACTGCTGGCTTCACTGGCCCTAAATACACTCCTTTTTTATGTGTAATTTTTATTAAAAAAAAGAGAAAAATGTTGCAAATATTTTTTATTCTTTAATAAATGTGTTGATCCTGTTTTTCCTGTGCAATGGAGACTCAGCCTCAAACCTCCATCACAGCTGCATAATCCATCTTCCTTTTTTCACCAGGCTGCTTAGCTTGTGTTTCTGGATAGGAGAGACCTTTGTGTTGTAGCTGTGTGTGCAGTCCCTAAATGTGCAGCACATCACAGCTCAGCGTCTGGAAGCATGTAGGAAAAAAGTCTTAGTAATTAGACCTATAATTTGCATAAGAAATTATAGACAGTTCTTGAAAATTGTCTCAAAGATTCCACGTGTGATTGTAGGAAGAGCGCAGCTGAAAATCATCTGAGCTGCATGAAGCTCTCATCTGAATGTGGTCATTAGCATTCCTAGGCTTGGAAAATTTTTCCTAGGGCTTCCTGCTAATCCAGCTTAATAGTTACTTTTCCCTGTAGTTAAAGATCTAAAAGCAGAGATTTGAGGAGAAGTTAATATGAGCTGTGATTCAAAACACACAGTTTGTGATGTATTCCGCATTACAGTAGAAGAAAGGGTTGTGTGAGCTCCCTCTTCACTCATTTTGCAGGAGGCTTAGGAACCAGGAGGCTGAAATATGTCCTGTCCAGCCCTTACTGCTAGTTTACATAAATTCACATTTTCAAGGCTGTCTTCATGAGAAAAAGAAAACTGTGCTTCAAAGAAAATTACCCTTTGTAGTCTTGAAGGAGAGAGGAAGAACTTGGACAACCTATATGCTCACTGAGTAAAAATTCAGGTAAAAATGTGTTCTCTAGCAGTGTAATGATTGACTGAAAGGCCAGAGGAAATGTGTGTTTATAGCTCTATTCTAACCACTGTTGGTCAGATGTCAGAATTGTTACTCTTGAATATTTCATCTTCATAGAAAGTCATCCTTACCCAGCATAGATGTAGTTTTTGGGGTTCACTGTGGGTTTTTTGTTGGTTTTTGCTGGTTTCTGATCTAAAGGAGCCAGCAGTCTATTCTCTTTTTAAGGAAAATCTCTTTTTGACCACTGATGGTTGAGTTGTGCATTACCAGGACTATTTTTTTTTTTTAAATCTCAGCCAGTTTGAGAGAAAAAAAAATGAGATGAAAAGGATGAAATTAAGATGCAATGGAAAGTGAGAGATCAGACACAGTATCTACTGCTAAGAGAGATGGAAGATGTGTGATGGGTGAATGTATACAACATGAGCTGAGAAGAGGGGATTTTCAAACTGGGAGGGCTTTTGCCTCCTTCTTTACTTGTGCTTAGTAACTTATTCTTGCAAGCTACCAGCAGTGCTATTTTCTGAATAGGTTATGTATTTGCCCAAAAGGAATGTTTCTTTGAAGCCATTCCTCTAATTGCAAGAAACGCTGAGAGAAAAATGTGCTTGCACGGTCAGGGTGTAAGAAATGTGTAACTTAAAAGTCGTTTTCCTTGTTTTATTACTTATTTTATTCTTCCTACCTACGGATAATGTGCAGCAGCATTTAACCTCCTTCCCCACTGGCTGTTTGGGGAGGTCAGAAGTGAGCTACTTGGAATTTCTTAGTTTCAATACTTTTTCTCCCTTTCTTTCTTTCTTTCCTGCTCCTCTAAAGTGAACGTTCATGATGAATAATTGTGTTGCAGTAGTACACTAGGAAACCATGGTGTTGAGGATTACACAAACATCATGACAAAAGATTCCCCTGTGTCCTGTTCACCCCTGGAAAAAGGAGTGAGGTACAGGAAGACTGTGACTTGCTCAAGATAAAAAACGAGTCCTTTTGCAAGAGTTCAAAACTGCACTCATTTTTCCTACATATTGGTAAAATTCTGATGTTTGACCTGCATTCTTTCCCTCTCCAGTTATTCTTAATAAAGCTACACACATATAAAGAGCTGTTAATAGTAGAGAATACTGCTAACAAGTAGTGGTTTTTTTGCTCTGTGACATCTCTTTTTGTTTCCATTAATCTGCAAAGACATCCAGATTCTTACTGTCTGGTGTTAAAACTTCATGTACTTCGCAGCACAATGATGTCAAGGTTTAAAGCAATGCAAAGAAACACAATTATTTGCTCCTACGCACTTCTGTTTTCCAGGGTGTGTTCTTGTCCTTCTGGTGAGCTATGCAATCCTGCTTAATATGAAACTACATGGAAAGCAAATAAGGGAAGGAAGCCTGTGATTCATTTGAATTTTAGCAGCAAATCAGGAAGTTTTCTGAATTAGAATGCTGAGTTGAGCTTGGTATTTCTGCATTTCTGTACCTAGTACAAAGTGCATTATTTGTTGCATTCAAATCTCCATTTTCCATTGCAGCTAGGAGAATAAAAGGTACTATGTTAGCAATCCATAGCAGACTAGTTTTAAAGTAATTTAGCATTTTGCAAAATGTGAAGATGCTCAGAATTCTACCAGTCTTGAACTGTCAGTTGAAAAGCCTGGGACAACTCAAAGATGCATATGGAGCATGCCCAGTGTCAGGAAATCACGGAATTCCTGTCTGGCTCTGCCTGTGCTCCAGCACTTTAGAGTTTTTATCCTTTATAGAACTGAGTTTCTTAAGAAACAGTTAGAACTGAGTTTCTTAAGAAACAGTTTCTTAAGTGACAGTTCTTTCACTTGCCAAGATTAAAGAGCGTGTGAGTGTATGTTGGTTTCTTTAGTGTTTTGGTAGAGGCAAATCAAATAAAGGCATGCTGACATGTGTGACTATCACTGACAATGAATTTTCCTGCAGAAGCCGAGATTATTTCTGTAGAAGGTTAATTTTTTTTCTGTATTTTCTGTAGAATGTTGCCAGGAATGTTGTACCCATGACAATGTAAGGATGAAGGCAAGATGTGATGATACACAGTGAGTCATTTGGACTGGTGAAAAAAGGTGTTACCAATACTGTCCTAGAGAAAGTTACAGTGGTACATATATGGTGCAGGTGTATATTTGACTATGTAAACTATCTACCTAGTACAATTAGCTGAACTCCTGAACAATTGCTTTAAATTGTATTTAGCTTGGCTTTTATTTCACATCTGAAATATTAGTTGTTGGCCTGTAAGTTAATGTGGTTTTGTTTGCATTGTTTAGAATTTTGTTTGGCGCTTTTTTTTCCACTTGTCTATAAATAAAAAACATTCATACAAGGAACATGAAGAAATCTATAGCAGAATGCTCCTTTCAGTTTTTCCCATTCCATAAATATTTTAAATTGCCAGTTCATTGAAGGGGTAGCCACTAAAGCTGATTAGGAAGTAGCTTTGAATCGTGTCTGGTTTTGCTTAGCAAGCACTTTTCACACTAGAAAAAGAAAATACTGGCATGAAGTTTTCCAAAAGAAAGAGTGAGAAATGGCACAATAACCAAGGAATCAATGCTACTTAAGAAGTCAGTGTCATATATCAGTTTGTGTGTGCATCTCTCAGAACATAAGTAATAAGCCACTCTGGCTGAATGAAAAGATGTAATTGGTTATATGATCCAAATGGCCCTTACACAATTTGGAAATCTGCTATTTTTAGTTGCTAAATTTTAATATTAATCTGCATCGGAGATGCATAAACAGAAACAACCTGGCCTGAGTAGCTGAGAGCGTAGAAATACATACGAAAATATCATTTAGTGGTTAGAGAACACAAGTCCTGCAAACCAGTCAGTTGATCCTGCCCTCGAAAGGAAGTAATTCAGGAAGCCAAGGTTGATTTACGGGGTGAGGTTGTCTCGTGTGGCAGCCTTTGGAGCACCGGATATTGAAGAAACTTTATCTTGGACATGGTCTCAGTCAGAAATTAAGATGAGATCTTGCACTTGAGGTATTAAAATAAACTCATAAGCAGCGGAAGTCAACAGGATCAAACAGAATATTCTGAGTCTGAAAAGAGATTGAGGTAATATGAAATGCTCCAGTAGTGAAAATGAGTGTTGCTTTACCAAAACAAAAAGAAAAATCCTACTATGGAGCCCTGCAAAATTTCTAGGGAGGGCTTTTCAGTATTTAAAACAATCAAAGAAAAACCCCCACATACACTGTAGGGTAGAATTCAAGCCACACACTTTTTTGCAAAGACCTGACAGAATACGCTGGGTCATTAAAACAGTGGTTGAAGAAAACCTGGTTAATATTATCTAAATTTTCCCAAAAGCTGTGAGTAAAGTTAAGCATTCAAACAATGAGAGACAAAATATCATCCTTGTTCAAACAGTGGGTGACGTGGGGAATAATATTAGCATTAAATGATCAATTAGCAGTTTGGTTTAAAAGCTAATCTAGGTGCAGAAGGCATTTCTGTGTCCTGGGACCAACAGTGTTGGTGTATTCATGATCTGTGTATCAGGCTACATGTAAAATGAAACACTGGGTTCAAACACAGTTTGTAGTGCCTGAATCATGGTAGATAAATGACCACAGCAGGCAAACTAACACTGATTAATGTGAGGTAGTGTGCATTCAAGAAGAAAATCCAAATTCCTTATACATTTGTACACTGCATTAGATGCATCTGCTCAGGGGAAAAATAAACTTAGCAGATAATTTTCAAAGACCCAGTGAAGAATTTTGTTCCTTTCATAACTAACATGGAAACTACGTTAAACACAGGAGTAAAAAGAAGAATAGTAAGGAGATTATTATAATCCCCTTGTGGACATCAATTATGTATTCTTTAAATGAATACTATATGCTGCATGGATCCAGTACTATGTGAATGATCAAAACCATAAAAAAATCTCCCATTAAGTCAAATAGGAGGGGAAATTATGATTGTTTATGCCAGAGAGAACATGAATGAAGGCGTGTGTACAATCTATTATGTACATCAGGTAATGAATTGTAAATAAAAATTTTAAAAAGTAGAGCAAATAGAAGTTTTCCACCTGACTGGTTCTTGAAGAAACAAGTGCATATTAAGTGAAATCAAGGTCTGAAATTCAGGACTGAGAAAAGGTACCTTATTTTAGTGTGAATCTCATTGAAACATACAGGGCACTAAGACAAAAAGTTTTGGAGATTTTAAAATTTGTATTATTTATAATCCTTCCATAAGTGAGATGATTTTTCTGTGGTGCTTCTTGTTGAGAAAATGATATTGGTGCAGGAGAGCAGGCAGGAGGAAGGCAGTGCAATTTAGAGAGCTTTTTGTAATTTATAGAGCTAGAAAAGTTTCATTTGCCATTTTTACTGCTAAATTTTGGGGTGTTGCTCTCCGTGGGAGAGTTCTAAACCTGCTCACAGTCATTTATATTTTTCCAGATCTGGTAACATGATCTATTTTGATCCAAGTTTCTTGTCAGAGGGCAGCATCAGTCGTTCTTACGTTGCTTAGCACTGTGCTGTGTGGGGACTTCCAACGATGTAGCTGAGAAGTTAGTGACATCTCATGGTAACTGTAGAAAATTACAAGTGATTTGGGATAAGGTTTTGGGATTTATAATTTAACGGACATTGCAAATGTGTTCTAGGTCAAAATTCTTTTTTTATATGCTTGTAAACACTTCTTGCATTTAATTTTCCAGTCTTCCTGATTTATCCAGAGACTAATTCAAGTATTTCTAAGCCTGAAATGAAGGTTTTCATCCTAAACTGAAACTTGTCAGTCTGAAGTCCAAATGTTGTAGCATGTAGAACCTATTAATTTGCCGTCTACTAAACAACTATATAACATTATTGTCTCTCCTCATTTTGTTTCTTTTAGGCACAAAGTCAGCCACAGAGTATGCAAACGGTGGTTATGATATTGTGTCACCTGCTCCATCGGTGTACCTGGGCACATTTCAAATTTTGCACCTGCTGGAAGATCTGAAGATGGCCCTGGAGATGCTGGAGGATCCTCAGGAGAAAGAAGCGTTACGAAACCAGATCCCAGGGGCCACAGCAGTGTGTCTGAGGGAGTGGCTTGAGGAGAACCTGGTGAGTTGTTGTTTGAGCTTTTCCATTTTGTCTGCAAACAGGGTTGGGTCAAGTATTTTCATACTTAAATTATTTTTATAATAGCTGAAATCTGGGTACTTAGAAAACTGCAGGGTACAGTGAGCAATCATAGAAAGCTGAGGATATCGCTGCTTTATGTGCTGATTTCTGAAGCAATGCAGATACAGGAGTATAAGAAGTTGATAAAAGACCTTATTTTGTCCATAGGGAGAGAAGAAACAGTAAAAATGAAGTACAAAAAAAGTTGCCTTTTCTGTGGCTTTGTTTGGTTTGGTTTGCTTTGGTTCACTCTTTGCTGGAGATAACAAATTTATAACTACTTACAAAACTTTTAGTTTTTAAACTGTCAGTTCAAAAGACAGTGGCATTGTCTGTTGAAGGGACAGATCCAGAGTGGATGATACTCCTTTTCCTTTTCCTTGCTACATTTCCTTTGCTATCAGTATTAGAAATCTCCAAAGTGTCCTTGCAGGACTTACGTTCTCTAACCACTAAATGATATTTTCTTATGTATTTCTATGCTCTCAGCTACTCAGGCCAGATTGTTTCTGTTTATGCATCTCTGATGCAGATTAATATTAAACTTTAGCAACTAAAAATAGCAGATTTCCCAATTGTGTAAGGCAGTTGGGGGAAATGTAGAAAAGCCTGTGATTCTGAAGGAGAGACATTCCCACTGGGATAGATGGGGAATAAACATCTGACTATACTGGAAAAGACTGAGGCTTACCAGGTGAGGAGCAGATCCTGAGATGGACCTCAAAGGAAGGGACCCACTGGATGTAAAGGAAGAGAATCAGCAGGTCCTGACAGACTACATCAAACCTGCCACTGCAAGGGAGTGGTGGTTCCTCATGGGTACAACCTTCCTGTCACTTCCCCAGCTCCAGAAAGTTTCCTTGAGTAATGGTTTTCCTTCTGGCTTTGTCAGTGCATGTGACTTGTATGTAATCGTGCCTGTAGCCTCTGGTTTGGTGTTTATTATCTGCTGTAGCTGCCGTGTGCTGACTGTAACCTCATCTTGTTGCAAAGGTGGCTGCTTTTGTTTGAGCTTTTCAGCTGCTGGCTTGTTGGCATTCTTCACAGAGTGCAGGTCTGTGGCTGGAAAATCCTGTTTGGGCCCACATGAGAGAAAGGAATGAGAATTTGGTACCAGTTTTGAAAGCTAGAGGTGTAGGCAATGTTTAATTTGGATTTGCAGTATTAGGTTTTGGATTTAGATATCCTTAGGCCGGCTCTTACCAAATGCCTGCCTCAGCAGAAATTTTAATGATTTTTCTAATCTTTATGATAGCTAAAAGATGGGTTTACTGCATACAAGACATAAATTTTCAGATTTGTTCACAGTAACACTGGACCTGTATCAAGAGTAGTACTCATTTGACAAAGCAATTGGCCAGTCTGGATTCAGGACCAAGAAAACAGGGAAAATGTGGTACAGACTATCTCTAGTCCAGTATGTAGAGATGACTGGTTTTAAAATATTCTGCACTGCTCTGCGTCAAGGGAGGGTAGTGCATAGTTGCTGTGACTGTTATTTGAAAATGAATAGTAGTCTTACGTATTTGAAGACCTTTCTTATATTTTTTTAAAATGCAAATAATTTGCAAGCATGCATATAATTTCTGTGGAAGAAATCTGATAAAATTCAGCTCATTTCAAGGAAATGGAATACGTATTTCATAGTTGTGTCCATATTGAAGTTTCCTTCATACCAGCCCAGAGCTATGAAACATGACACTTAATGAGTGTCGTATGTCATGATAGTTGAGACAGTGAGTTCTAAAGAATGAGAACTCTGCATCTCAGTGAATCCATGCTCACTGGAAGCCTCAAATGCAGTTTGGCTATCATTACTCCTTGAAATGCTGGAGTATCATTAAAAAACCCACTCAATTCCCATGGTTTAAACACACCAAGACCAAGGCGGTTTTCTGATTCATTAAAATCATAATTAACTAGAGATCAGGGGACTCTATATTTAAGATCAACATCAGCAATATGACAGATAAACCAGAATACTTAGATGCTTAAGAAACGTTAAGGAACACCTACAAATTTCTAAATGCAGTCCTAAAACTAATTCCAGAGAGTTAAAATCCCCCACACATTCACAGTTACACACACACATTTCCTCCCTCCCAGCTGGTGTTGGTTGCAAACAGGAACAGCCCCTTCAGTGGCTGTGGGCACCCCTGAAGTGTGCTTCCCCAACTTCTGCAGCTGGTAACCCTCAGGTAAACCAGCATTACAGAAAAAATGCCAGATGTGGCACATTCTCCAGCGGAATGTGCTCCGAAGTGTCTCTTCTAAGCATTCTCTCTGAAGTGTAGGCTAATGACTGAGTACAGAGATTTGGAGTATATTTTAATTGTTGTATTTAACTGAAACATTACGTAAAACAATGTTTAATATCAGTAGCAGTAATTGAACTGTAATAAACTTTGTAGTGAATGGTGAATGGATGCCTCCAAGTTTTTATCTTTTAGAGCTATTATAGGTTAAATAATAGCTATAAATGGAGAGAGATTTTCTTTTGTGAGTGATTAATTCCACATCTGTTTATTTTTGGGGTCCATGCACCTTCCTTTGAAGCTGGAGAGCTGCTCTAGCATGTAACTGAATAGCTTCAGAGCCTCCAGCAATTGCTTTGTTTCTAACATTTTACTCGAATGGGCATCAAAAATATTCCCAGCTTATCCTGATTTGGCACACATTAGAAACTAAAGATACAAAAAGCCATCTCATGTTTATTTTAAAAGCAGGTAAGCATGCTTCTTTCAAGAAAAGCGTGTTATTTTATGATTCTTCTTCACTTAAATTTGTGGTTGAAAATTGTATTAAGAAATCATTGCAGCTGGCATTGTTAACCACGAATACAAACAACGTGCCTAATGGAAATAATCTGAATATGTGTTTTGCCACTGCCCCATATTGGTTTGCTGGGAAACCACAGAAAGGGAAGTCAGAAGGAAGATTCGAGGCTCATTCCACCTGGATAGTATCAAACAGCAGCATTTGACTGCCAGCATTTGGGTTTAACCGAGTTATGGGATAAAAGTCCTAATTGTTGTCTGGTGTGCTCCTTCTGCCTTAGCAATCTTCATAACCTAATGCAGCCCTGAAAGCTCTCTGAGGCCCAGTGTGGGTGTCCCTGCTCTATGTTTGCCACACAGCAGGATTTGGGATTGCAGCGTAGAGGGCAGAAAGTGGCTGACCCTTCTTTGTGCTGCTTGTGTTGGACATTGTAACATCTACAAACCAGAGCTCAGTTGGACCTGCGTGGGGAAAACACTTCCTGCAGAATTCAAGTAGCTTTGCAGCTTTGGGAGTTGCCACTTCATCTGCTGAACTACACCTAGTGTCCAAATAAAGAAATAAATAAATAAAGTCTGTGGAGTTTAGCCCTCGGTCAGCTTTGAGGCACGTGGGTTTATTACTGATCAGTCAGGAAGTTTCTGTGGTGATTATAGACACTACAGCTGGTCTCACCTTCCTTCAGGTCCATAGCATCAAACTGTGAACTTTATCAGGCATGAAATATCACCAAGTGATGTTGGGTGGTCTGATCAATTTAATTTTTTTTTTTTTNAGTTTTATACTCTTTGTCCCATCTGCTCTAGGTGTGAATGCCAAAGATGTGGGAAAATTTAGATATGTCTAGAATAGGAAAACTTTAGGCATCATGTTTCATACCTGATACTACTTTTCTTGTTAACTCTTTCGAGAGCAGCTGCTTTATTCCTCTTTCTTACGGAACCATTGGTGATTTTGTGTTTCCTCTAAGATGTGGACAGCATGTGTTGGACTAAAGGTGTTCTTTATGAAAAGGCCTTTTTTTTGTTTCTGTGGTCTGGGATCTATGAACAATTCAGGTACCTGAGTTTACAGCAGGATGCAGTAACTGTGCTGTCCCTTCTTTGAGACAGATGCAATATGTTTGACAAAGTTAGCACTGAATTTGGAAAGGTCCTGTGTCTCATAGAATGAGGATTTTATAGTTGCTGTAGTAGCACAAATCTTTTGAAAAGCCTAAAATGGAAGAAAACATGATTAATTATAGACTTTTAACTACTTAAGGATTGTATTAAAAACTTTTGCATTGAAGAGAATGTCTGAAGTGTTTTACATGGCTTTATGACTAAAAATCCTTTGGCCTTAGAACACAAAGACCTCGGGATTATCAGGACAAGCTCATACAAAACAAATTGGTGGATAGTATCGATGTTTCTTTTTAAATTTTTCAGTATTACCAGTGACCATGTGACCTATCACAAAGCAGATAGTAATTTCAGCATTAAAAATTAACTGCTGCAGTGACAATTGATTGTGTTTGGCTTTGTAAGCCACAAGAGAATGTATTTTATTGCAGTTTCATAACTCTAAATGATCTTCCACACTGTTCATTCTGGGTTTTATTCTATCCATGTTTGTGGAATCCTTTTCTGAGTAAAGAAGAACAGAGGTGTTCTTACAATTGTTCTCCAGCATGAGTGAAAACCTCATTTTCAGGACTGCAAAACTTGATCTTACTCCTAGTGGAACATCTATATTTAAAGCAAACCACTCCATCATGTAGCTTTATATACTAAGCCTTAAAATGCCGATTCTTGAAAACTCATTAGTATTTTCCTGATTATCCAAAGGTTTCTTGGAAGTTTGACTCTGAAAATCTTTCTAAATATTCTCAATTTGAGGAAATGGAGAGAAGAGCAGAAGAAATAGTAGAGGTACCTCTGGTAGAGGCAATCTTTAATAGAATGTAATTTGCCGCATGATGTGCTGCACTTTGTTTCTTTTCAAGATCTATGCTTTAGTGAGAGACTTTTTAGCAGAAACAGGATAAATTCCTTACAGTCTTGATTTCTATTTGGTCATTATTAATGTTCAAAAGAGATTGTTTCCACTGTGGGTTAAAATCAAGGAATATTTTCCCCAGTATCTTCACAAAGACTTGAATTGAAACAATAAAGTCCAGTTCAGAATTCTGACTTGATGGAGCTTGTGGAGTTTTGAAGTCACTTCAAAGTTTTATTTTAAGCATGTGTTAAAGTGCTCTGCTGAAACATAATCACTGGTCTCTCTATTTCACTTTTGTCCAAGATTCATTTCATAGGGTTATCCGTCCAGAAGAGAGGCAGAAAATGACTGAGTTCGGGGCACTTCCATGTACTTGAAAACACGCTTTTATAAAAGTATCAATAGCATTTTTCAGCAACAGCTGAAAATGTATTCTGAGCAATGCCAGTTAAAGGCAGTGTATTTATCTGCTGGTAGATCTGACTGCAGAGCTCAGCTGCTGGGAGTCCTTACGGAGTTATTTATAGCTGGATCTCCCCAGTGCCAAGTGATACTAACACATGTTAGATTGAAAATGGAGTGCTAGAGCCTGCCTGGGACAGCGCAGAAGAGCCGTCACTCCGTAAGCATTCGTGTTTATTTCTGCCAGCTTGAAACATTAGATGGGTTACGTTTTCTGAGAAGGACTCAGAGTTGAAAGTTGAATGTCCCAGTCCCCTGCAGTGTTCCAGCTCCTTTTCAGTGAATTGATGATGCAAGGAAGCCCTCAGCTGGTCCTCTGGTCCTCAGAGTTCCCCAAGCGTTTCAGAGCAATTCACAGTACACCAGAACCATCAGAGAATTGCCCTTCAGACATTTATGAATACGAGAATGCCTTGGAGATTGTGGAACTGCTGCTGTGTACAGAGCTTGCATGGAACTTTTCTAAACCAGGCCTAATTTTTCCAGTGTTCTGTGGTTGCTTTGTCTGGGAATCAACCGTACAATCTCTGGCTGAGACTGCTCGCTGTAGTAGCTCTCAGCAGAAGTAGGAAAGTCTCCTCTACATGAAGAACTCATAGAAGTTTAAAACAGCTTTGCAGTGGATAGGACTGGCTTAGATCTCTTTCTAAAAATGGCATTTTCTTTCACCCTTGTACTGATCAGTAATGTTTAACAGAGCCACCTTAAACTACAATGACCAGAAGTGCTTAAACAGGATTGTGTTATGGCCTGACGCTTAGAGTTCTTGCGGAAGACAGGTGATATTCCTACTATAACAGCAGTGCCTGTACTTTTATGTAAGTTTTCCAAGATTTCAAGGTACTCTACTGACATATATGAAGTTTGCCCTCAGCTGCAATCCTCAGCTGCGTGGCCTATGCACACCTTGATGCTGTCAGTGGAATACTCGGTAGGAAGCCATGATTTTATACAGAAATTGCATGTTATCCTTCAAAAGCATTAATACGATTTATTTAGTTCCATTTGTACATGTCTCGTTCAGCTGTTGGTTTCAGTGCCGTCCTTTGCACTGAGTGGCTGAATATCCCATTAGTTCATCTTTCCTTTTGTGTCTGATGCTATGCATGGTGTCCCTTTTCCATCTCACCTTCTGATCTGTCACTAGGATCTCCAGCTGCATTACTTTTCACTGATTTAAATGTTATACACTGTATTCATTTAACATTAGTGCCTAAATGTATTTGCCAAGTGGAGCTACAGGAAACATTGGAAAATGTTTTCTGTAAAGTAATTAACAGAGAGATTGGTAAGAGAGAATTATTTCCTTAAACAATGGTGCTGACAGAAAAGGTGTAGAGGTTATGTAAAGAAACTGGAGACAAAATTTCATTTTTAAAGGCCCTGTACTGATTTGGAGGCATTATTTGAATAATAGAGGAAGGGAATAACTTTGAATTATTTCTGTATATAACCCTTATTCACATTTCACAGAATTTGGATGGATAGGTTGACCTATCAACATTTGCTAAATCTTATTAGTGACAAACATAACAATGTTGTAGCCACAAAAAAGTGATTTCATTCTCTTTTGGATTAGCATGCTAATAACATGCACCTAAATGTTTTTTCAGCTTTTGTGACTATTCAAAAACAGAAAAAAAATATACTTATTTTAGAGATATTGTACTATATGTTGGCATCCTACTCTTTTTCATAAATAGGAAACAACAGGCTTAAGTTTCCTTAATAATGAAATGCTTCAGGAAAAAAAAAAAAAAGAAAAAAGAATATTTTTATATTCCTTACCAGAAATAAGGACTTGTAAAGGTGTATCTGCAGCTTATTCTGTTTTGGGTGGTTTTTTACTGTTTTTTCCATTCTGAAATTTGGAAGAGAAAAATCTGATGTGCATCATAGTGAGGAGAGGCAGTCTGTTACCTGGTAAAGTATATTATTGGTGTATGTGCAAATATTTGGTAAATATCCTCTTTCAAATGTCTCATATACTGATTTCCTGCAGGTTTGGCAGTTCCAGTAGTGGTTTGAAACCTTTCAGACTGGAAACTAAACCTGACTTACTGTATTGTGTTGTGTGGAAGGATGCAAATAAGCATCTTTAATTATTTTCTTTATGTATCAGTGTATTCTTGCATATAATTGGGGGAAGTGTTCACAGTGATTTTGCTGCTCTTTTAAGTAGCAAATATTTTTTTAGATTTTATGTGAAAACAGAGTACTCAGATTTCTTACGTTCTCTTCTAAATACGTTTCATGCAAAAAAAAAAAAAGTCACAGTTCTTGCAGAACTTGGGCTGGACAAAGTATTTCAGCATATGGAGAGGAATGTTTGAAACTGCCAAGAATGTGCAAATGTCTGTGGATGAATTAACAGACAGTAACTCCATCAAAGAACCAGCAATGCATTCTTTATGCCAGCCACGGGGAGGGAGCTGCTTATTGCTTGAGCAGTGACCAGGAAGGACATGGCAGTGCTGGGGATATGTGGCATACGAATGGCTCCAGAGATGTCAGCACCTGCTGGTGCCTTACGTTTTAGCTTTTATATTTTTCAAATTCCATATTCCCAGTGTGTAACTCTGCAGTGTCCTGTAGCCTGTGAGCTGCTGCTCTCTCATGCTGAGACAGACAGAACAAAGCCTCTCCAGGCTGCTCTCCAAGGACACCCAGCCCGGCCTAGGCCCAAAATGTGTAACCCAGCATCTTGGGAAGGGGGGCAAGCTGAGGGGAAATTACATCATTAGCTAAAGTTTAATTGGTGAAATTATGCTGATATGCAAATGGACCAAACCTGTAAAAGTGTGAAGAACTCGTGACTCGGGGTCCATCTTGGGTGTAGCCTTTGGCCTGCCCAGGGTGTGCCTCTGAAGGCCTTTCAAATAAATATCCACCTTTATTCCCTTACTCCTGTCTAGTCTCTGTTTCTAGGTTGGCCTCTTTAGGCATCACTGGAAGAATTACCAATATGGAATCAGGGTAAGGGTTAACCACCACATGGAACTAAAGGCCATCTAAGTCCGTTTAATTCTGAAATACAGATTTTAATCAAAGAATTAAGCCATTAGGATTGAGTGCATCTTACGCTGGGAAAGGATTATTTGTATGTGCATCTGCAAAATGTTATTTCCTCTCTATTTCCCAGGATATTGTTTATTTTTTTTTAAATTATCACAGGCAAAGCAAATGTGCTCATCTACAGAATGCACTGTATTTTTTTCATTTTGTTCCAAGAGTTTCTTCTTTCTCTGTCACGTAGGCATTATCAGTTAGTCACGATTAAGACTCTAAGACAACTTTTCTTGCTGAAAATACTTCATCTAGATTCCTGAAGCCATTTTGCCATGAAAAAAGGGATTTCTTCCTCCATTGTCTTCTGCACAAATGGCCTGAGTTTCTTCATACACAAGTATTCTCATATTTTCTCTCTCTTTTTTCAGTCTGAAGCTCTCACATGAGAATGACACATGTGAATTGGCATGCTGAAAAAATTTTCCCTTTTCAAATCTGGTCCTAATCCCTTTGTTTCCAAAGCAGACCAGACACTGGAATTGGGATAAAAAACCACAGTGGAATAGATGTAGGAAAAGTTGATACTAATTCTGTGGAATGAGTAAATTTTTGTAGCACATCCATCCTCACTGGGCTCCCCCGATGAGGCCGGGAGGACGCAAACCTGATCACGTCATTCCTTGCCCTAAGAGAGCAAGTGTAAGGTCTTTTTGAGTTTTCAGAGGCTGATGGGATTTGAAACCAGAACAATCTATAAGTTAGTGGTTAAGAGGCAGACAGGTGCCACGCTCCAGGCCCTGGAGAACTGCTCTGATTCCTACTCCTTTGCCCTTTAATTCCCCAGGAGATTCAGTGGCAGTAGAAGAACACAATTTACTGTTTGCATTTGTGCTGCACCAAAAGCTATATTTTATCACAAACATAACTGAATAAAAAGTAAAATTGCTAAAACAACGTTAATAAATACAATTTTACAGTGTTCACAGAGCCTCAGCTGTGTGGGAGGAAGAGGTGGGAAAGTGGCGGAAAAGCATGAAACTTTGTGCTTACTCAAGTCAGTGTTGGTAGAAGAGGGAAAACACCAGACAGTGCCTGCCCCTCCACGGTTCTATGAGGATCTGTGGATGTTTTCTTGCTTCTTCAAGGTCTGGAATGGAGGGATGTGGAAGTGTAGCTGATCATTTAAAGCATTCTTACTTTCAGTTTCAAAGCTCTTGCAGCATGTTTGTTTACTATTTAAAAGAGATTTCAAGTTTTGTTTGAAGTATTTGACACGCTGAGTGGGTTTTGTGGGTTGTGTATCAGCACAAGTTCTTGGGCTGGCACCTTTGGTGTTCTGCAAATGGAGATTTTAGTTCAGTCAAGGCTGGCAGTAGTCAGTTTTCTGTGGGAGTATGAAATTGGCAAAGAAATCCTGATGGGTTATCATACAGCTTATGGAGTATATAAACATTGCTAACTTGAAATATTTTAGTGCCCCACATTGCATTTGTATTGCCATAATGTGTGTGTTCTTTTGTTTTTGGGGACGGCACTGGAGAAAATAAACAATTTGATGGGGCAAGAGAGCAAAAGCTGGATCAGTCTCTGTGGGGTGGGTAACACTTGCGGGTGGTGTTTCTGCAGTGGCAGTGGGGGGCTTTTGCTTCTTTGTTTTTTAATTCTCCACTGAACCAGAAACTGGTGCTCAGTGAAGAGTTACACACAGACATGGATTTCCTGAAAATAAGGAAAACACAGTGGTAACCTGATGAAGCAATCCTGAGATTACAATGTATTTTCCTTATTTTCACACTGCCCAGAGAAGCTAACCTGCTTTCCCAGTGAAATGGAAAAGCATTCTAAACAAATCTGGGGCACTTGATTTGCATTCATTTGGTTTCTGAAGGTTTCAGGCCAAAGCTCAAGCAGGATGTAAAGTTCAGCATGCAGGTGACAGGCTCCCAGTGAGCATGTGACTGTCTGGAATGCATGCTGTCAACATTCTGGCTGATAAGATGCAGAAAATTCAGACACTTACCTTTTAATCAGGAAGAATGACTTACAGGAATCAAGAGGCCTTTGCATGAAATCCAGCACAAGTGACAAGGCAGAAGTAAGGTATGTTGTCATTTTTAATACTTTTAAAAGGAGAAATGGATACTACCCTAAATGCACTGGGGCACTAGGAAGCTTAGTAACACAGTTTTTCTTTAGATTTTAAAACTAAAACCACAATCATTAGCTGATAAAGTGCAGTGGAGTGTTTTAAGAGAGGTATTTCCTCCTTCCCTGAATAAGACTGAAATGGGAGTCCTAAAACCTATGTTTTGAAATGGATGGAATGTGGAACTAAAGGCACCACAGTGGTGGTATTATGGGATATGCAACGCTGTGAGATCAAGTTTGATATATTTGCCAAACTCCACAATTAGATAACAAGATTTTTGGGAAAAAAAATGCTTTAAACTATTGGACATTCAAGTTTAATGTCAAGAAAACCCCTACTCAGTCTCCAGCTTGTCAGCCGTGACAGGGGCTGTCATGCACAGGGAAGTGTACTCTATGAAGGTTTTTTTTGTTTTTTTTATTTAATGGACCATTGATGATGTATTTTTTCCAGATAGTATGAGCTATTCAAGAAATAACTGCTCTCATCCACTTTCAGATAGCATAAAATAAGGATATTCTATGCACAGGGCAACCCAAGTCCCCTTCAGATCTGTCCTGTAGCATTGCTTTTGGAAATGGACAAAATCGTCACATTTACTGGTGATTTTAGGTATCCCAGCACCTTTAGAAGACCTGTAGCACTGACTTGCTCAAAATTGTCATGTTTTTCTCGTCATGTGTCTTTAAGTAAGAACAGATAATAAACATGAAGGGAACTGAAAGTCTGGGTTTATATCCTTCCCTCTTACTTTGTGTTATGCGAGGTTCTGAGAAGAGCTCCATCAGGTCAAAAGGACCAAGAACGGTTGAAATATTAGAAACCCTCAACCCCTTGAAGAAATTTTGTCACGTATCTGTGACTTCCCCAGTCTGGAATGTGGGTAGATGCCTGAGTGAGGCAGGTCCCTGTAAGAAAGGCTTTATACAGCTTCAGAATTTGAGTCTTCTGTGTATATCATTAGTACCATGGGCAGCTTTGATACTAGCTCTTCCAAACTGCTGGTTTACTGCTCCTTAAACCCAGGGGTCAGTTTGGCTGTAGGATCTGAAGGCAATGAGGAGATCAGTAAATGTTCTGAGATCATCACAAAGGTTCCATGGGGACAGATGTGTTTGGGTCTGAGGAGGCATTGCCCAAGTAGTTGTCCTTGTGCATGGACATGAGCTGTCCTTAAGCATGTCATCAGCTGCCTGGTTTAAGGCCAAAGTCACTTTGAACTAGGAGGAGAAACAACATTGGAAGCTGGGGTTTATTGGGAAAAATTAGAAGTCATGGATAACTACTGTGTGGAGGCACTAGAGGACACCACAATAACAGGCAACACTTTAAACTTCCCTTCTTGCCGGAACATTGCGTTGCACACGCATTTATCTTGGTGTTGCAAGTTTGAAAAGTTGCCATGCTGTGAGATTTCAGCTTCAGCAGGAGCAGACAAATATCTTGGAAGGGTATCATCATCTTCTGTGAGGATGGAAAATCGCCTCTTTGGCAATAGCAGTATTTATGGGATCATTATCTTATTCACAGAACCGTCCTTGAATTCCTCCCCTTTTATAATGTCTTTTGAGAGGACAGGCAAGTAATTCAAAGAGCAGAACTTATTTTTAGGTTTAGTCTAAGCCTGAAATAAATTGAGAAGTCTGAGTAGTGTTACGATAAACAGGGAGTAGAACAGAGACAGGAAATAGGGGGTCTTTGGTAATGAGTTCCAGCCACTCTTGAAACAGAAAGCCAGAGAAAGCATTACTTGAGAATAGTTTCTCAGTGACAGCTTAATAATTTTTAGCTTGTTATTCAGCATTAAAGGGGAACAGATCCTGCAGATTTATGCTGTTCTTGAAAGATCCTTTTTAAAAGATCATTTAGGAAGTTATATTTTTAATGTTTTTAGGGTTGTTTTGTTCTTGCTGCTAACAGATCTGCTGTTTAAAAAAACCAGATGTTTGGGGGGGAGCCTGTAGTTTATACAGTTCTGTGTTATATATACATCTGTGAGAAGCCTTTGGGATAAGACTGTGGAACAGGGGCAGGGGATTCAGCATAAAATATGACCAGGCATTGAAGATTTTAGAAGTTGAGGGCTGAAAGGGGAAGAAATCATAGCTATATCCTGTAGAACAAAGCAGAGCGCTTGCTTCCAAAAGTTTCTTTTAACCCTGGGAATGTGACTGCTGAGATGGGCCCACAGCATGGATGGTGAGATTGATATTTACAAGCACTTCACGTGGCTAAAGAGGGTAAGTGATTTGCTGGGCTTTGTTTTCTCTTTCTAAATGCACATTTAGCAAAATCTTAGGATTCTCAGCTTTGCGAAAGGAAACTCTTCCAGTGCCTCAGACTTTAAATGGTGTGAGTTTCTTCATGAGAAGTGAATTAAAGACGTGTCTTGGTGTAGGAGGAGGAGGCTTAGGGAGGGGGGGAGAAAATCAGCTGTCTTTGTCTTTAAAATGAAACTCTAGGATCAAACTTTGAGCAAATGGCAATAGATTCGAGCAAGTGCTTGTGCTTTCCGGGGCTTGCAGTGCAACAAAGCAAACCCTGCATGGTAACGTATGGCAAAGGAAAGGAGAGGCTGTTGTTTACCATGTTGTGCTTTAAAGGGAAAAGTTTTCTGCACTGGCTCTTCACTTAAGTGATTCTTCATTGGGGTAACTGTATGAGACCTTTCGGGATGCCTTTGTCTCGGGTAAAAATGGTGGTGATTTTCTTCTGTGCATGTTACTGCTAAACAGATGGGTTTTTTAAAAGGCAGGACTATTAATTCTCTGATGAATTGCCCAAACATAAATTAACTGCATGAGATTGTTTTTGTCTTCCTTTTTAAAAAAAAGTAGGTTTGTGCGCTTCTCTCATCACCTTGAAAAAAATCACGTTGTTTTTGTCAGCATTTAGATTTTTTTGTGTTTTAAGTATTTATTTTTTAGTGTTAGAAATCTCCATGAACGGGATGTGAATAGATCCCTCAGAGTAGGCTGGTTTTTAAATTAGAATATGGATTTAATTGTGTGTCGTGAAAGAAGCACATCCTCTCCTTATTCTTTTAAAATCTGTTTTAACCTGTGTGTGCTTTTTCTGCAAATTCTTGCCTGTTTATGTGTATACATACATGAATACATATGCACATGTGCTCTTCGGTTTTTACTAGCTGTATAAATATAAAATATCTGTCAATACTAATGTGAAATGTGATTTGGAATTTTTATTTCAGGTAGTTTATTGAATAAAATGTTAATGATTCTTTAATAAGAACTTGAGAATCCTGAAGTTAATTTACCAAATATTTGCATCAAATTCTGGAAGCTTTCTCATTTCTGGAGGGTGTCTGTGGAGGGGATTAAATGGAAAGTGAGTGGATAGTGAAGAGGCAACAGGAAGTAGCTGCTGGTAACATTATACTATTATTTTAACCTGTGCTCTGTGCAGTTAAAGCTAATTACCCCTTTTAAAAAGTGTATTTTGAGCTCACATATTAATTTGCTATTTAAATGAGGTTATGGATATGGTGTGTCTGCCACTCCTGCTTCCTGGTGCAAATTTCATTTCTGCAAAGACAGGTTTGCTGACAAAAAGGTTAATAAGGTGTGCTGCTATCAGCTGGTGGACTGTGCTCAGAAAGAATACTGTGTTCACGTGTAGCACAAGATTTTACAGGAATTAATAATGCTCTTGCTGTTGCATGTAATTCCCTTTTTGTCAGGTACATAAAGGAGAATATCAATACTGCTGCTTTTCCTTGCAAGCTCTTTAAAGGGGTGAGCACACGTGGGGGAAGGGAGGAGGACTGAAAATGATCTTACATTGTTCCCAGAACTTAAGCAGTCTGCTCCCAAATTCCTTTGACAAGTGATTTAGAAAACAAAAAAGTTGAAATGATCTAAGTTGCTTGTTCAGTTCTCCTGTCCAAGAATCCCAGTGTCTCACGTCTGGCACTGACTGTTATAGCGTATAAAGAGTTCAGTTCCTGCAATCATAAACTGTTGTTCTTTGGCTGATAATAAAATTATGAGTTGCTTTCAGAGTAACACATGGCATTTAACAGCGAATAACTGCAACAGACTTCCATAAAGCCTTGGTGAAGTACGCCAGAGCTGGCTCAAATTTCATCATTAGCAGAAATCACTTCAGAGACCCAGACGGGTTTTGATGTTGCAGGGGTTGGCTAGGCTAGATTTGTGTGGTATCTGTGGCTTGGACTGGATTAGGACAGCAAACAAAAACAAAAATCATGAGATCCAGGCAGGCAAAACAACAGACACAACTGCTATTTTCAGATGCTTACAATGGAGGGTCTGGGTTTAAGCAGAAGTCTTGTAACACGATGTGCACAGTAGCATCTTGCAACAGCAGCAGGGGAAAAAGTAATATTTAAATCAAACTGAAATAATGTGTCACCACACTTCAGGTCTTTCCCTAGGACTTTATGGTCTTTCCACAGGACTTCAGGTCTTTCCACAGGACTTAACATGACCTGTGGAAATGCTGGGCCAGAGGGATGGGCAAAGCGGGCAGCAAAACCTGAGAGCATGTGGACAGAGCCAGGGAAAATTCCGTGTGTGTTAATAGCGTGCTTTTAACTTCACACCTTAGCCAGCAGCACAGTCCTCATAAGGTAGTTTGGGCAGTTTGGGGGAAGTGTTTTGCAGGTAAATTAGTATTGGGTTCTTTCACAGGGCCTGAGTGTGGATCTGTCAAGGTTAAAAGTTTCTGTTGCAAACTAAGGGACTTGAGATATCCCCACTACCTGAAAGAGTCTCATTTTTAGCAAACATTCTTTTGTTCTCCCAAGGGATTTGGGTTGGAGGATTCACGTAAAATTTCGTGTCATCCTGTTGCTTTATTCTTATCTTTCCACGCACCCTTAATTGGAAGACACCATTCCAAATAAAAACGGCACAGCCCACATTTTGGTACATAGACATGTAGTTATAGCCAAAAATGGTTATTGTAAATGCTGATGCTCACTGCAGACAGTGCAGTACAGAGCTGATGGCTGGCCTGAAATTGGTCTACACTGGTTTTATGCCCTCCTTTTTTTCTGGAGGAGATTCTTAACCTGTACTAACAAGAAGTGGAGTGATCAAACCCATGATACAGCCATTAAATTCAAGATATTGAAGGTGAATCTTATGACTTCTTATTTTCTTTTAAGACATGTAACTGTCTGGAGGAAAAAAAAAGTATGAGTTCTCAGAAAAAATATCCAGATAAAATAAAAATATTTGTTTAAAATTCTTATCTTTTAAGGACTACCAAAATTTACCTAGCTCTGTCTTTGCTTAGTTTCTGACTATGCACTGTCAGCTTTTTCCAAGTGACTGCCACTTTCATTTAACCAACCAGTAACAGTGTCAAATAAAAAATCCTGCTGTTGATTTACTAATTGCCTCCAGATGAAAGGCAGGAATTATAGATCCAGAAATCATGTTCCAGCCTTCTCCTCCTCCTTTCAGGTAGCTGAGGGAATGCACCTATGTTGAGATGGGTGTGTATCTGAGGTAGCACTAACATGCCAAGAGATTAAATTTGTATTGCATCCATAGTCAGATGCAAATAAAAATGTTTACTGTGTAAGCTTCTCACTCATCACTTCATAATACAACTCCTTGTGACTCAGAACATAATTCCACTGACCAAAAAGAGTGCTACAGAGGTGGAAAGACCATACACTTCTAAATATTATCAACTGCAAATAGGCTGGGAAGAGTCTACAGTCCACATTTTCTTGTGTTGAAATGTAATACTGTGGTCTGTGTGGTGGTTTGTGGTAAAGCTGACTGCCTGAACTCTGCTGGCCATACTCTTTGTTTTCAGCTTCTGAACTACAACAAAAGACAATGCATCAAGCATGTCCCTAACCTTCCCCATTAATACAAGTATTATCGTTGCCACAGGCATCCTATTCAATTATCAGGGGAGCTGAAGGTGATTCATGTGGCTGAAGAAGAGAGAAGGTTATGACATGATCTGTCTCCTCAAAGAGGCGGGTGACTTGTTGAAAAAGCTTACAAATCACCACTTTAACTGGCTGCCAGGCTTCTTTTCCCATCTCCTCCCCTCACCACCGCCCAGGATGAGATCCATGGTGTTTGTGACAAATTTCTGAGTAACAGCTTGCTGACCAACTCCAGAAGTTGGTGGGGTTTGGATTAAAATTAGCTGTGTTGGAGAAGCTTAGTGCGGAAGAGGCACACACGAGGAGAACATCAACTGCCCAACATTTCTTTCCTTTTATACTTTTGTTGATTATCCCCATTTTAAATCAAAGCTATTGAATTGTTCTCCAAAGTCTGATTTTTTTTTGTGTGTCACGTAAGAAGGAAAATTTAAGCCCTTTTCTTGGAAAAGGACTCGGTAATGACAGGATCATGCAAGGGATACTTAGACACTTGGAACTTTCCATCAGCTACCAATGCTGTGTTCATATTGAATCTGTGAGCATGTTCCAAAGAGAGATTTGGAAAATAAAAATGAAGACGCTAAAGCATGTGATGGAATGCTTTTTGATGAAAAAAAAAAAATTATGGAAAGCTTTCTTTTTCTTTTCTTTTTCTAGAACTGGGAGAAACAGCTGATTTGGAATTGCTCCAGGAAACTTTTTATATTAATGTCTTTTGCAATCTGACGGACAGTAAACTATATCCGAAATCACTAAGGAGACTGTAATACAGGTTCTCCAAGAAATTGCTTTGCAGGTCCTGGCTTCCCATGGCTGGGACAGGTGCACCCTTCAGTGGGTAAAACCTGGCTGGATGTCCTGGCCCAGAGAGTGGTGGTGGATGGAGTTACATCCAGCTGGGGACTGTCACCAGTGGTGTCCCCAGGGCTCAGCGTTGGGCCCAGTCCTGTTCAGAGTCTTTATTGAAGATCTGGATGAGGGGATTGAGTGCACACTCAGCAAGTGCAGAAACAACCCTAGGCTGGGTGGGAGTGTTGATCTGCTGGAGGGCAGGAAGGTTTTGCAGAGGGATCTGGACAGGCTGGATGGATGGGCCGAGCCCAGTGGGATGAGGTTCAACAAGGCCAAGCACCAGGTCCCATCCTTGGGTCACAACAACCCCGTGCATTTCTACAGGCTGGGGACAAAGAAAGTGGCCAGGGAAAAGGACCTGGGAGTGCTGTTTGAGAGTGACTGAACATGAGCCAGCTGTGCCCAAGTGGCCAAGAGGGCCAATGGCACCTGGCGTGGATCAGAAATGGTGTGGGCAGCAGGACCAGGGCAGTGACTGTTCCCCTGTGCTGGGCACTGGTGAGGCCACACCTCGAGTGCTGTGTCCAGCTCTTGGCCCCTCAGTTCAGGAAGGACATTGAGGGGCTGGAGCGTGTCCAGAGAAGGGCAGTGGATCTGGGAGGGTCTAGAAGGGTACATCCTATGAGGAGCACCTGAGGGAGCTTGGGGGTGTTTAGCCTGGAGAAAAGGAGGCTTAGGGGAGACCTTATCCCTCTCCACAACTGCCTGAAAGGAGGCTGTAGCCAGGTGGAGATCGGCCTCTTCTCACAGGCAGCCAGTGACAGGACAAGAGAAATGGCCCCAAGTTGTGCCATGAGAGGTTTAGATTGGATAGTAGGAAAAATTTCTTCACCAAAAGGATTGTAAAACGTGGGAACAGACTGCCTGGGGAAATGGTGGAGACACCATCCTTGGAAGAGTTAAAAAAATGTGTAGATATGGTACTTGAGGACATGGTTTAATGATGAAAATGGTGGTGGTGGTGCTGGTTGGACTTGATGATCTTAAAACTCTTTTCCAGTCTTGATTCCTGTAGGCAAAGAATTTATGGCATGCAGTTGATTTTTTATCTGCAGTGGTACTGCCATCAACATATTTTCAGCTACCTTGCCTTAGCATATCATTCCTTCTACTTTGTTACCATGTGTTATCATAAACTTTTTTACGTGTTTCATGCAATTTTTCTCCTTCTTTCATTGTAAGAGACATAGTAAACATATTTGGGTTATAATTTGACGAGCTCAGATAACAATTTTTGGTCTTTAATGCTGGATCTTCTGAAATAACAACTTTATAGGAAATCTTGGACCTGTGTAACCACATGATCAGTATTTATTTATTGTTTGTGAGCTCTTAGAGCAACTGGAATCATCTGTGGTCTCATGTCTTTAGTGCTATATGTCCTGTATTCAGTTGCTGCTCATACATGTGACATCTTGCTCAGTTTCCTCTCAGTCCTGGCTCTCACAACTGCAGAATGCACTCCAACCATCCACAGATGGCCTTGGTTCATGTTACATTGTTTTATCTTGTCTTTATACATGCCTCAAAGAATTACCAAGTCTTAAACAACTGCTGTACGTCAATCAGACACTTTTATTTAGCAGGTCATTTTTCTGTCTACTGTACTTTCCTGTGCTTATCTGAGGCCTTTCTGGCCGACCTCACACCTGCATATTTAGAGCCATTTCTGTGAGGTCTTGAACCTTAGTTGTACTTATTATGAGCTGGTCAAAAACTCGTGACAAAAGTTTATTCTGAGTAGAGTTAACACATTCTTCTTTTGATGATGAATGCTGGTAAGTGAGGTGTGGAGTGAGCTCCTGCACATTCTGTTTTTGATGTACCTGTTGACCCCTTAAACAGGATTTTTAAACCCCTAAAAGACCAAGATGATTGAATTTATAGGTGATTCTAGTTAAGGGTCTTGCAGCTATTCTTAACGGCATGATAAAAACATAAGAACCAGAAGCATAAGAAAGGAGTACAAATAATAGGATGCAAGCCCATGCAGACTTGCTCAAAATTACACATTTAGGCAGAAACAAAGAGTAAAAGCAGAATGAAGAACAGGATGGCGGCTAAATAGAAGCATTTTAAAAGGATCTGGAAGTTATGGGTCCTAGGCTGAAAATATATGAATTTTACTATATGGTTAATATGGAAAGAAATATGGCCCTAGAGTCTGTGAAAAGATTTTACCACTCAAGCTAGTTTCTGTTGGAGTTCTGTGTCTCCTCTTAGGCTCTTAATTTTAAAAGAAGTTGGGAAATAGTTGGTGAAGAGGAACCAAAAGAAAGTAACAAGACAAGTCCTGAAAAATTAACCTGTGAGGAAAAGACAGAAAACCTCATATTTTCTTTCACAACACAAAGAGGGACCTGCTAATTAGAAATGTAGAAATAATCTTTAAATACGTAAAAAAATCACTGAAGTAAAAAGAAGGACCTATTTTATAATTTATGGTGGTATGATAAGAACCATGAAGTTGAAGAGATGGTTCAGATTAGGCATTAAGAAAAATGCTCTAATAATGGGTAGGTAAGAAGTAGATGGAGAATCTGTGAATTCCATTTCTGGAGGTCTTTAGAAGACAAAACAAGAATATTGCAAATAATCATTGGCCCTAGGATGGAATAGTGAACCAGATGATCTCTTCAGACATCTTTCAGCCCTGTTTGTTGGTGCTGTTGTGATTCTCTCCGTTTCTTTCAAAATAATCAGAGACAAGGGTGCTTGGCTTCTCTCAGCTTATAAAGGTGTCACACATATCTAGTTCAGCACTTTATGGCTTGAAAAGTGTCTTTTGGATAAAAATTTGATTTCTTGATTTGAGTTAATCAGCACCATGCTTATTTTCACCATCTGTTTTATGTTTGGGCCTGTAGGCCTCAGCATAGATCAAGAAGCCATAAATATGTTTAATTTTTTTCAAAAAATTCTATTCACAAAAGTTTAGGTGATAAAGAACGGGCAGTTGTGGAGGAGGATTATAATTATATTGGTGCCATTGTGCAAGTGACTAGAAATGAGTGCTCAGCTGCAGTTGAAGGGAGCTCCTTGGATTCCTGTGTGAGCTGAAAAGCCAGGCTGAGTGTTGTGTTCCCTGCAGTGGAGCTGGGAAACCAACCTCTGGGGGCTCAGGTTACTTTTGATGCCCTGAGCAAACAGCTCCATTCCCACAGTGTTTCAGTGGGCAGGGTGAACCTAAGAGACTCTTCCAAACTTTTTGAAATAAATCCGCAGATTTTTTATTTTTATTGTGGTGTTTCTATATGAAGTATTAAAATTCATAGGAAATGGGACATAATAGTTAATGACAGGCCACATTTTAGAAGGTTTTGCTCCCTAGAGCCATTTAGGAACCCATAAGTGATTGGGTGGCTAGAGCAGTTCCTGATAAGAATTTGATAATTTAAATAAATTTTTATTGCTAACAAAAAGCTTCTTATTTTCTTTCAGTAATTTCTAGGAATGATGTACCTATAGCAATTTTTACCACTTGAAAGTAAACACAAGATTCATTGACTTTGGCAAAAGACTGTGGAGACTAGACATTTCAAATTAAATGGGTTTTGTTTTGGTAAGATGGTGTTTTTCATTGAAATTATAATTTTCTAGAAAATATCAGTCCATTGCTATACCATTATTGATTGCTGGAAATGAGAGAGTATTCAAAATACAGCAAAAGAAAAAGGTGTCTTCCAAAGGTTTAATGCATGTGAAATAAACAGTTCTAGTCTATGCACACTTTTTTTCATATTTTTTGTATGTAAAATGGCTTAATATATACAATTTTTACTAACTATTGCTTGAAACTTAAAGTGTAAAAATTCTCACAGCACTTTTTTTTCCTCCCAGTCACAGGTGAACCATCATTCCTCTAATAATGAAACTTACCAAGAAAGGTTGGCACGATTAGAAGGTGATAAAGAGTCGCTCATCCTGCAGGTATGTCTAAAAGAGAGAAGAAATTTGTCTGTATAGTTGACATTCAGTGCATGAAATCTGAAGTGGCAGAGTATTTTCTGTTAAACAAATGTTAGCAGGTCGCCAAATGTAACTGATATTTAACCAGGAATTAATTTATAATCTGTATAATCCGTCTAAATTATTTCCTGGTGGTGTAACCTGGTAGAGGAGAGGGGTGTAACAGCAGTAAAAATGCTGGGTTTATGCATGATGGATGGGATGACAAAGGGATTAAAAATAATTCTGTCCCAGGATAGTGCAGTGATGGTGGTTCCCTAGGTTTGCTAGGTTGTGCCAATTTTCTAGGTTCTGTGTGCCACCATTGTTAACGAACCAGGAGACTGGCAGGTAGATAGAACTGGTATTTTTCCTGTTTATATGCTGTACCAAAACTGTTTACTTGATCAGAAAGCTTAACGGGGAGGGAAACAGGGATAGAGAAAACTTGACAGTAAAATGCATGCCTAAGCTCTTCCAGGTTTCCTGTTTCGCAGTTTACCAAGCTTTTTCAAACAGATCCTGTGTCCCATGTAAGTTTTCCTCCTGGAGAAAACACGTTGCACAACTTCAAAAAAAGTGTTTTTTAATGTGTATTTTTGCTAGTACTAAACCATCCATTCCACGCTTTTTAAAAACTGAAGCAGGAGATTATTTAAATGGTCTTTGCATATCCTTTCCCTTCGTGCTTTCAAATGCATATTATAAGCACATGTATTTATATCAAACAAAGCTAAAGTGTGTTGGGTAGGTGTTCTCCCTGCTTTCAGTCACAGGTTTCTATAAACATGTCTTATCCTGTATGTTCTGCTCACACTTGTGTTCGTTTACTGAGCAGCCTCGCTGCTGTTGTTAAATAAACAATAAATGTTTTGAGACACAAGCTTTGGCTTGGTTGGATTTTTGTTTTTCCATTACTGTTCATGAACTGAATTGCCATTACCAAATTTAGAAAAAAAAAAACCCACCCGACAGAAAAACAAAATTCTGGTTGGAATTTAAGTGTGTGCTAGAAATTCCTTTTACAGCTGATGTTTATTGGAGCATCTTTTATTAATCAAGTGGCTGTTAACACTAAAATCTTGATTCTGTTAGTAATAGCAAACAACTTTTCACACTGTACATTCACATCTTGCACACATGAGCAACTCCTGAGTGGAGAGATAATTAGGAGGCCACAGCTGAGAGTGGAACTGGTGCACCTGTGGCTTTGGCTGTGAGGGTCTCCTGTGTTCCTCACATACCTGTGCACTCCTGTGATCTCTGTCTGTGCACCAGCTTTTGTGGATCCAACAGGGCCGTGCTAAGTCCTGCAGACTGTCCCAGGCTGCTGCTCAGGATGTGCTTTTCCTGTCTTTGTCCTGCAGATTTTCAGTACCTATTTCTTCATCCACACAGACAGGTATCCAGGAATGCAGCCAGCCAAATGCACAAAAAAGGGGTTTTATGACACATTTTGGAGACCTGCCTAGAGCTTTTCTTAGAAGGAATAGAGTAAAATCAGAACTAGAAAATGTCTCTCTCCTGCGTTTTACTCCCATCACTTCCACCCCCCATCAAACCCAAAGGCTTAGTCAATGTTTATGCATTTTCCTTTCCCACTGCACGGCATTGCTGTAGAACTGCAAAAACCCTAGGCAAATAAGATAGAAAAAACCAGCCTGGAAGATGAACATCAACAACAACAACAACAACAAAGGAGCCAAGGTGGAGCTGGGTTTAGGACCTGGTTTACACCAGTTCTGTCCAGGCAGTGGAATATGAGGAGCACAGGCAAGCCCTATGCTGAGGTTCCATGGCCTGAGGGGCTCTGCTGGTACAAACCTGGCTGCTTTGGCAGGAAGGATGAGAAAGGAAGGGGAACAGAGCACCTCTATTCTATGGCTCATGCTGAATTGTGCCAATGGCTGGCCCATAGCTGTAATCCGGAGGGAATATGAGGATGGGAGCACTCCAGTCTTTCCTCAGACTCTTAAACCTTTCTAACACTCGATTTTTAGCTAAGTGTTCCATATACCTCACTTTTACAGGAAATACATTACCTGCAGGCTGGGTCTTGCTGGTGTTGCAGTCCTAAAGCAAGGTGGAATTGTCAGCATAACATAAACTGGGATTGTGTTCTGGGTGCAGCCTATGTATTCCTTGAAGAGTCTGGCAGATGTGATCCTGGACAGAGGGGAAAATAGGAGCTCAAAGTGACTAATGTGCCTCTCAGCCCAGCTGCTGGAACACCCAACACATGCTTCTAAAGTTGCTAAGCTTTTACTGAATTCCTTTGCAGGTCACATTTAACATAGAGTTTTTTCCTTCCAGGTTGCAATGGTATTTAAACCCAACCTGATGCTCTAAATAAAGCTGGGTTTCTTTCTCTGGAGCCTGCATCATGCTGAAGGAGAGGATTCAGTTTGTTTCTTCTTGCCTCCTGACCTCACATGGGGTTTTTGTGTATCATCCCTCATTTAATGGGAACAAAACAAAGTAGACAATCAACAGATTTCCTGGCAGGGAGTTCTCCTGCTGCCCCAGCTTGGATGTGTCCCCCTGCCATCTGCCTCCACCCACTCCTTCCTATCACCTCCCATCCTGGGTTCAGCTGTACTCTAAGCTACAGCCAACTACTTTAATGGAAAAAAATTAAATAGTCTCTTATTTTTCTTTTTCTTTCTTTTTTCTGTGGTTCTTTCCCAGGCATGCTTGTCATTATGTTTGCAGGTAAACAAATACAGATCGCTGAGTCTCACCCTCTGCAGCTTCCTTGAACTCAGTTCTTCATTGGGTTTTAGACATGCTGCATAGTGTATATATCTTAAAAGTTTCACTTCCACATACTGTAGGTTTTTTTTAATTAATAAAGGTGTTGCAGGGTTGGATGTGAGAGCATATATAAGTTTTTGTTAATGTATTTCCTTCAAAAAGGAGTTTAAACACCGTAGGCTCCTTTGTTTGTTTGTTTGAGATAATATTTTTCTAGAATAATCAAGGCTTTTATATAAATAAGTAGCCAAAATGAATATGCAGAGTGTATGTGCTTCTTGACATAAGAATTATCACTGGGGTTTTTTCCATGGCTTTCTAATGTTATCCTGGGTGCAATTTTTTCTGCTTTGCAAGATTTGGGTTCAGCCGCTGGGCTTTTTTTATTGCACTCTCACTGCTCTGTATCACCATTCCCATAGTTCTTTACCAGGATTGTTCCTTTTCCTGGGATTCATTGTCTGTATGTCCCTGCTTTTGCTTTCATGTTTTGGCTTGCCAAAACCTGGGAATTTTTGTTGGAATAGAACATTGCCACTGCTAAAACTTGCCTTTTACTCCTTTTACTCATTGCATTCTTTATAACTTCAGAACTCTTTATTGATTGGTAACCAGGGTTTTTGTTCTTGTAAGAAGTAAAGTAATTGGTCAGGTTTGGAATGAACAGTTTTCCTACTTATCAGTTTTAGGGAGTTAAATGCCAACAGAACCCGAAATGGCAAAGCCTGCTCCAAAACCACATAAAATATTTCCAGCACCCTCTGTTCTTGTTTGCTCCTTTCCAATTTTCCAGACTTTTGCATGAAGGGACCCAGGCTACCTATGGGCAGCATTCCATCTCTTCTCAAAATGCCCTTTCTTTTTTTATATCAAAACAAAACAGTTGCAGGGGAGGGGAGATGAGAGGGCGGGCCTGGAGCAAAATAGAGGTAAGACTGCAAAACTGTCTGTCTTGGTAGAGCAGGTTGCTGCAGTGCACGAGAATATTAAAGCATTGAGGGCTTTGAAAGGGAACTTCTTGTTAAAACGTGCATTTGGATGTTATATGTATAAGGTAATTGAAACTTATTTACAGCCAGTTCAGTAGCATCGTGCTTCTCCTCTCCAATTACAGGTGAGTGTTCTCACAGACCAGGTGGAAGCTCAAGGAGAGAAAATCCGGGACTTAGAAATCTGTCTTGAGGGGCATCAGTTGAAGCTGAATGCTACAGAAGAAATGCTCCAACAGGTAAAAATCTGGGTTGCAGAGCTTCCTGCACAACCTTTTCCAGCGGAGGGGTGAATGCACATGGTCAGCTTGTCTGCATGTGTGACTGCCTTTGGCAACGGGATAAAACAGGGAGAAAAAAATTGCTTCTTTTATTGTTCTCCTCCTGCTTTGCACTTTTTTTTCCCCCCCAATAAATGTTTCTTTGTTTTCCTGTTGCAGAAAAGTTTTACTGGCTGGTTGCATAATGCTGTACGTGGCAGCATGTAAAATGAAACTATTGTGTCTTATTTGAACTGTGCTTATTTGGACATGGCTGAGTAACTGGTTAGACAGGTTAAATCTATCTAATATATGTAGGAGTTATAGAATTAAGAAGTTTTATTTAAATGTCTTCTGTTTTCCTATGGCTTTGAAGTTGAACAAGTAGCAAGTTGAAATGAATTACTGTATCAAGTTCTGTTCTATAACCATTTTCGCTTATCTTTGGAGCTTTCCCCTTATTTTGATATGAGAAAGTTAGTATATAAAGACATTTTTTCTTTATTTCAATCAACAGTTTCAGGCTATGTGATTTAATTTTTGCTCTTTGATGTTACATGTTGAGGGAGCAGAGCAAATGATAAATGCCTTACATTTCATATGTTACTGCAGAACTTGCAGGTCTGTTGATGCCAAAGGTTTTTCCCTGTGCAACTTTCTGTTGTTACAGATGCAGATCATCCACTGTCCATGCAGTACATAGATACAAAAAATATATTTGAAACTGTAAATAACCCTCAAAAATCTATGCCGGGAATTTGCAGTATAGATGCTGTTCTCGATGAGCTTAGTTCTTCTCCCCACACAAAAATTTCATGTTATAAATTTGCTATTTTAGTCCACGTGAGATATACAAGCCTTTCTATGAACTGATTGTAGCTTTAAATTATGATAAGGATCCTTGTACATATGTTTGTAAACAGCAGCAGTTTCTATAAGATAAAACTGTATCCTATTTTAAATTATAATTCACAAAGGTTCTTGAAAAAAACCTTCCATCTCATACAGCTCAAAACGCTTCCAGCTGGGAAAGGTTTTATTCTGAGAGGACGTCTTTAAAAATGCAGACAGTGAGTGCATGTAGTTTTCCAGTGAGATCTGAAGTGAAATTCAAAGAGCAGTGATTATTTAAGTTATGAAAATCTGTTTTCATACTCCAGGAAGGCATTCACAACAGAGTGCAGAAGCTTCCTGTTCCAATCTAAAGCTAGATAGTTGTTCTGTGACTTCTGTTAAAACTGTTTATTCTTTCTCTGACTTAAAATCTTTTGCCCAGATAGTCTTCTGGGGAAACTGTGAACTTAAAGCCTTATTTTCCAGAACGCTGAGGCATCTGAAAATAGAATATAATGTTGCATGAACATTGCTATTTCAGTGAAAATGTTTGCATCTACTCGTCTGGCATTAGGCACGTGCATGAACTGCTTACAAAGCTGATCCTGATGCGATAAGCTACAAAAGGCTGCACCAAAGCTGAAAAAGTCAGAGACTCTCCAGATATGTCTAAAATAAACCTTAAATCTAAATTCTGAGATAACTTGGAGCAGCTGCAGTTGTTGTTTCTCCCAGTAGACAGCAGGATATGGGAAACCCAAGTTAGATCTCTCAGCCCCTCAGCAGTCAGAGTTGGACATTTATTGTCTGTCTCAGCAGAGGATCCTACTTAATGTAATTTATTTTGAATGTTCTCTTCTCAGTTTGTCTTGTTGAAAAGATTATCCTCTGTGGGGGATGAGTTGAGATCTGGGGAGAAGAGAATGACCTGATCATGTGGTGATTATCACTTTCATGTAAGATATGTGGCCAGGGGACTTTTCTGCAGATAATCTGTCAAAAGTAGAGTGAGTGTGTGGTCTCAGGGGCTTCAGTAGATGGATCAGTCAGGTTTTGGGGAGAGTTGGGTTCAGATCTTCTCAGCCAGCAGCTGCTGGTGTCCTGCTTTTCAGAATGACTTCTGTTACCCTCTTGGGGTAGGGGGATGTAGTGTAAATTCAGGTTTATTTCATGGTTGTGCTTCCTTATTTACAATATATTGAACTCCACTGATTTTTGCCTTTGTGAACTTAACTGCTTCCTCTAAGCGGAAAATGGAACAACAAAGATAAAGCCCTGCCTTTTTAATTTCAAGAACTATAAGAAGAGTGACTCATAATTAATTCTGTGCAAAAAATGCTTCAATAAAAAAAATCATAAACTTTAAGATAAGTTAATGATATTATATGGTATTTCCACAGCAGAAAGGGTATCTAATGCTACCCTGCAAAGTAGTTTTTGCTGAATCTTTGCTAGCAGAGACTTGTCCTCTTTGGCAGGGTGGGGTTACTGGCAAAAAATCCTTCTGGCTTATGATTTATGCACAGTTGTTTTGAACCCTGCTACAAAGTGATTGTGGAACCACTTCTGAAACACCAACTGAAATAAAATTTATACAAATAACATAAAGTGGCTGTTCAGCATTTTGGGTGGGCATCTTAAATGTGGAGTAGCAGCAACAGAGGGGAAGGCCTCGTTCTCCTTTCATCCTTCTCCCTCTTCCTGACCATGTTGCTTCTGCAGCTGATTTGAGACTGCCATGCTCAGCAAACCTTCTCCTCGAGTACTGGGAGAAAGCTAACCTGGGGTTTAGAAGGAAGGGGCTGGTCTTGTGACAGCTGAGTCAAACAGCTCCCAGGAAAGGTCAAGGTGTGGCATAAGGGCAATGGAGAGATGTGCTTTGACCTCACTGTTTGTGGAACCACAGCCAAGGAAAATACAGCTCAGGAGCATTTGAGGAATGAGAGGATCCTGTGTGTGAGATGCAGAGATGCCCTGGTGTGCACAGTTACAGATAAAGTGATTTTTACTGTGTCAAACCCAACATTTTACTTTTGTAAGGACACTTTTTCCACCACAGACTGTGATGAAGAAAAGCATTTTTCCACCTTGAAGGCGTCTGCTTTTTTTTTTTTTCTTTTCTTTTCAAAAAAACAAAGCAGATCTTTTCAAAACTCATGAAAGTCAATGGCAAAACTTTAAATCAGTCCTGAAGTATAATTCAGGCCAAGAAACAAGGTCAGTCAATGGTAACAGAAAATTTTCTGGAACATGACTGGGAGCAAGACACAAGTTTAATCTCATGGGATTACCTTCCAGTGGGGTGTCTGTCTTGCTATTGAATGTGCAAAGGATGTGGAAAAGTTGGCCTGTGTGAACAGCTACCTGCCTTTCCCTTTACCACATTGTAAGGGATATGTGTGGGAGTAAAATTTAAAAAACTTCCCAGAATTATCCTAGGAAAACAATTTATGCTGTGGCAGTCCATTTCCGGTGTATCAACTGCTGCTTTAAAACGTGAAGTTACAGCCAATATTAGAGAGCAATGATGTGTCTGTGTGTCTTGTTCTAAGTTACTCTGTGGCTTTACTAAGTACTTTCTTCCAGTCAATTTTATGAAAGAAATATTTTTTTTGAGAGGAGAGAGAGCCTTTGGGAAACCTCCTATCAATGTGCTGTAGAACTGTAAAGCAGAAGTAATTTTTGCTGTATGAAGTTGCCTAAACTGTCCCATAACAGAAAGTACCAGCCGTGCCTAATGTAAACACATCAGTGCTATGGAATCTGTGCTGTCAGGCTTGACAGCTGTGCCATGTCCATCTGAAAAGTGAACTTTCTGCACATACAGATTTCACCTCCACAGTTCTTTTACATGCATTTATTGGTAATCTTCACAAGTAATTCTAGTTGGTTACCTCTTTGCTATTCCAGAGCTGCATTTTATTTATTTAGCAGATGGTAATTTCCACTGAAGGTCTCTGGCATAAAGGACAGCAGGTTTTTTTGCCAATGAAAATGCTGGCCCGGGTGGCAGTGTCTTTCCTGTACCTGACCTGAACCAAATCCTAGACGTGGTCTGACCGTGTCTTTGTGCCTTCCAAATAATTTCTGGCACAATCCTGGGGACTCTTGTTGGATGGATGTGTTGTGTGAACATGACGGTGTCTTCAATGAAGTAAATTCTCTTGAAAAGTACAAAGGACTTGGCTTTAGGATTCTTTGTGTCTTAAAAAAATACATGTCAAAACTGAAATGTTTGGGTGTAAACAAGAGTGGACTTCTGTTCTCGTGTCAGTTTATGGCCCACTGCTGCCTGGGTGCAAGGGCCAGAGGAAGGTGTGCCAGACAGTGCCCTGTGCCTGGCACAGTGGAGAACCTTTTAAAAAACTGGATTAAAAGGGTGCAGGGAGGAGCTATATCGGAGCAGGAACTTGAATCCAACAACATTCACTGTGTATCTGCTCTGGTTTTGCAGTTGTCTCATGCTCAGGGAAGCCAGAATCCAGTCTTGGTTGCAGGGTATAAATCTGGTGTGTATCTGTTTGCTTCTCAGGAACTTTGCTGGCTGGCAAAGACCATTCCTTCAACTTTCAGTTGCCTGAGTTATCTGATCTTAGATGAATTTCAGCACTTGTTTATAGCATGCAGGAGCTTCTTGCCAGCAGCTGGCTTAGTGTTTCAGATTTTGAAGTATGCTCTGTGCTGCTCTGGTTGAGCTGTAGGGCTTTCAGAGCGTGCTCTCAAGCTGTGCAGCTTTATCTCTCCAGGTGAGCATTCCACTGTTTTGCTATTTCACAGCTGAAGTGGGTAGGAATCTGCTCCTCAAGCGGATCCAAGGGTTGGTCAAGCTGGCAGTGCTGTGGGAAGCTCTGTCCTTTCCCTGCCTTAACCATATAATGGGCAAATGATGAATTGGAGGGCTGCAATTCCCTGCCTGCTACTGCCTTGCACCATTTCATGGTGATTACACACGTACATCGCTCTCAGCTGTGTTTTCAGCTAAGCAAATATCTTATTTCTGCCACGGCTGACACACAGCACTTGAGAAGTGCAGTCCTCTTTAGGGTTGGTTCTGGCTGCGTTTTGCTTCCCAGGTAGGTAGTGTGGTCTGTCTGTCTGTCTCTCTCAAGGCTTTTAATAAGGGTGAAAAGTAAGGAATTTTTATCATGTTGTATTTGGTAGGGTGCACAAGTGCAAAATGGGGTCTTTAGGGTTTTTTTTTTCCCCTCCCCACTTGACTAAAATCTTACTTATGGTTTCTCAATCAGCGTATGGCATGATTGTTTCTTCTGTTTTGTGGAGAGCTAAATATCCTGGAATTCTCTGTGCTTGCAGTTGAGAGCTTAAAAAATTGTAGTGTCCTCTTTTCAAGCTATTTTTTGTCATGTTACATTTTATAAACTGTTTTATAAGAATTATGTATTTCCAAGACAACTAAGTGTGAAAGTGACATATACAGCATGTGCTTCAGTTTCATTGGGAATATTGGAAAAGTTGATTAAGTATTTTAGAAATATACGGTGTGAGTTTTAAAAAGTGTGTTGTGTTTGGAAATAGTTTGCTATTCTTTGATCTACCTGGTACATGTATACCATAGCTTCTGTATGGCTCCTTAATTTTTAAAGTTAAAAGCTGAGTTTAAAAAAATAACTTTAAGAAGTTAAATTACATAATATAATGTACAGTACATTTTAAAATTAAAAATAAGTATCTTGTTTCTAAAGAAGATTCCATGGGATATGTTCTATATCTGTTCTATTTTTCAGCTAAGATTCTCCTAAAGCTGCTGCAGCCTAAATTACCATTTTGCCTCCCTTATATTATCTTTTTTTGCTTTCAAACCAATAACATAAATTTGTATTTTCTTTTCCTACAATTGCATATTTATTCTGGCTGAATTCAAGTTGCATCAGACCACTGAAATACACTATAATTTCTCTGTAACAAAATGGTTCACATTCTTAATGAGCTGTTCACTGTGAGCATCTGCTTGAAGATGAAAATAATTGCTTCCAGATGTTCCCGTTTCAAGAGGAGACATTTACTTTAAATGGCACTTGCTTTCAAAGCAAAAGTTAGGTCCTCTGGATGCAAGAGGAATTGTCAGCTGTTTTAAATCAGTGGAGCTCCATTGAAAACAAACTAGGCATAGTTAGCTGTTTTGTCTATTTTAAGTCACGAGGTTTATGCCAGTTTACTCTAGCTGAGAATCTGATTCCCCAGCTTCAGAGCAAATTGTAAAATTTTGTTTGAGTTGATTAAAAAAGCAAAACAAACCCAAACAGCTGCCTTCATGCTCACTTAGGCCAGGTAGTGCCTCTGTGTTCACACAGAGCTCCTGAACTTGGAATGAGAGGAGCGAGTGTGGCTTGCTCTCCACTACCTAACTAAGGGTAATTTAGGGGTCTACAGGAAAAATAAGGAGTAATGCCAGATGTTGCACTCAAAGGATAGATCTTTTGTTTAAAATCCCTAGAGGGATGCTGTGGCTCCTTGCCTTATTAAGAAATCTTCCTCCCATATCATGGAACACCATGTCAGTGTCCAAAAAAAATTCTAAATGTTGTTTTAGTTCAAGAGTGAATAGAGGCTGTCCGTGGGACCAGAGTTGCCTCATCCTGCTCGTCTTTCTGATGTTCAGTGGCCTTATTTCATATCAAAGTTCTTATTTTTAACTCTGTCTTAACCTGCAGCACTCTGATATCTTAACAGCTGTACAGGGCCTGTTCCAGTCTGGACTGGAATGTGCCTCTGAAACTCATGCAAATTAGTGTTTTTCTGGAAGACAGAGGAGTTATTTGTAATTATAATTGTAATTTGTAATCACCTGTGTAGAAAGCAGCTCCTCTTGGGATTTCATTAGGTCACTGCCTCTTAGAGTTTCTCAATAAAAAAGTCAGTGCAATATCTTTTCCTGATTAGTGCTTGATTTATTTCGTTTGGAGAAGAAACAAAAGAAAAAAGCCAAAACCATGAAGCTACATTTCTGTTTATTTTCCCATCCATACACAAATATCATTGCCAATGTCAGCAGGAATGGGCATGGCATTGGGAATAGTGGGTGGCTGAGATAATTGGTGTTGCAATACAGTTGCAAGTTTAGTACTATTTTTAATTTGTGCAATATTCCCCACCAGACTAAAATAACTTACATGTAGAGCAGATTTTGAAATAAACTTTAACTCTGTAGTCTTTGAAATAACCTTTGTGGCTTCTGTGGCTCCAAGCCATGGTCTACAATGTACTGTAGAGTTTGGGGAAGAGGGAGAGATGAGAAAAGGGTGATGGACGTGGTGATTTCTGATCCCTCCATAACATCAGCATAGACCCAGATTAACTATGGCAACTTCAGTTAAATCACTGCCTTGTAATTCAAAGCACAACCTGCTGTGATTCCTCAGTGTGTTTTGTATGATCAACACACTAATGGGATTTATCAATTACCATAAAGCCTTTTAAGCATTTGGAAATCTACATTCTTTTGTTAAAAATCTATTATGTGCTTGGAAATTTAAGTATCAATTTTTCAGTAAGACCTAAATTCCTGACTGGACTTTTTTCTTTTTGAAAATGGAGGTGACAGAGGCATTTGGTATATGTAATACACTCTGTTAAATTTTGGATGGTTTCTTACTTTGGCTTTCCTGAAGAATGAAAGATTCAGTGAAGGTGTGAATATTGACAGTTCTCCAAACACAGTGATATGACTCCATCCAATGTGTGCAATGTCTTCTCTGCAATCTAGAAAACAAACCTGGGGCACACAAGCAGAAATCATGACCAGTTGTTCCTCCTTTACAATGTTTCTTAGTTTAGACATTGCCTTTCAGGCTCCAGTTAGGACATTTCATTCACTGCAGTTCCCTCCACACTGTGCAGCCTTCAGAAGCTCTCAGGTACTACATGGTGTAAGCTACAATTAGTGTGACTGCAGAGGTGTCCCTTGCCTCTGGTACTCAATTTTGGTTAAGGTGCTCATTCTGTAATACATCCTTTACTGAATAACACGTGACAAGAAGGTCTACAATGTAATTCTAAAACACAGCTTTGTCTGATGAGGGTTTAGGAAGACGCCAACTGTTTTGCAATGTGCCATTGTGTAGGTTTGGGTTTGCTCAGCCTCGGTATTGTTTTCGATTTCATGTCTAGCCCAGGGACTACCTTTGCCACACATTTGCTTGAAATAAGGAGTGGGACACAATGGTTTGGTGATTAAGACAGAACATTTAGATGAAAATAACTGCAGCACTTGAGAAACACGGTTCAAACGGAGGGCTTAACATGGGCCTGCCAATAAAACACATAGCAGTCTGTCAGAGCTCACATAAATAACTGGGGAAAATATTCTGCTTTGCTTTCAGGAGCTGCTAAGTCGCACATCGCTCGAGACCCAGAAATTAGATCTGATGGCTGAAGTTTCAGACCTGAAGATTAAGCTGGTTGGTATGGAAAAGGAGCAGAGTGAATATGAAGAGAAACAGAACAAAGCTGAGGTGAGTTTCTTTCATTAGCTTGTTTTAACTATTTTCCATCACGTGTCTGTGGTGTGTTGTCACACACCTGAGCTTTTGGGCTGAAATCAGCACAGAATAGGATTTTCTGTGCTTACAGTGCAGCCCGTATCACTGAGCCTATGAATTCAGTGGGGAGTACAATTATGCATTTTTGGGATGCGGTTTCTTTTCCTCTCTCTCATTATACTTCAGAGGTTGCTGTTTGGCTTTAATCAAGGCAGAGTCCCTCCCAGAAGCATTTATTACAGTGGGTGTTCACTTAACCCTTTCCTTTCCCCAGGAGCTGGACTGACATGGCTGTGCCAGGCCCACCAGAGCTCTTCCCTCATTTATGTGGCAGAAAAGACTGTCAGCTCAGTAGGATCAGGGGTGCCACAAGCACTGAGATTGGGGATTTTAATGTGTTTGTGGCACCTGGGATGGCATTTGCCTCAAATGAGTCTTTCGCCTTGTGGCTACATAATAAATACTGCAAAAAAATGTCATGGGCTGGAGGCAATTCCAGCCCTTACTCCCCTTCAGATGTGGAGAGATCTGGACATCAAAGGAGTTTTGGGTTTTGCTGTATTGGTTAAGAAAGAGAGTATGAAACAGGGAATTCATCTGAGAAATATCCATATAGTGGTGGTGAGCAGCAGGTGGGAGCTGGGAAGGAAAGCAATCCTGGGAGAGAGAAATTCATACAAATTGCAATGTGTTGCCCTACTCAGTGGTACTGTAAGAGGACCAGCTAGCAGGAGAGGATTGCCTGGAAATGAAGGATTACTGGGTCTGAGATTTATACATTGCTGACTGAAAAAATAAACCCCAAACTTTGTTCCGTATTGACTTGGGAGAACTTGAAATCCAGGCAGCATTAGGAATTGTTTGCTCCCCATAACTCTGCCAATGGAATATGTGATAGCTATGCATCAGTACTTTGCCTGCAGTGACGTAGTTCATTTGGGGTGTGTTTGCTTTCAACTCTTTATTCTCTGAAGTTTTCTTTAGAGATTCAAAGATAACACAAAGAGAGCAATTTCTGGCAGAGCTTGCAAGCCAGAGAGGCACCAGCTGCTGTTTTTACCACCTGTGGCCCTTCTCGTGCTCTTTCAGGCATAATTGTCAGTGCCTTGTGTACAGAAGGGCTGAGCACTCTCAAACTACCTGAAAATCTGAGCAGGTCTGAGCAGCACCTAATGGCTACAGATGGCAGCCTGCTCCCAGTGCTTCCCGTGACATGTAGAATATGGGGATGAGGATTCCTAAATTATTGCAGGGCATGCACAGCCAGCCTGGCTCCTGGAAAGCAGCAAAGATTTTGGGTGCATTTATTGACAGGAATTTTGAGTGCCCGGGAGGTCTGGTCCTGTGAGCTGTCAAATTCTGCTGCTGCTGCAGTGAGGTGTGTGCCCCCTCGGATGGAAAAGTTGAGCTTTAGTGGCCTGGATGCCTCTGTGGTATTGCTCGGTGATAGGACATGTTCCTGCTGAGATGGAAAAGGATTCTAATCTGATGGAAAAGTTGAGAATCGTTGTGTTAAGTATGTGCTGAATTATTAACTACCCCGAGATGTGATTAGGTTTCTGGCACATTGAAAGTCGCAAACCTGTGTGCACAAAGCAAGGAGAACGGATGTTGTAAGGAAAGCTGTGGGAAATAAAACATTTTTGGTCTGCTTGTTGAACTATTTGTGTAATTGTTTCAGATTCTCCTGAATAAGCATTAATCCAATTTATCAGGACAAACAGGAGTTGCTTTCAATCAAATTGGATGCTTAATTGAATTCTAATGCTGTAACCCTATTTATGTTCCTTTTCCTGTAAATGATAACTAATTTTTCAATACAGACACCATTTCAAACATCAGAATTAAATTTATTAATTAATTATTAATTTTCTGTACACTATTAGACTACGGTTGCTTAAATTTGGTAATATTTTGAGTGTTTTCCTGAACTCTTTGCCTCCACTGCCCAACTACATCTTTCTAATGAAGAAACTACTTTGACAAGTGCAGTCTACCTGTAGTTTGCTCTTGGTTTTGGCATCCAGTAGTTAAACCATTTTAAACAGCTTGTTAATGATACTTCATGGCTGACCCAGCTATTTTTAAATATAATAATGGGGTTTAAAACGTTTAAAATTAAATGTGGCATCGCAGGATCATTCAGCTCAACCATGTTTGCTCTGTATTCTAATTTTGTGTCTGCTTATTTCACGGCAGCTGTTTCCAGTCACTTAGAATTTATCTATAGAATTACTTTTCTGGTTGGGCTGGGAGGAAAGAAAGCAAATTAAGATATCCTTCTAAATATGAGCGAGTTTTAATGTGTGAGATTGGTTTCACTTTATCTTGTGCAGCTGTCATTTAGGCTTGGTCTTAGTTAGCAGCAAAGAGTTTATCAAGCATCTCTAACCTCCTCTCAAAGGGATTGATTTCACACTGAATGCCACTTGTCTCTGGCTCTTCAAAAGCACATACTAAATATAAAGTGCCATTTATTTTTATATATATTACACAGGGGCCAGGAGAATAGCTGCTTTCAAATGGACTGTCTCACTCCTGGCTTTGTCATTTTAATTCCTTTCCTGTGGAATAACGCACTACTTTTGACGCAGTAATGCTATGAAGGTTTCTGGGGTCTCACCTGAGGGGCTTGTGTAGCTTTTCTCTTACCTGAGAAGCCTCAGAAATTTTGAAAATGTGTTTTTCTTAATGTAACAAGGTATGAGCAAGCAGCATTATCAAAAGATTTATGACTGCCCTGGTGTCTGCTCTGCCTGAACATGGACAAAAGAGACTTTCTGTCCCTGTCAGGAGACTGCAGCAGTAATTGTGCATTCCAGCTTGCCTAACAGCCCTTCTTCTGTCCTGCTTCTTCCTTTTGTGGCATGGGATAAGTCTGTGGGTTTGGCTATAAGCTGCTGGCAAGTATTTAGTGGCTTTTGTAGCTTCTGAATTAAATATCTAGTGCAAAGAAAGCTACTTGCAATTCCGAAGAAACCTGATTCAGTGAGCCACTGACTCCCACTGGGGAGTCTGGTGCATTGTCTCATCTGAATCAAGGTGTTGTAGTTAGTGTTAATGAATGTTCGTGCTGTGAAAGGACCTCCAAAAGGCCTGTTCTACCTTGAAACTAGAAACAATGGTGAAGGCACAAGCTTGAGTTCCACTTGGGATAAGAATTTCTGCCATTTCTGTGCTGTCAAGTTGGCCCTGTGGGGATTCTGTGGATGCAGAGTGCTTCCCTTTCCCCTTTTGTGATGATAAGGCAAAAGAGAGAACTGCAAGGTGGCAGCAGAAGTGTTTCTGGACTCCCCCATGCCACCACAACTGGAGCAGCTGCCAGTCTGTGCTCAGAAGTCTGTGCATCCTGTTCTTCTCCAGAACCCTGTGTGGGTGAACAGAGCTCCTGCCGAAGAGGAGCACAGACCAAGCCTCAGTGCTTAAAAGAAAGTGAGGGATATGGATGTGTGTCCTGACAGTTCCAATCCCTGGCTGGGATTGCTCTGTGAGGTACCTGATTGTGGACAGGACAGCAAAAAAAGAAACCTAATTCTCATTTATGTCCCTTAAAGCTTTGTTGGATGAAAGAGGATGAGCATCAGACATTGTGATCGTGACTGAGCATAATATGTATAAAGTAAAATATATGTAATGGCTTTTCTGAATTTCATCTTAAGAACAGTGAGCTAGAAAATACTCAAATGTGTGAAACTCTTTTGTATGATTTAGGTGAGTCTGTGAATGTTTAAAGTTGACTCTGGATGCTGTTACCGTCCTCTCCCTGCAGTAGCTGTTCCCTAAGACTCTTGATTTCCTGCAGAGTTGAGGTTACAGGAGGATTGTTGGCAACTCTAATGAAGAAAATAATAAAAAAAAAAAAAGATTTGCCATGTCATCTGTTGTTCTGTCCAGTGAAATCTTTTTCACTTCTCCGGAAGATGGATTAAGCTCGTCAAATTTATTCCACTTGAGAAGACTGAGAAACTACAAAACTTATGTTGTTAATGTACATGAAAACTAAGAGAAAGGCACTTTAAACCTGTGATACCTGAAAAAATACCCAGTGCTATTTGCTAAAAGTCAGGGAGATTCGGTGAAATATTACTTAGATTTTCATACTTGACTTTGGTTTGCTTTCTAAGCTGGATTTTTGTGTGTGTATATCACCTATACACAAATCCAAGAAGCTGGCCAGCAAATGAGTGCACTTTGAAATAATTACTTTTTCTTCTGTGTTATCCTCCTGATTTCTCCTGCATCTGTTACTTAACTCCTCCTCCATTTCAAGATCCTGCCCAGACAGCAAGAGAGGCAATGGAGTTATTTTTCTGCCCCATACTAGACCTGGAAGCACAATTACTTTGCTAGTAAACTCTGTGTATAAATTGTGAAAGATTAGGCTATGGCCCCAGCTGAGCACTTTGCAGTTTCTTCCTCCTGGATGGTTTGGAAGTGCAAATGAATGCAATCAAGTTCCATTTCAACAAAAGTGTGCCTCTGAGCCAGCATATTAAAATATGTTCCAAATATTCCCTCACATAACTGTAAAACTTTCCAAAAAAAGTTTCTGATCTTAACTTCAGAGTCAGAATCATGAATTAGTCTGGAATGTAGATTCTGTTCCATGTAAACTGTGGCTTTGTGCAATATTCCTGTTTTATATTCATTTACATTACTTTATCAGGACACAAACACATAATCTATCTTTTTTTAGTTTGCCTTTGATGTGCTTCATGTAGTTCTTTGTGCTGCAACTGTAGAAATATATTCTTTACATCATTTTGTCTCACCTGTCTTTTTTTTTTTTTTTCTTTTTTTTTTCCCTTTCCTCCCATGTTTTCAGTCAGTAGTGAACCTGATCAGTGACCTGCAGGAGCAGATGTGTAGACTGCAGCTGGAAATTAACAGTAGAATCCAAGAAAGAAAGTCTCAAGATAGGAAACCAGACTTGACCCCTAATGGTCCCCAATCTGGTGCAAGATCAGTAGAGAGTCTGGGCCAGAAGAATTGTTCTCGGTGTGATGTACGAGAAGTACCCCCGGGCAGAAGCCTCTGTATTGCCTCTTCTCTCTCTTGCAGAAACTAAATTCCACTAACCAGAGCTACCTTGGGAATGTTTTGGCATTAATCTTTGTGGCTTTCATTAGCAAAGAGTGAGAGTGCCATAAAAATGACCAGAAAAAAATCCCAGCCCAGACACTCCACCCCAGTTGCTGGGACAAATTTGTTCACCTTTGATGGCTGTCTACTAAAGCACAAAAAACCCCAATCACCCCTTTCAGCTTTTTCACAGTTTCCATTTCACTTGTAAGTCTGTAGTGCTGGTGTGGTGTGGGTTTTCTGGATTTTGGGGTTGAGATTTGTCTGATGTGCAGCATGCTGGCATGGTTTGGTAGTTTGCTACTTTTCCTCATGATGATGCCACCCCAGCTGTGCTTGATGGTGTGGCCTGACCGGTCCTCTGAACACAGATTCTTGATTCCTGGATATCTTAAAAGTTTAACACAGGTATAAAATAATTTCAGCTAAAACTCTCTGACACGCACCCTTTCTTTTTCTAATGATAATATCAAAGTGAATGAAAAGAGCCATAATAAAAATTATCTGCTTGTCCTTTTAAAATAGCGAATCCAACATGGTTTTGTTTATTCCCTGACATTAACAGGTGCCAGAATTTACATAACAGATCCTGGTTGTATTTGATCAAAAATATGTCACGTGCCAAAACAAAAGCTACTTTGCATAAATGGCTTAATTTCACTGAAGGTGGACTGATACTGGTATGCCTAGAAAAGGCCATTTTAATACTTGCTTTTAAATCAGATTGCTTTAGTTGCCACATCTCTTTGGTTAACATTTGGATCCCCAGAACTCATAAGTAATCTGCTTATATTGTGAGGGAGTTTTTCAGTAATTTCTCCCATGGGTTTTATATTATAAAAAATAACTATTTTGTGTGTTACACCTATTTTGACAGTAGTGCTGTTGTTTCTGGGCTCATGTTTGTGCAGAACTGCTTAATGGGCTATTAGAACTACAAGCTGTAGATAGGAGAAATATCTGAGAGTCAAATCTGGGAGTCATTCAAAATAAATGTAATCCAAGATGCTAATGAGGTTTTTAAGGTATATACTGAACAGGAGTCCAAAATTGGGTTACTCCTCCAAACTTTTCCTTTCCTCAGTTCATTTTAAGACATTTTGTCTCGTCAGAGCTCCATCAGGGATTTAATAATATTGTCCTTTAGAATGAGCAAGATACAATTCTATCAAGGAATGGGAGAAGGGACATTTAAGGGACAGCTTCTTAGAGTAGGTCACAGTTTTTAGTGTTCAGTGTTCAATACTGTGTGGTTCACGCATGACCTGTAACTCAGGACTAAGAAAAATTAATATCTGCTATAAAAACCTTACCTTTAACTTCCATTCTTCCTCTGCAGGGTTTGCTGCAGGAACTTCGACACCTCAAAATTAAAGTGGAAGAACTGGAAAATGAAAGAAATCAGTATGAGTGGAAATTGAAAGCAACTAAAGTAAGCAGAATCCTTGGCATTTTCTAACGACAGGCTTCTATCAGCTGGGAAGCGATATGCTCCACTTCTCATCAATATTTACTTTTCTTACATTTACCTTGTGGCAGGGTAACTATGAAGTTTTCTTTAACCATTTTTGGAATAAGTACTTCGGTTTGAAGGTGTTGTAGCCTTTTTTGTGCCTTTTGCTCCCTCCATGCAGTTTTCAGCCTGCTACTCTTTGCTATTCTTATTTTAAGAAACCACAGAAGGCATTTTGACTTGCAAAGATCTGCTCAGAGTAAAGGCCTCTTTGAAGGCTTTCTGGCCTTGCTTTGTGTAATGGTGACGAGCCTCTGTGGAATATACTTTCCAGCCTGAAGAGACATGCAAAGCTTGTTGGGTGTTTGCTTACTATGGCATTTGTTTTCATAGACAGTAAGCCCAAAATACACCATTAGCTCATCTGCTTTGACTTTGTGTATATCAAAGTACATGGCTGCCTTACACTGCTGTTGACCTTAAATCCTGCAAAGCTGCTGGATCATAGTCTGGAGAAACTTGACATGTGAAACATTTAATCATTTTCCCCATTAATTAACTTTTCTAGTGGAATGTTCTCGCTGTTATTTCTAGTTTGAATGTTTAGCTCTTTTCCACTAGGTTAAAAAGCACCATATGATTTTGCCTTGTTGTGATGTAATCACATCTCCTTTCATTTGTCTAATAATCCCTGTTCATATGAATGACTGATTCTTGAGTTGTGGTTGAATCTTGGAGAAACATTTCAATTTATTAAACTGAATTTTCTATTTAATGTTTGATAGCTTGATCCAGACACGACAAACAGCTATTATTTGTATTAGCATTTCTGTCTTTTGAGAATTCTTGGATGAATAACAGAATGTTGCTGTCATGTCTCTTTTTCCTACTAAGATAATAGTTCTTCAATCCATGAAAATGTTTTCTCTGACGTGGTGGAGATGAGCAGTCTTTGGGAAAATATTTTCTCAAGCAATGTGTGGCCAGCTGCCAAAACAGATAGAAATTATGGAAAATGTAGGAGCAGAATGAAAATAGGAAAGAAGAATCATAAAACCCACTGAGGGAGAGAAGATGCAGGACTGGAAAGGAAGAAAAGTACGAGGAAAGAGGGAGGAAGCAGAAAAATAATCGTAGAGATGACCTGAATTAGACATTAAGGGAAAAGAGGGCATTTAAAAGAGGTCTGAGGTCAAGTAGACCAGGGGAGGCAAATCCAGATCTGGTACTAAGAGGTCTGCAAGCTTTTGTCTTCCTATTGCTCCAGCTTCTTAGCTGAGAAATTGGAATATCTCCATGGCTGGATATAAAAAGCATATTAGTCAGTGGGAAGTGCAGGAGCCCTTCAGAGATGCAACAAGGCAGATTCTTCTATTCCACGTGGGATTTTAGGCAGACTGTTGACGTTATCCTGCAATCCAATCTCTTGCTTCCTGAGGAAAATAAGTTTGTGTGTTAATTAATCTGTGTTTCTTCCTATTTGGATAATGTTTTTTGGTGTTTTGCATTTTTCCTGCTTTATTTAATATTTTGAGAAACTGGTCACATTAGTGATTTTTTTTGTTCTTTCCTTTTTCCACCCCCCCCCCCCCNAACTGCAAGGATCCTTGGTGTGGTTTTGCAGGGCAAATACAGAATGTTGATACACAGAAGTTTTGAGACCTCTGAAGAAAATCTCACCAAACTGCTGACTTAGTGAAATATACTGTTAGCAATTTTTCTCATAAATACAAAAACCAGATTAGAACCACTGTATTTCAAGCTGAACAATCACAGAATTCTCCTCCCTCTGTCTTGTTGAGCTCTTTAATGTGGGATTTTCTATCCAAATCTGGTGGCAGCCCAAAATTGCAGTAAATTGCAAAATTGCAGTATTTTGTTGCACGTGTGTGGTTGTTTTCTAGGCCATGCTTTCCTTCAATCCTACTTGCTATTTTGAGGATGAACAGTTTTGTTATCCTGCTGAGAAGGCTCAGCATCAATAGATTCTCAGTTATACTAATAAGTAGTAACTAGGATTAAAAATAATCAGTATCTCTTTAAAAATTCTTTTATATCTTTTGGTGGTCTTCATCCAAAGTCTGAGTTCCCTACAACAGTCATTATTATTATATGAACAACTTTGCAGTTTTGAGGGCTTTCCAGAGTTTCCTTACCTACATAAATCCTTGAAAATGTTACATTTAGCTGTGTCTGTCTTCTCCAAGAGCTAATTGCATTGGGAAAAGTGAGCTTCTCTAACAGGAATAGGATAACACAGCATAAATATGTACAGTTGTTGTAGTGTTTATGAAATTCCCTGAGTTGGTGACTGACCTCAATCACGGTGTTACACTCGCACATCTTCTAGTTCCTGGGAAAGAATCACAGACAATGGGTGGGGAAGTCATTCTGGGCTTGTTGTGCTCTCTTTCAGGCTGAGATAGCCCAGCTCCAGGAGCAATTGGCTCTCAAAGATGCAGAGATAGAACGCTTGCAAAGTCAGCTCTCCAGGACCTCCTCATACACTGAAGTGGCAGAAAGAGGTAAGAGGAAGGAAATCAAAATTCAAAATCCAAACCCCTACTTTAACTTTGCTTTGGTAGCAGCTTGGCGCAGGATTTCAAAGGAATAAAAAGAGGTAGAAGAATGAATTACAGAATTTATTTTGGGAGGAAAAGTGGTGTAAATTAATTCTGTGTTCTGGTAGGGTAGAGGCCTTTACTGTGTGAAATTCTGTTCCAATCTAGAGGCAGCACAAATTGAAAGAAGTATCCTCAAGGCCTTGGAAGTTTTTCTGTTGGTATTTTAGTTATAAATGTAAAGAGTCCTTGTAGTTCAATGGGAATTTATTTTTTGGGTATACCTTGAATATTTCTTTGAAAAATCTTTAAAGTTCCTGGTTTTTAAGGAAAAAAGTCACAGTAGTAGCTAAGCCTAATGTTTCAATGCCCAGACATTCTAAAAGAGAGTCATTGTTTCCTTTCTTCATGGCTATGTGCAATTCAGTCTCACTGTCCCATGAAAGGCTGAACCAGATCAGTGTCCCTTCCAGCCTGGGCTGTTTTAGGATTCTCTGATACTGCAGGTTTCTGCTTGAAGCCTGCACTGTTGACACAGGTCAATGGCAAACAAACCAGTTTGTTTAGCCTTTGGTCTCAACCAGTGGTGCCACAGTTCTCAGAAACATTGACTCTCTGGGGCTCCTGCTGGCTGCTGGGCCATGAGAATATGGAATTAGTGACCCTTTTCCTCTGCAGCAGCGACACTCATCCACGCAGGAATATTTGTGTGTAGTTTACCACGGTGCATTAGCTTTGCTGCACTAACAGCTTCCGTGGGTGTTAACTGAGTGTTAACTTCCAAAGACTGCCCTGGCTGAGACGTGAATTTCCATGTGCTGCGCTTCCTCCTTCCCAGGGCTTCCCAAGAACCTCCTGTGGGTCATTCCAGCAAAGTGACTTAACATCTCCTTGTGCTGATTTCACTCAGCTGCAGAGCTTGTGCATGTAGAGAACTGCATGTCTAACCAGAAAATTCATTTGCCTAACAGTCGTGCTTGGTAGAGGAACCCTTCTACTAATAGAATTGTGTATTTTCTGTGAGATTCCCAAATAATTTATGGTATTTCAAAGGAAAGATAGAGGTATGACAGCAAATCTAGAGCTCAGCAGCATTCAGCTTCTAGAAGTGTGTCCTGTCCATGTTGAAAGTGGGTGAAACTGTCCTTGATTCCAGTGGCAGAAGAATCAAACCCTGTACAGAATCTGTGGGCTACGTTCAAGGAAAGCACTTAGACTGTATTTGAATGGAAACAGTAACAATCCTTTTGCAAAAAAACTTAATTTATCAGAATTTTAGGTGGTCTTCTCAAATAAAGTTGAAAAATAATGTCAGTGTACTTGTAGTATGCTAGAATGCATATCCTAATTAAATTGCAAAATTGATCTAATGTGTGCTTTTTCTACATACTTTATTTGACTCTCACCACTTACCATCGTAGAGGAAGTTTATAGGAGAAGGCTAAAAGAAAAACGTAAGCCCTGCAATTCCCTTTTGCATTATCTCACTGTTCCTTTCACACCAATTGTAACTCAGATGCATTCTGCAGCAGTAATCCCATATTTGTTTAGATTTGGCTGTCTAATTGTAATACACACAAGACACTGCTTTCACTGCTTGCAGCAAGCAGACAGCTCCTTGCCCTGTTCAGTGAGATTTCACTTCAGAAATGAAGGTCAGAGGTTCACAAATCAAATTGTTGGACTTCAAAGGGACATTGTCAAGGTTAACAGAGCCAAAACTTAACATTTACCCCCTTTTATTTGCACATATGTAAACCTCATTTAATATCTGGAAAGATGGCTTTAATTGAAAGCCTTTCTCTTCGGAGGGGAGGATTCAGGCTTTTTTTTTTTTTTTTTAATCACTGCATTAAATTAAAGGAAAAAAGTCTGAATAAATGTTCCTATGCGTGATGATGTTAATAAACATTGTAAGTAAAATTTGCTTTAGTGTGCTTAAATCTACCTTGACACCAGTCCTTTTTGAAGTCTAATATTTATAATGAGAAATTAGCAGGACTGCGATTTTTTAAAATGTCTTCCAGTTGCTTGCCCACTGCCTGCTGGCTTTAGTTTTTGATTTGGCTGTGCCTGTGCATGTCCTGTGCCTCTTCTGTGAGAAAATGCCTGCGAGGTTCATTTACATGTTTTAAAACTTAATCATTGCAAGGTGTGCACTTTCCAGAATCCCTGCAATAAAAACTAATTACAGCTTCTTTGAGTACTTTAGCCATGACATTGTATGTTCAACATTCAGTTGTAAAACCTTTTTTCACAGATGCTCTTTTGCAATATTGATTTTTCTTTCCCCTCTCTCCCTTCATGCCTGCTCCATATCTGTTTTCATGGGTTTTTGTGAACAAGTGGGTCTGGTTTAATGTCAAACTATGAATTCCTTAAGTGGTAGTTACAACAGATGAGCTATTTCAGGTTCTGTCTCCATCACACTTGGTTTTAGTCAGGAGGACTTGCTGAGACTATTGTGTAGAGAAAAATGAGAGATTTGGTTCAGCAAAGTTAGGACATGATTGACAACCTCATACATTTTCAGAGAGTGTGTTCTAATTGACTTGACTGTTACATTCCTGGATAACCTCTATCACTAAATTGTGTGTGAGGAAATTCTCCATTAGCTTGTGATGTAGATTTTAACCTAGTTATTCCTACTCAAACATTTAAGTAAATAACATTTTACAGAATTTCCTTGTATCAAACCAGTTTTTTGTTAGTTTTCATTCCCAAGTTTATGAATGTCCTTTAATTGCTTCTCATAAGCTGCCAAATACTTTTTCTCAGATGGAATATAATTCATTTTCAACCCCACATAGAATTATTTCCTTAAGTATATAACAGCAAACACACTCTCATCTTTTGCAAAATAAGAGTCAATGTTTCTTTTCTTTTCCACTGCTTGACTTTCATCGTTTAAAATAAAATTATGTAGTCGTTTGTAAGCAAATCCAGGATGTTTGTGTTGTGCAATGCTTTTAATAGTTCAGCTTCTGAAAAAATCTACATTAAATGTAGTTTAGTAGTGCACTGGGCATGCCATTGACATGGCTTTGGTTATTAGTAAGAACATAGGGAGAGTATCCCAAAACATCTATTTACAGTAAATATAGCAAGTTTATTTCTCTTACAACATCTTTAAACATTTTTAGACCAAGAAGTTCAACGGTTGAAGATAGGAATGGAGACATTATTGGCTGCAAATGAAGAAAAGGTGAGAAAATAATCCTTGTTCTACATATTAAGAATGAAATTATAGGTTTGAATCTCTGAAATGTTCCAAAGAATACACCTTCCACAAGGACTAAATGAGAATTGTAATTTCTGTGATCATAAATCAAGCCATGGGATTTTCCTGTATGGTGGCACACTCATATATGATCAAATAGACAATAATATGCATCCCTAAAAACTTCCTTTAGTAAGTGGGGAATCTAGACAGGCCAACATTAATTCTGGAGAACATTAATGCGGCTCATAACATTTATTTCTCAAAAAGCCATAATGTCAAACCCTTCTGGTTTCCTTATATCTGTAATTTCACATTGTCCAGCAAATATTGTGTGCAAAGGCAAATAACATTCCTTACAAGGCATGTGAGAGACTTGAGCCTGTTTTCATGAAAATCACAGAGATGTAGTACAGTGTTTCTGCAATTAAAAATGAAGGATCTTAAATGTGATTTTATTTATTTAATGTTTTCCACAGGACTGTCGGATAGAGGAGCTGACACTGCTGCTAAGCCAGTACAGGAGGGTCAAGGACATAATGATTGCAGCTCATGGTAAAATGTCTTGTGAATAATTTCCTGATTTTATTTTAAGTTTGTGGTGTTTCCTGTGACCATTATGACCTGTGACCATTAGCCAGGTTTTACAGCATAAAATGATATTAGGAGAATTCATTTCCCTTCCACTAAGGAAAATCGTGACAGCTGACTAGACAAGTTTTGTTTGGAAGGAACAACTGAAAACCGACTTTGCTTTGCTGCACACAATTCTGTGTATTTACCTTCGAAATCGGGGGTGGGGGGGGAACCTTTGTCCCATTTCTCATTTACACTGTGGGAAGTGGTTTGGGTTTTAGGACAATCTCATTTTAAGTTGCCACCATACTTTTGAGCACTGAATTTAATCTGGGAAACTTGACCTTCTGAAAGGACAGTTTTGTTCCACGCACATCATCACATTAACAAGCAATAACAATATTTTTAGGCCTTGTATGGCAGAATGGAAACTTGTGTTTAACGCACAAAAATAGGGAATGAGAGTAAATGTGTTTAACACACAAAAATAGGGAATGAGAGTGTATTTAACACACAAAAATAGGGAATGAGAGTAAATCTCTCTCTGAATGTTCATTAAATAAATAAATAAACAGGAGCAAGGAGCAAGCCATGATGCTCTGGATTATTGAGCTGATAGTGCAGAGAGCATGATGGTGTTAATGTACACTGGCGTAGATACTCCCTAGAGTGTAAATAAAACACAGTGAGGCTCAGCATAGTAAAACAAATAAAAACCCCAAACAAAAACCTGTGTAGGACCTAGAGTATATACTGAGATCATCCACACTGGGGTGTGTACTGTGACAGACTGAGAGTAAGAACAGGGTATCAACCTCAGCTTGCCCCAGAACACCAAACTGTGACTTGCAAGTGGTTCAGAAGCTGCCTGACAAGCAGCTTAGGGGCTCCCAGCAGAGCACAGAGCGCAGCTGAAAGTGGTAAATGTGTTGTTCTAATATAAATCAGCTTGCTGGGAAGTGAGAACCCAGAGGAAGGGTGGGAATCTACAGGCATCAGGGAAAGACTGGAGGGGAATTCAGAGGCCAAAGAATTTAGACTGTCTGAGATGGCCCTAAAAGTTTTTTCTTTGCCTGTTTTTCTCCCTTTCTACTTTACTCTCTAATGCTTTCAGGCTCTTCTGTCTCTGGTGGCAATGAAGAGGAACTTGAGGCAACTTTAAGGAAGTGGAATAATTTGAATAACTCTCAAGGAGAATTACTGAAAACAGAGGTACGGATGTTTTAGAAGCATGTTCTGCTGTATAGATGATTTCTTGGTGTTGGTTTCTCTGTAGTAACGTAGATGAGGGTTCAGCCCTGGCCAAATCTTTGTATTTCTTGGTATGGGCACAGTAGATTCAGCATCAGGCACCAGAGCTACAGGCTTGAAACTCTTGTATTTTACCCAGGCCTCTGCAGGAGAATTGTCACCAGCTGTGCTCCCGCCAGTGCCACACAAAGCCATGGAAACCAGGCAAGACCTTTCTTTCTCATGTTTCATGTGGGTTGTCCTAAATTGTATTATTTATACTGTTTAACTGTTGGAATCTTGTCCTGACTGTTCTTGGCTGTGTTGTCGTTTTGGGCACTTGTGAAAGCTGTGCTTGTCATGGAGTTTGCAATGCTTAGTTGTTTCAGGTTTAAATTATAGGAATAAATCAGCATTTTTATATATCAGAAGATATATGCATTATAGTCCCTAAAACTATAAAATTTATTTCTATTTTAAGTGGAAACATTCCAGTATCTTCAAGTAACTTAACCTCTCCACCAGAAGAATCTTTGGAAATCATGAATAGGTAAGAACGAGTAACTGTCATTGAAATGTAAAACATTTTTCCTCTTTAAAATCCCTAAATGCTGCACATTGCTCACAGAGAGTTACTGTTGTGCTTGTTAAGACCTCCTAAAGTCATCCATAGACACAAGGCTAAAGCTCCCCATGCGCCTGGCTGCCTTTCACTGTTTCTGACTTCATCTACTGCAGTTTTCAATGCCATGATTTTCAAACTAAAACCATAATAAAATAAATGAATCTCTTAATTCTGAGCTATGTTTTATGCAGACATTATGTGACCAGTACAGCTGTTGCATCAGACACTGGTGATATAAAAACAAACCATGTTGGATTAACTGCTGCTTTTTTGCCTGTCGCTCTTTTCAGGGTTTCACAGAAAAAAAAGTCAAGTAGTTTAGAAGACTTGCAGAGTGAATCCTTGGAAAAGGTTGGTTTATTTGTAATCACAGCCTCTGCTGTTTAATGTCACAACTAAAAGACAAAGATCAAGTATAAACATTCTTTTTGTTTCACATATAATAACTTTAACCACCACTAACTCTCTGTGTGGGGAAAGAGCCCTAGTGATAAAACAGCTCAGGTTCTTTTTCCACCCCATTGCCAAGCTGGTTGACACACCCATATGGACACACCTTCAAATTCAGTTTTTCCCCTGAGAGAAACAAAAATATTTAAGAGAAATACAAGAAAAAATGAGAAGTCATTTTGTTTAACTGCAGTATTATTTTGTTTATAGGTGTTTTTAAAATATTTTTTACTTCCAAATCACTAAAAATATTAAGGCAGCTAATCCTGAAAGTAGCTAGATGTTGGGACTGCGTATTTCCACACAGGATTCCTTTTTGAGTGTTTGCATTAACTATGGCTGCAGTTCCCTTAGCTTTCTATTACAAATGGCATTCCTGAAGATGGCAGTGACGTTGCCTTAGTTAAAGCAGCAGGAGCACTGTTGATACTTCAAAGGCTTTCATTCCATTCCAGAACAAAACTTCCCAATTTGCAAAGTCTTGTTACACTGTGGTCCAGAGTCTTGTTTTGTCATTATGTACACTGTTATTTTTCTACACTTTTGTAATTCTGCTTTTTGACACTGTTGTTGATTTCTGTACTCAAATTAGGCTTAATACCAGGTTACCTACACCCAGTAATGCCATTTAAACCAGATGTCAGTAACACGATTGCTCCAGTTCTTGAATTTTAAAAAATTTTTCCTAAATATTCTAAATTTTTTCTTGAATTGCTGGAGATGACACTGACCAAATAGAATGTGTGAAATTCATGCTACATTTGATTGTGGTCACACACACGTGACAAATCAGAACTAACATTTCATTCCATGAAGAATTGATGTAAAGTTTTCTTGTCTTAACTTTTTGTTATTTTCTCATCTTAAATCAAAAATCTGAATTTGTCTCTGTGACATGCTGTGATAAGGCTGTGCCTACACATTTATGCTGTAAAAGTGCTCTATCCATGAAATCAGAGTCCATAGGGGAAGAACCTACCAAGGATATGAGAGAACTGTAGCAAGCCCTCCCCACATTCAGCAAGGCATTTAAATTGTGTGCCCTAATTTAGGCACAAGGCCTCTTAATGAAATGGCTGAGACCTCCCTGTGTGTATCAGTGAGTGGCTAAATGTGAATATTGCAACCAAAACCAAGGCCTAGAAACTTTGTTTTGCTGACACAGCATGACAAGACAGCTTTTTGCATTAAGTCAAAGAGAACCTGGGCAAGCAGCACTGTTTGCTGGAGTTATTCTGCCTTGCTCAAAACTCAAATTCCCATTGCTTCCAGCAATAATAATAATAAAATAATAAACCACATTGGTGTCCCTGACCTAACCGTGGTGGAATTTTTATCACTTGGTTCCTATCAGAGCTCTTTATGATTTCAGCTGGATCCATACAGGATTGTGTGTGTTGTTTTATGTCAGTTGTTTTCATATTGGTCCCACTGTTAAACAGCTGTTACGTTCCCAGCTCAGAGTAAGTCTAAAGGGACCACCCAGAAACCTGAAAATAGCAAAATTCCTTTGATCACAACAGAACTTAAACAGGAATTTTGTAGAGCGGGAAATGAACAAACACAATTAGTATTAAATATTGGATTGAAATGAAATGAAGAGGTAACAGTCCTTGTAATATATTGTCCATACATTAAACAGCATCTCTATAGCAATAAGACTACAATTGATGTTCCATGTATGTATGTTAATACTAACATTTGTCTGTTGCTTTTTTCCATAAAACTTTGAAATTGCCCTCCCCGAAACTCCGTAGTATGTAGATGGAAAACCAGCACAGCCTGTTGTAGAACAAGAGGTATATTAACTGCAACCTTTCCTAACAATTCTCTGTTGTGATGTGATGTGCTGTGATGGTATGGCTGGGTTTGCATTTTATATTCATTTTCTCTTTAAAATGTTTGCATAGTTCCAGTGCTGACAAACAAAAGGGGGTAAGGATTTGAGAGGGAAATTTCTTATTTTTTACCTTTTAGATAAAAGTTTGTTACATGAAGCTGAGGTCAGTGAATCTCAGAATATACACTGCTGACGTAAGACACGATTTCTCTACTCATACAATATTTTTGGTACAAGTTGGGATGTACTCCTGCAGTTGCCAAAAAGGAGCAGGAGCTGAGGAACTAAGCAATCTGGCCTGCAGTTGTAGGATCCAAAGAATCCTTGAGGCCTTGGAATAAGAATAGATAAAGCAGTGGTTGTGTCATTAAATATTTAATGTATCATCCTGTCACAGAAAAAGTTTTCAAACAATTTTGTTGGAATGGGGTTACTAAAAAGGAGCACGCTGCATGTTCCTCTATACTGAATATGGTTTCCATATTTCCAGTGCAAAGTTTTCCTATGAAACCTCCATTCTGATGCTGAAATATTTACCAGTGTGAGTTTATTGCAAAACATATATTGGATGTACACCATTCCCACCAAAAATGTCAATTGGAGGTGCACGTTCATTGCTTGTCTCAAAAAGCATCTCTGCCCTGTAGTTTTCACCCAGAGTGATGGCTCATCCATCTTTTCACCTGGATTCAGTATTGGAGAAATCCCAACAAGCTATTTCCAAAACTGGAGGCTAAAGTACCTCTGTGAAACGTGCTTTGCCTGGAAAAGGAACTTATTTGGCTCAAAACTGTCAGATTTATGAGAACATTTCATCTACCCTTGTACAAGGAGCATGACGCCCAAGTAGACGATCACTTGAATGCAAGGAAAATTAGGTTCTGTAATAGAACTGGCAATTATATTTAGCTGTAATTATTTTTTTAAAAAAGCTTCACATTTACAATTCTGTCTATGCAAAGATATTTTTGTCCTTGCAGAAGTTAAATTTCTCTACCCTGAGCTTGGTGTTGATTTTTTCACTGTTACTAATGGTGGTGGGAAATATGTTTGAGAAAATTTGAGGCATACAAATGCTTTTGGGTTAAATTCCAGCGAGATACAATTGTGAGGCAGAAGCAGAGACAGTCTGGTGAAAAATAGGGGGGAAAAGTGATCTGAGAAGTAACTAAACACATTTTTGGTGCTATCAAAGTTGACCTTGAAAGGATCAAATGATTAAATAGTGCCAGGGTCCTAGAGGAAAGGGAGACAGCTAGAAAAATTCTTATGGCAAAACCAGGTAATATTTAACATATATTTTAAAGTAATACACAGTGGCTGAAGTGGGACGAGCCGATGAGGGAAGGCAAGACTGTGTCTTAGAAAACTGTCAGCTGACTGATGGGTTTAAATGGAGTTGTCTGTAAGCAGGAACATGCAGGGACAGGAGTCATTTTGAACCATACTTTTTCTCAGCTTTGTGTACTGGATTGCAAATGCTGTGAGCGATTTGATTTTGTATTTATTTTATCTTTCCCTCTTTTAAAACCAACAGAGTAAGCCAGTGGTGAAAGGCAGCAAGTACCAAACGTTGCCAGGAAAGCTGCCCCGACCCCTGCAGAACGGAGAGCAGGGAATGTACAACTCCCCAGACGGATGTGGCATGAGTGACAACGATGACAACGGCATCCCAGGCCTGAGTATGTACCTGTGCCTCTCCCAGAAGGAAAATCCAAACTGTTTGAGGGATTGGGCCATAGCATGGGATGGAATCTGCTAAGCCAGAACAATGCAGTATGATGTTCACATGGTTCAGTTAGGGAATGCTGTACTACTTTTATTTTTTTAACGAATGCCAAAAATATTCCCATAGCTCATGGCAGAGTGAAGGATCAGTTTAAGTTAGAGGGTTTTTTCTGTTGCACTTGATAATACCATTTGAAACTTTACTTACAATTATCAAGAACATGAACATTTTGGGTAAAAATGCTTGTATCATCACTGTTGGTTGCTGTAGCTGGTGGGGTAGCTTAAATAAGTGAAAATTTAACTTGCTACCATGCACATAAACATGCGTGGATTTTGGAACTACAAATATGTTGGCATTCCACAACCACAGCCCTGTGGAAGCTTGTATTAATTTCTTTTCAGCAGCACCTTAAGCATGGATTTACTGACAAAAAGGTGTTAAGAGTGAGGCACAGGACCCAGGTATTTTTCTAGGACTGAAGAGCTTGGGAGTTCAGGCACAAGAGTATCCCTTGAGATTCTGAAGTCTTCCTACACTTTAAAAGTCACAGTGGAATTTTTTTGTTTGGCTGCTGTTTTTTCTTTGGTTGGGGTTCGTTTAAGGCCCCGTGCTCCCAAAAGCTGCTAGCATACTGCAGTTTCAAGATTGCAATAGGTTGTGGTTGTTTAGGGGTTTTGAAAGAGCTTTTCTGTGATTGCAACTTTGTAGGCAATGCATGGGCCATGCTGTTATGTCTTTAACTGCAGGATTATCCAAGGATGGGTGAGCTTGTAAAGGAACATGTTTTTTTTCTAGAAACAAGCAATGGCTTCTTAAATACACCAAGAGGTTTTTTTCTGCAGGTTGGTTTGTTTCTTGCATGTGCAGCAAACTCATTACACCTCCAGTTCTGTATTTCAGAGCAATTTGATGCAATCTTAGCCGTTGCTTCATTTCAGATACTCTGCAGGCTTCGTAGAGCTCTGTAGTATTTGCTTAAAGTGCTAAAACTGTCCAACAATAGTTAGAAAAGCCCCAAACAGATCCATTATCATCCCTGTCTGTTTAAGATGATCTGTACAGAGTTCTTGGGACTTGTGCACACCAATGCATATTCACTTCCACGTTGAGCATAACTGCTTCTTTTCTTTTTGTTTCTGCTTTTAATGCTTAGCTTAACTACTTTGCCCTCCTGTAACTTTATTTTGCTGGTGTTTTGTATCTTCTTTGCTTCTCCATCTGGCTTTCTGCTTCTTGGGATGACTGAAGATCGCGTCAGGAGTGTCAGTGCACCAGTGCTAGGTACTGTATCCAAACAAGATGCAACTTTAACACCCATTTTGCTGCTTACTTTGTTTCTTTCCTTTCCCCCTCCCTTTCCCTATGAAATACTAATCCCAGCTGGGCCCTCTAGATTGAACTCCTTACGTGCAGTACTGAAATGAAGTAATAGCTCCTGCTGATGGCATTCACAGGGGATTTCTTTTTGTGACACTTATTCCTGGTTTCATTCTGTTTTCACTGAAGTTAGAAAAATTCCCACTGATTTTGATAGAGGAGTTGAGGTATTAAGAGCAGGCAAGAAGACCTTAAGTTAATTCAAATAGTGTAGTTAAACAGAAAGGACTGAAATAACAAAATTATTTTACCCAATGTTTTATTCTTTTTTTGTGTGTGTGTGTCAAATGTACAGCTGTTTTTTTCACCTTCTGAGCATGTTTTTTTTTAAATAGAAGAACAATTTTATAGGTATCTGTACTTTTTTATCATGTTCTGCATTTAAACATCAGCCTCCCAGACAACAACCTGACCAGTAATTAGTATAAAATGTGACTATAATGCTGTTCTTAACCTAGGAGAAACAGAGAACATGGATGGTACAGTGAGCTCGGATGACCTTTCACCTCTTTCTTCCGGAACGGATTCAGGCCCACAGTCTCCATGGTCTCCAGAAAACAGAAAGAGTCCAAAAGGGATCAAGAAAATCTGGGGAAAGTAAGGTTATTTTTTTTTATTATTCACTTTCAAAGCATTTCAGCTGAGAATGAATCCAATTCCCAGCAAAATCTGCAATTATCTATAGCAAGAATCACCTAAAATGTGGGGAGAGAAAGCAGTTCTGGGATTGCACGGGTGTGTCCTTATGTACACAGGGGTGTGGAAAAATGGCTGGGAGTGTTCACAGCATCATGCTGGTGAAAGAAATAAGGCACTGCTGTCATCTTACTGCTATTAATTCAGCATGCCAGCAGTTTTATTAGCCATGAAAAATTAAATTCTAGCAAGTTTTTCATTGCAAAAGACACCAGGTAAAAAAATAACGGAAAACAGAAGGAACAAAAAGCAGGGTACAGTTGCACTGTGTCCACTTGATCTGCTTCAGCAACAGCAGCCATTTCCAAGTCTGGATTACTAACTGGATCAAAGTGTTACGGCTGCTCTGTGGAGCTCTTTTTTTTCCCCTCCAGAGTTAGGTCCAGACTGAATTTCCTAGAACTCTTTGAGCTGCCTCTGGAATTTGGCATTTGTGGTTTCCAGGGAGATTAGCAGAGCTGTTAGTTGTCACTGTAGTTTCCATGCAGAACAAACATCCTCTGTCACCAGCTAATAGCCCTGTCGTGGCACTCTTGTCTTGCAAGAATACGAAGAACTCAGTCAGGTAACTTCCCTGCAGACGACCTGGGCCTGGCAGAGTTTCGGAGGGGTGGTCTCCGGGCAACAGCTGGACCTCGCTTATCCCGATCCAAGGACACCAAAGGCCAGAAGAGGTAATGGCTCCTCCTCTCCCTGCCACAGCCTGTCCTGTGTGGTGGTGTTAAATGTGCTGAACAACCAAACCCTCCTCTTGGGAAACACAGTTTTCCTAAGCACTTTAGTCCACGTGGAATCCCACGACAGCTGGAAAGTATTTCTCTGGTAGCAAAATCATCCTGAGAATCTCCCCTGCCTACACTCCTCCAGCTGCAAAGTCGCAGCACTTCCTGCTTGGTGGAGTGTCAAAAATTTCACCTTGTTAAAGAACAAGGAGAATTATCATCTCTTGTAGGAGTACCTGCATAATGACGAGGATTCAGCAATTCCCTTTTCCCTCTTTTCAAGCAGAAATGGGAAATTCTTATCTGCCCTGCAGCTGTTCACAGGTTGTGGCTGGGCAGCCAAATTCCCAGGACACCCCAGAACAGAGCACACTGACAGATTTGCTGCAGTGCTGCCTCTGGCACACGATGAGCTTTCCAATATGGACATTCAGGCTTTCCTTTAAGATTTTTCCAATGTTTCTTGTGCTTTTCAGTGACCACAATGCTCCGTTTGCTCAGTGGAGCACTGAGAGAGTTTGTAACTGGCTTGAGGACTTTGGCCTGGGCCAGTACGTGATTTTTGCCCGGCAGTGGGTGACGTCAGGCCACACGCTGTTAACTGCCACACCTCAGGACATGGAAAAGGTAATCACTGCTTCTCTCTGCCTGTTGATTCTGTCCAACCAGGCCCCTCCAAACCATTGGCTCTACCTTTCTGAAACCCACAGTATTAATTTTCATAGTTACCTAATGTGAGGAAAGGAGCCAGAGGCAAGGCAAACTCTCTGTTAATGGCTTTTGTTGCAGGAAATGGGAATAAAGCATCCACTGCACAGGAAGAAATTAGTTTTGGCCATTAAAGCAATAAATGCAAAACAAGATGAGAAGTCTGCACAACTTGATCATATCTGGGTGACACGTAAGTGAGCTCTCACCGAATTGTTTGGGAAGGAATTTCTCCCCCCTCCATGAAAGGGCTGCCTGATACACGTTAAAGCAGTTACCAAACATCTTTTAAAAAGCACTAAGTTTCACCATAATAGAATTGGGCATTTTTGTGTTTTCTTGACATCCAAATATGCAGCTTGTGGTATGCTCTTCCATGAGGAACTCCATCAGACTGCAGGGAATTAAATGGGTGGGCTCAATCTAGGAAGAGCTACACTATGCTGCAGAAGATGTGCTCCATCATACACTGTATTGTCAAATATCATAGGGGTAGTGTGGACAAAGCTCTTTGCTGGGAATTGCTTTGCCTGTCCTCAGGAAAGGGGAATAGGTAGAATGAGCTACCTGAATGCCTCAAAAGAAGCCACGCCAGATGAGAGGGGAGAAGGGCTTCATTCTCACTGATATGGATTTGGTTCCCCATTGTTCTCACATCTGCAGGATGGCTTGATGACATTGGCTTACCTCAGTACAAAGACCAGTTCCATGAATCCAGAGTAGATGGGAGAATGTTGCAGTACTTAACTGTGGTAAGTACAATCCTTTATCCTCAGTTTAACCAAATTTAACCTCAGAATAAGCAAAATATTTTACAATTTTGACTGTGAGCAGTTAAAGAATTTTTGCAAGACAGAAGCAGTGCCAGTAATAACTCCTTTGCGCTGCCTAGTACATGGAATGTATTCCTAAGGTCCATAAAGCAAGTCATACGTTATGGCTAACTTCTGCAAAGTCCTTCTTTCAATATCCTGTAGCACACTACAATTAAAATGACCTGTTTTATGTGTAACTTCTGGAGCACGTTGTTCTCCACACCAGGTTAGCAACAATATTCAGTACAGCAAAAGCAGAAAATGCAGTGGTTTGTACAGCTCTGACCACATTCACAGTACACCATGAACCACACACAGCCACCGTGTTTTCTTCCCGTTCTCCTGCCCAAGCCTGGAAAACTAAGGCCTGGATTTGCCTTAACAGGCTATGCTCCTGCCTTCATTTTTTAGCCAGGTCTTGCTACGGTGCAATGTTAAAAAAACCCAAAAAATCAACAACAGAACCCCCCAAACCTCTACCCTAACAAAAACCAAACCCCCTTTAAAGTATAAACTTTCATTTTACCTAAACCACAATTACTGTAGTGTTATATAAAACTACACAGCAAATTCAAACTCTTTCTTCTTGAGGAGAGTATCTGTTTTGGTGTGTGCTCTGTGCCACCTAAAAGTCTCTCTCCTTCACAGAATGACCTTCTCTTCCTGAAAGTCACCAGTCAGCTGCATCACCTGAGTATTAAATGTGCCATTCATGTGCTGCACGTCAACAGCTTTAACCCCCACTGTCTACGCAGGAGGCCAGTTGAGGAGGTAAAAGAATGTTTAAATTAATTGAAGCAAACACGAATTACCTGGTCCCAGCCAAAGGGGACAGAAAGGCAGCAGTGTACAGTGGTACAACAGAATCATTGCTCCTAGGGACTCGCACCTAAAGCAGCAGTTATGCCACTTATTAGTTGAATCTCATGCATTTCTCTTTAGAAGTTATTTGAATAGTAGAAAAAAGGTTCATTCATCTTCCAAGAGAATCATTTGGAATGATTTGTCTTTGCCTGACCTCATTTTTAAAATCTGTGAGGTTTTTGCTTACCTGATCAGCATAGCTTTGTCTTAGTATTAAACACTGTCAGTAACACTGTTGTCAAAACGTTCCCTTGTAACACCTGAATCTGTAATCTCTACTGTTGCCCTACTTGATGCAACACATGGGGTTTCCTCAGTACTAGACCAGGTCTGGATCTCATCAGAGGCTGTTTCAAGGGGCCTTGGGCAGAAATAACCCCTTAGTCAGGGAAGAACAACTGCCCTTGGAGGAAGAGGAGGGAGGCAGTTTTTATCTGAACTGAGGATGCATGCTCACACACTCAGGCAATGCAGGCTGTGGTGCCATCACCTTTTGTGGTCCCTCCCACAGAACAACATCTCGCCTTCCGACGTGGTGCAGTGGTCCAACCACAGGGTGATGGAGTGGCTCAGATCAGTGGATCTGGCAGAATATGCACCTAACCTTCGAGGCAGCGGAGTGCACGGGGGCCTGATTGTAAGAATTTACCATTTTACTACATCTCTACTAAAAACTGAAGGCTGTAATAGAAACAATATTTTATCTGGTGTTCATCAAGCAGAAGGAAACAAACACATCTGCAATATGACAGCGTGGTCAGGCTTCTAAGGAGGCTCTTTAGCTGATCCATGCATCTTAACTTTACAAAGGAAAACTAAAATAAAAAAGGAACAGCTAAAACATTTTTTATAATCAAAGCTGAGCTGGGCACAAGTGTTTGACAGCAGCACATAAAAGGAAACCTGAACTGTGCTGTGTGAAAGCTGCTTATTGATAAGGCATCACTGAGTGTTTCTTTGAGTGATTTACTAGATCTCTGAGCCATGCTAAATAACCACTCTAAAATCGCAGCAGACAGGAATGACATTTTTTAAATTGAAAACATTCAGAACTGCTTGCAGCTCACTAATGTCAGAGTTCTGAAATACCATGATTCTACTGCTGTCGAATTTCTGCAAAAATGAAATAGTAGAAATCATATTGAGTTTATACTCTGAGTAGAGCAGAAGATTCTGAAAGCAAACTTGTTCAACCCAAACAAATGTGTGGTTTGATGATAAATATATATTTGCCTAATCACGCTCAGCATTTTTTCTTGGCTCCATTCAGGAATTTCCCATTCAAACCCCAGTGAGTATCATGAGTGAGCTAGAGATCTAATGTAGACAGATACTTAGTAAGAGTGAGAAGTCCTCTGCTAAGCACTGTAGTAGTTTACTAATGCAAATATTCCTATAAAAAATAAATATCCTGGCCTTTTCCCAGATTCTTGAACCTCGCTTCAATGGTGACACGCTGGCCATGCTCCTGAATATCCCACCTCAAAAGACCCTCCTGCGCCGCCACCTCACCACCAATTTTAATGTGTTAATTGGGCCAGAGGCACAACAAGAAAAAAGAGAAATCATGGAGTCAGCAGCATACACACCTCTGACCACCACTGCCAAAGTTCGGGTAGGTACTGCTGTCAAAAAGGAGAAATGTCAGTGTCAGACTTCTCTGCTCTGAATTATAAAGAAAATAAGGGAAAAACATGGGCAGGGAGAGCTGAGTTCTAGATACCACAGCTTTTACTATGTATCTATTTAAATCGGCTCCTGAAACAAGCATGCAATCTGTTCTGTCTTTTCTTAGAAGGGACACCATGTAAATGCATTTAACATCAACTGTAACTCCCCATTTGAAAACAAATGTTGGTTATTGACAATCTACATCCTTGAATGACCAGGGTATAGTAGTAAATGAAAAAGGGGACGATTCTGAATGCTTAAACAACCTTACTTGTCTTACTCAAAACTACTTGTGTTGACTTCTTATTTTAGCCAAAGAAACTTGGATTTTCACATTTCGGAAACTTAAGAAAAAAGAAGTTTGATGAATCAACAGACTACATTTGTCCTATGGATACAAGCCCAGCTGCTACTAATGGTACTTCAAAAAACTATGGTGGCTACAAAGGACTTAGTCCTTTCACTGACAGGGAACTGGATCAGGTGGGACAGACAGACTGATGCCATGCTCATCTCATCCTCTCCATGCATTCCAAAGCTTGCCAATAACCAAATGTTCCCCTATAACTCTTTGCTACATCCGCATGAACTCACTGAGAAAGTATTGGCTGTGGACACTGGAAAGAGTTCCAGACTAAGAATGTTGGGGGTTTTTTTAATCAACATCATAATAAGCTCATCCATCCTCAAGCCCTTTTTCAGGACTATGACACCTTTACACTGCGAAGATCGAGGTATTTTGTCAGTCAAGGGGGTGGCTGCAGTAAACACAAGACTTTTGTACTTCTAGCTTTCATAATCCTAGTATGGCACACTATTTTTTTCATTATCTTTATGGGTGGTTTTTAATGTAATGAATTCATTTGGACAAATTTGTACAAAGCTATCGAGTTATATTAAAGTACAACTGGATTGTATTTTTTAACAGACAGTAATCAGAGAATCCAACTGAATTTTTCTTTCATTGTGTACAGTGGGGAGTAGTTCTGCTTAGACAATCTATGTGAAGACAATGCATCCGTAATGAACAAATTATTAATAAACCAATAGTTAATTCACTTTTGTTATGTAGCAGTGAACTTGTGAATGAAACTGTCTAGACAGCATACAGATAAATGATGAAGACTAAAAGACATGAAATTTTATTTCAACTTTGCTGTTGTGTAAAGGGATGTAAACCCTGAAAAATGGAGCGTTGCTGGAGCCTTGTGTGAACTTTGGCACCACACAAGAGCCACACAGAGGCAGCTGGAGTACACTGCCCTTTCTCCAGTGACATTAAAACAGTTTAAGCCTGATAAGAGAATGATCACAACATTGAAAAGACTAACTGTGAAGGTAATTTTTTCATTTGCATGGTTTAGTGCATCTAACATCTCATCTATGTTCATTAGCTAACCATGGTCTTTTTCAATGTATGCTCCTGAATAGGGAGAATGCCAAACCCTGACTGTGATTAAGTATGGATGTCCACTTGCTCAGCTAAGAGTTGTGAGGGAATACATTAACTTTGAGCCAAGAACTTGCACTGTGCAGTTGTTCAAGCATGACAGAAAGACTGGATTCTTCTCTAGGAGCATGGTCTGTCTATTAAGCGTGACTTCTGAGCATGTCATCCATGCAGGAAATCATAATGCCCTAGAACTGGTAACGTTTCTATGTAAAAAGAGGTCGGACTGTATCAAGGACTTCTTGCTTGTGAAAGAAGCCTACCAGAAATATAGTGTCAAACCAGCTGGAAAATATTACTTTGTATTGACAATACCAGTTAAGCTTTTTCTTTTTGCTTGTGAGTTAGAGGCCAAGTTTCATGGAATTAATCTTTCTTTAATCAGGATCCACTCTTCCTATTGTTAAATGCATTTTCACATACCTTGTAGCACAGAAGCATTTTCATTAAGGAGCTTTTAAACTTATCCCAACTTCATTTGTCCAGGCACAGATCCCTCCCAAAGCTGCATGTAGAGTGAATAAAATTGCACATACTGTCTGATTTGAACTAGTTCCTGACTGCTTTTACAGATGGAACACTCAGAAGGCACAGTAATGCAAATAGGGGCTCTTTCCCAAGGCATAACCCACCTTACGGTACGTACTCATTCATCTCTTGTTCTAAAGCCACAAACGTGTTCTGCTAGAACTCACTGAAAGTTGGTCATTGCTGGTGATAATTAGGAGTAAGTGGGTCACTGTTCTAGAACCTGGTGGGACATTCAGTCAAAAAAACCTCTGCTTTTAAATTGCTCTAGAAACTAAACTTCCATTAGGCCTCTATAAGTTTTCATGAACTCTGCTGTCTCTTTGACACAATGACACATCCCCTTAAAGGAAAATTCTTTACAGATTTTGCAGGTAACCACCACCTCAGTCACAGCAAAGGCCAGGAATGAGGTACAGACTTCTGAAAATTTACATGAGCTAAAACTCTGTGAAAAACAAAACAAAATGCCTCACTTTTGCTTCCTCATTCCATAGAAGCTAATTTATTAAAAAATAAAAATGACTGAAAGACATAATGAAGAATTATGTAATATAGTTGAGTTGCATGCCACACACAAAACCTCTAAGAATTTCCTCAAGCAAAGTTTATTTAAAGCTGTATTGAAGAAATTCCCTTTGATTTCATGTGCTTCTCGCCCCCTCTGTTGTGAGCCTGATCTCACTGCAGCTGGGTCTCTGGGAGCACAGGCCTCTCACCAAACACCCTCACTCCTTCCCATCTTGTTCTTTCAGACGCTGCTAAGCCAGGATGAAATGCTGAATGACAGCAGGTTTTTAACACCAACCTTTGAAGACTGGAGATGATGCTTCAGTGTGACCAAGAACACTACTCATACCTCATGCCTGTCAGGAGTGGCCAGGAGCAGTTGGATGCCGTGGAGCAGGAAAGCTTCACCTCTTTTCTGCCACTGACACCTCCCACATAGCATTTCCTATTGTCAGTGTAGCCACACATTACAGGTAACTCTCCTCTGTGCTGTTTTTCCACATAATGTAATAGGAAACAGGTGTTGGGAGAGGAGTGGGACTCAGATGCAGAGTCTGGAAAGCCAAGACTGGCAATGTTTTACCCTTTTATTCAGTTGTCTTTTACATGGTATGTTGATGTACTGTTATATGAGAGACCTTTTGTAATTTTTTATTTTTATAATTAACTTGTAGTGCAGGAATCATTAACACATTATTGTACCACGGGGGCTAATCAGAGCTACCTGGAAATTCAGATGGATGCTGGTGAGAGCAGCAGGAATGGCTCACTCCCTACTCCTGCGGTCTGCCAGACTGGTCCCCAGAAAGGATCTCAATCTCTCCTCCCCTTCCATGGCACATGTCCTGCCCTCTTTTTATCTAAGTCAGGGCACTGTAGGATGGGAAGAATGGAATATAATACTGTCCATCAAGCCCTTGCTTTTATTAGGATAACAAGCTGCCGTGTTCACAAATCTTTACCTAAGGCAAAAACAACTGCAGCAGGAAATTGTAACTCTGAGACTACAAGGAAAGTACCAGAATACAACGAAGTTTTATTTCTTTAAAACACCTGACAAAATAAATCTGCTGCTGTTGTACTGGGCTAGACAGGACTGCATCAGAGGGAAATATGGCCTCTCATTTTTGAGGGGCTGAGGGTAAAGCTGTCACCTTTACAGCAGCAATTACTTGTGGCATCTATTTACATACATCTCCTGTATCAATGAGCTATTAATAAGCTCTCTTAATAAATAGAAAAATGCCAGAAAAAAAAAATCCCATTAATTGTAAGGAAAAGTACTTTGTACAGGGCTGGTTTGCATTACTCTCTCTTTGCTGGCTGCAGGTATTGCTTTAGATTTTAATATAGCCTGAGGGCAGGTCACTGCCAGCCACAACCCTCCCAAATAAAGAGGGAACCTCCAGGGCTGGCTAGAGGCTGCAGCAAGAGCTCTTTGAGGCATTTTTTACAGGTGATCTATCCTGGTCCTCACTTCATGAGTCTCTCATGACAGACCCTGCACTGTATGGCCACGTATAAGAAGCTAAACACATAATTTTAATGTCCAAAATGGTAAAATCAAGGCAAATTGTTTTCAGTCCCTGAAAACTGAAAAAAAAAAAGGAAAATCCAGAAGAATGAGAAATAAGTCTACACATCAGCAAATTACAAATGTTTAATGTTTAGTAAAAGGTATTAAGTGTACCAGTCTGGCAGTGCAGTCAGTGCTAGTGACCAGCTCAGGTACCATGGGCATGTGAAATACTTTGTCAGGTTAATTAGCCAACAGACTTATTACAGCACTGCAAATGGGACTGGCTGCTCCAGCAGACCTGGGATATTCCAAACACAATACATTTCCTATTTCTTTCAGTGCTGTATTTACAACTCAGTGTATTGTTGTGCTGACTTGGCTGTGAATAGTCAATCTACAACACAATTGAGTCTTTGTTTTAATAGATGTAGTAAGAAATCCCAATTAGCATAACACAGGTATAAATGCCTTTTTTTTTTTTTTTACTGTTATGAATAAATTTGGAATGTTCCCCTCTCTCTTGCTGACTGGAATGATTTAACACAAATACATCTGGATGACCTCTCATCTTATTTTTTTTTCTTCAGAATTAATGTTTTATACTAACTTCAGAGGTCAGACTAAGTAACTTCCACACAACTCAAGATGAATTCTCAACTTCTTAGTATTGAAATACACAAGGTAATTCTGAAGTTATAAACCACAGAAATTACATCAAGGGGTTAAAAAAAACACACACACAAAAATGCTGCACAGTAACACATCAACTGTTCCTGTAGAAAAATATGCAGTACTTACAAAAAAGGTATCAGGTGACATCAATGTTAATAAGCAAATGTACTGCTCTTGGGATAGCCAAGTTTGTCCAGGTTGGGCTGACAGGCAAACTGAATCATTGGTGGTGGCCCACACATGAGAATGAGGGTCTCACTGCCAGGGGGAGGCAGGTGGGCTTTCATCATGTCTGCAGTGACAAAGCCAGAGCTGTACTTCCAGTCTGCAGCAAAGAAATTAATTCAGTTAGTTTGAATCTCTGTACAGGCTGAAGCCTTTTTAAACTTCATTAAGTAGCTGAAGAATCAAGTTAAGGCACCATCACTGCAAGCCAGGAGAGGATTAAATTTCTCACTCAGATCAAACCTAGTGATCCCCTTCCATAGGGACAAGCCTGTAGATAATGAGGATCTGATTGATAAAACATGAAAGACTGTGAATGAATTGTAGGATTTCAAAGAAATGAGCAGGTAGGAATGAAAAGGAAGAGTGAATCAGCTTTTCCAGTGAGGAGAGGTCACCCAGTGGCAGCGAGAGGTATTGAGACTTGTACCACGATTTTCCACTGTTTTTTTTTCTCTTTTGAGATAGAGTGGTGAGGTGACAAAGTTCAGTGATAACAAAAGTTCTGCCATGTAGTTAGTGATAAGAGAAAACAAAAGAGGAAAGAAATGCTAAACTATTTCAAGCAGTATTATTATTGAATGCATCTGCCATTTGAAGTGAGACAAGTAGGAAAATGATGCCTTAATCTTATACACATGGCAGTTCTGTTTCACCAGAATCTAATCTGGAGCTGCTGCAAAACAAAGATGTGCACATAATATTTACAGGTATTAAACAATTTAATGCCAACAAAATGCTAACATAACATGATGTGGGAGATAGCCCAAAACAGCTGAACTTTTGATGAAAATTCCCCAAAACTGAAATACATTAAAAGATCCACTGAGTAACATGCCTGACCGAACTGAGGTTAACTTTGAGTTCCCACTTTTTAAGGTCCACCTGGTTTGGATCACTTTTTAAAACAGGGTGTGGGGTAAGGTTTGTTTCTGAGGAGTTTCAAAGTGTATGACAAGAACACTTGCTATTACTCTGATGTTTCCTTGAGCAAGAGTGAAGCTCTGACTGTTGCACAGGGATGAGCAAAGGCATTTCCATGTGTCCCTACCTTTTGGAGGTCTGTCCAGTGTGTACCACAGCACAAACTTCTCAGGATGCCTTTTGGCAATGTCTTCTAGCTCAGCTCTCAGCAATATATCATTTTCTGTCTGCAAAATGAGAGTCTGTTTAGCTCCAAACCATCACAGGAGCCCTCTGATAGGCACTCATCTGCCATTCACAACAAACGCAATGATAACTTATGCAGACCAAGAAAGTAATTTGGTTTTGCTGCCTTCCATGACAGCTATTATCTTTACAGGCTTCTGCAAATTGAGATTAAGACAACAAACTGTGAGGCTTAGCAGCCACCTAAACACAGTCCTAAAGATGGCAATTAGAACAACTTTTTAATCCAGGCTAAAATCACAACAAGCTGGATTTGTCCCTGACCCTGGCAAATTTATCCCTGGCCCTGGAAAATATGTCCCTGGACCAGCATGGTGAAGGTTAAGTGTACAAACAGATTAGTGGAAACAAATCCTGTTTCCTTGAAATCAGTGAAGGAGTAAGATGAGCAGAGGGATCAGGCTCTGGTCACAGTATTTATTCCCTGATATAGGAATTCAGTGAAACCATGAGACATCTAAGTGTGAAAAGAGTATGAAACATGTGCCATCAGTTTACATAGCTCAGAGGCCAGCAAAAACAAGTGGGCCATTAAAGAAGAGCAAACAGATTAGTCAGAATACTCACCTGATTAGCAAAAAGGAGGTAACATTTTGTGGAGTCCTTAGGATCATTTGTGATCTGACGGATCAGCTGCAACATAGGAGTTATTCCTGTTAAAAACCAAAATTGTTATAAAAATAGGTATTTCTTTTCATGGTTACAGTTTCAATATTAATGCTGCCTTCCTTCAGTCTTTGATGGGAGCCTGGTTTGGACAGGCTCAATTGGTATAATCTCTCAATTTCTAATCCACACCAAATGCAAAGGTTGGGAGTAGTACAAATAGTTTCAAAACAAAACCACAATTCTTGTATGCAGGGCTTTTCTCTTCAGCATTCTCTATGACATAATTTTACCTTCAAGACATTCTCCTAAAGTACTTTTTGTCACTGATGAAGTGAGTTCTCTGAGGTCACAAGGTGAATCAATATTCAAACCCTCAAGTTGCTACTTCCCAGGACTAAACTCAAGCCACTGGAATGCTTCAGTGTTGCCACCATGAAAAGAAATTAATGACAAGAAATGCAGGTGTAAGTGCTCTGCTACTAAGTTACAGTGACAGTCCTCACATATATCCATACAGACATTTTCAGTGTCTAGACACTCCATATGATGGGATTAGTTTTACCTGTTCCTCCAGCTATCATCCCAAGGTGCTTTGCAAACTTTTTCTCTGCTTCAGACTTCTTATTAGGCTTGATAAGAAAGGTACCTAGAAGAAATATTCAAAACCTATAGGTACAACAGCTTCCAAACAAATATGAATACAAATTCCATGGGAATAAATTACTAGAGCCAACCAATTAATTAAGGCAAACCTTTTGGAAATCCCTCACTTCCTCTGAGATATAACAGGTTCATCAGGAGATTGCTGATCACAGGAGGTCAGGATGCAGAGAAGTGCTGAGCACTCTGAGGTAACACTTAAGTGCACAACCCTTCTCAGTCGAGATCAGTGCAAAATCTTCCACCTGTATCCTACAAGAGGATTACTTCGCTGAGCTCATTTCCTCACAGTCAACTCAGACCTGGTTTAATTATGAAATGCAGCAGGTTTTTCAGTAATAGAACTGAGATTCTCAGTGGGCATTTTAGGCTACAATCTCACTTCCTTAAAAAGCATCCGGTGCATCTCCCTCCACATGTATAGCTGAGGTATTATTTCCAGTGCAGACTTCTCAGTCATATATGCAATAACAATTTTTTCAGATTTGTAGTGGCAGGAGTGAGACAGTCATCAGCTATTCCTTACACAAAGTACTCTTTCCCATCGTATCAACGCTGGTCATGGTCAAGTCTAGGAAAGGTGGATTTTCTCTTTTCCACTTCAAAAAAAAACCCAGATTCTCTAAAAGTTGTCAAGTTTTATCAAACACTTCTGAAAATAACCACTGCAAGCTACTCCCTTTTGCTCTCCCACCTTTGTGTCACAGTACCTGTCCCCTTATATACAAGGAGTCCATTTGGCCCTCTGAAATCAATGGTATCTCCAATCTTCATGTTGTCTAGATACTGGGACATCTTCCCACCTTCTGGAAACTTGGGGTTCACATTTTTGTGGTAGACCTGTAAGAACAATCACTTGCACGTTATCAATCACTCACTTTCTGCAGACAGTTATTACAAACTGTAGAACACAATACTGCAGGCCTGAAATTCAGCACCTGAGAAAGAAATCGAGGCAATTCTTTGCTCTCAGTTGGCTCTTGAGCCTTGCAACAGCCAAAATAAGTAAAATGTACTGTTGGGCACATGTCCCTCTGCTCCCTGCAAACAGCCAGGATAACAGGAATGGGTGGCAGGCAGATTATGTGCTGGTGCCCTTCTTTCACTATTGCCTTATGTCACCCCTTTTTGTAGTTGCTCCTTCTGAAAATAGCATTGCTGCATCTTTTCCTTCTAAGACTTTCCCAGACACTCAGCCACACAAGAGCTTTTTCAGCTTTCAAGGCACATAAGAAGCATTGAGCAGTTCATAGCAATTCACCATACTCATAACATGAAGAACAGAGCAAGCGAAACAAAAAAAAAAACAGCCTGGATTTTTGCCTAAGGACAAACTCTATCATAGAAAAGGATTAGGAAATCCAGAAATCCTGGGATCAGATAATCCTGCACCCCCTAGCTTAAAGGATTTGACTTGTTTTCTGCTTAGAGCTGTTAGCAGTAAGCATTAGCAGCAGCACAGGCATCTTGAGGGAGAGAGATCAGTACTCATGCACTGCCAAATAAAAGATACTAGGGAAGCTCCTAAAGCATTGCCAGGGAAGTGATTCTCTTCTCCATCTACCCTACCTCTGCCATCCCTCAGTGCCACACAGCAGATACACAGGATACAACTTACTATTCAAGGGCAATGTGAAATGAGTTGTTTGCCAGGCAGTCACCCTATTTGAAAAAGATGGGATCTGAAGAAAATGAAATTTAATGAAATTTGAGTGAAAGAAAATGAAATTTGACAACTAAATCAAAACAAACCATTTCACTAAAATTAAGTACTTGCCCTCTTTTCAGTTAGCAATTTATCTGTACTAAAGGAAAACAAAGTTTACCTTTATAACTAAATCCACATAACCTTTTGTCTCATCACTGGAAACTGGGGTATAGGCTCGAATCACCAGATTACCATCGATTTTTGCAGAAAGGTAAACATGTTGGCCTGGGGAGAAAGAATTGTAATCTGATTATTTTTTTCATCCCTGGAGGACAAGAGAGAAAGGCAGGTATTGTAACCTGCTATGCCTGCAATGACAGAGAAAATCTTTGCCATATAAATGCTGTATGAAATGTGCAGTTTCTTCTCTTTTTTCAGCACAGAGCAGGAATCTCCCAGGAAGTCATATGGCCATACAGTTTCAGGATCTTATTCCTAAATTCTTAAGAATGAATCTGGAAAAACACAAGCACTGCAGGGCGCATCTCAATTGGTTTATAATTTGTCTAGTTAATTCAGACAGTTCCATTACTCTCTGCCATACAAGCCAGAAGAGAATTTGGAGAAAGACAGCCACCATGCAAGGACACACTCACAGCATGGAATGGGATGACCCTGACACTTGTCATACAGCACAGGGAACTGCCAAACGGTGCAGAACAAACAGAGCCACATCTGCAGATCAGAGACAGAGACCTTCCCCTGCAGAGATTATCAATGATTCAAGGTCCAAGGTTCAGTGCTGTCAGTGTTCCAGGGTTCAGGAAAGAAGGCCAATCCTAGGCTGAAATTCATGCTACAGAACTCCTGATAAAGTTGCATGGAAATGTGTGTAATTCAAAGGGAAGTGCATGCACAGAAAAGGCTCTGAATATTTCAACATCTTCCCAAGCAGCAGAGTTGTCCCCTTTCTCATTTACAAGCATGACTGTATTTGCCAAAACCATGAGGGCAATTGCCAACAGACTGAGGGGACCAGATGGAAGTAGAATGCAAATAAGAAACATGAAAAAGCTTTGACAGACACCACTCTTGCTTATATCCTGACTGGTGATGAATTCCATCAGGCTCAGTTAAGTTTCACTGCTCCATTTCTAATACACACCACACAACTGGACAAAGCACTCACAAAAGATCAGAAATACAACCCTCTGGGAAGCCTGCCATTTCTCTTAGGGACAGCATCATTCAGATGCAGCTTTCAACTCCTTGCTTTGCTGAGCCTTAAATTCCCAAACAGTCAGAAATCCAAGAACTATGAGAAACCAGAAATATAAATAATTGTTTCCAATACTTACCTACAGGTAATCCTAATATATGATTTGTTGAAGGTAGCCCGAATCTGAATTTCTTAGTATCGTGACTGATTTCCTAAAAAACCAAAGTTAGAATGAGGTCAACATCACCACTACTTTGAATTTTAAACTCTACTCAACACAATATGCATTAGTAAGCCTGCCCTTTGTTAGCATGCAAGCCAAATGCTGGGAAAGGGCACAGAAATGGCTTTGAAAAATAAAGTTTAAATAAATCAGGAGTGGTAGAAGCAGCTTTCTTCTCTTTACTTGCACAAGGAGTGACTTTTGCCTGCCTGCATAATCCCTACAGTATCTTTACGTAGATAAAATCAGGAAACCCTGTGCCCAAGGCCAGTGAGCACATTCCATGCCTGTGGCCAAAGATCTGGCAAGACAGGGCGTGCAAAAGCGCAGGCTGCCGGGCTTGCTTCTCATGGTGCACCCAGGGCAGGAATCGAGGGAGAAACACAGCCACGACTTAAACACGCAAAGCATCGGGAAACAACAGCTCGCAGCGTGGCATAAACGCTTTTACACATCGTGCTCTACCCTGGAGCATCACTGGGTGGCTGCGGGGATCACAGCCATCCTCGGGGGGCTCTGTGCCCTGCTCTGCGGATTCGATCTCTGGGGCAGCCCACGGCCAAGAGCCCCCCAGGCACTGCCCTCAGACCTCCGATGCCCCACAGCCCTGAGAGCCGCGGTCACCTCCTTGTCCAGCAGCCGCAGCGGGTACTTGGCCAGCGGGTCCTGCAGGGTGACGGGGCCCCTCGGCCTCCGCGCCGTCCCTCGGAGCAGCAGCAGTAGCAGGGCGGACGCCGCTACCACGGCCACGGCGATGGCCACAGGCGCTCCCTGTGAGGAGGAGAAGAAGGGCAGGCGGTGAGGGCACGGCGGCGGTGAAGGCACGGCATACCCCAGCCCCAGCCCCAGCCGCCCGCCCGGCCCCTCACTGCAAGCACCTCCATGGCGGCCCCTCGCCCGCAGCTCCCGCCGCTCCCGGCCCGCTCAGCCCCGGCCGCGCACGGCCCACTTCGGGTTCCGCCTCCTGGTCCCTCCCGGTCCCTCCTCCCGGTCCCTCCTCCGCCGCCTCTCTCGGCCTGTTGCTCGGCCCGGAGGAGCGCCGGGGCCGGGGGCACCGCGGCTTTTGTTCATCTTTGGCTGGAGGGGGGTTGTCACCAGGGTGACTCGGAGGGATCCCGGGGAGAACGNCGGGCAGGGCGGGCGCTGGAGGCGGGCACCTGCGGGGAGGCGCTCCGCCCTCAGCCCGGGCGAATCGGGCTGTCCCGGGAGCTGAGTTCCTGTTTTCGCAGAGTCGAGTATCTTGGAAGAGTCCTCTGAGATCACCGAGTCCAACCTGTGACCGGACACCACCGTGTCGAGCACACCACGCCACTGAGTACCACATCCAGTCTTTCCTTAAAT
>VWZT01010170.1:372411-441696 GCA_013397055.1 Pachycephala philippinensis
AGATCCTCAACTAAAAACTAAAATAGAATCCCATTACATGAACCCTGTTGAACGTGATTTTTTTTTACTTTTTTTTTTTTAAATCAGATTTCTTTTCCATCAGAAAACAGCTCACATTACTGCTAAAATGTACCAGCACCTTACAAGAGACTGAAAAGATGCGACAAAAAAAGCAAAACTAGGCTCCTTGTAAAAACATAATAGGAGAAACACAAAAGGCCAACATCCAGCAGCCAAGCAAAAAGTAAGTGCCCTAACAATCAAACCAAAACCAGACATTTTAAGACAGAACTTAAGGCAGGAATTTTCATAAGAGATACCAACTTATCAGCATATAACCACTGCACTCAATATCAGCACAGCTGATACCACCTGTCGTTCTCCCCACACACTTTCTGCTTTTCTGAACACATCCACTTGAAATCCTTGTCTTAAATTCATAAACAGATAAATGTCACCTTATTCCTGTTAAGCAAAACAGAATAGCAGCCAAGAGATAATACACATCTGCTCCCAGCATAAACTGATACAGTCAGCTAATGGCAAGTTCCACCACAACTAAACATTAATAGGCTTCTATTATAAAAATTTACAAAGGATATTTTCCCACCATTGCTCTCTAAAGATCTCTTCAGGGTGTTTATCAAAGCTAGAGCAAGCATAGTCTATCAATAATGTAACACAGCTGTTAATCTGAATCACTGAATCCAAATTTGCCTATAGTCCTTCCACTATTAGGTATTTTCATAGCTTCACAAAAAACTCACGCTCATTATTTTGTGGGCTTTTGCCTCAAACTTTACAGTGAAGAGAAGAAAGCGATGAAAAATGTTTACCTTATTCATTTGAGAATAAAGGCAGTAAAATTATTGTTTCCCCAGATACAGAATAAAATTAAAGGTTTAAAAAAAACCCCAAAGAACATAAGTTCAAAACTAATATAATAAAAAAGAGGGTTAGTGGCACCAAATGCTTGTATGGGAAAAACTCTCTAAATATTTTTGCCATTAATATCAACAGGAACTAAATGAGATCTCTTTCCTTCTAGTTATTATCTGGACCACTGAGTCGAAGGAGGATTATTCTTGTGCCACCTCTTGTACTATCCTACTGATCTAGTTTTAAACACTAGATCTGAGAGCAGAAGGGTCTGCAAAGCTAATTGGAGCCTGTCACCACAGATTTTTGTGTAAGCAGCTTTTTGGACATCAAACAAACTGCTATTTACAAGCTAATGCATAGATTAATTAGGTTAGCTGTCAGTTCTTGCATGGTCCCTTGGCCTGTAACACCTGTCTTTTAAAACTCTTTTGTTTAAACAACACACAATTTGTAAAACCAGAAAATGTATTAAAAATATCCTGCAGTATTTTATACTCTCCAGCACTACATTGAAGGGCATGCCTGGCTCATGTGGCTTATTTTCCCTCTTTTTCCTTCTAAAATGGATTAACAGAGTGCCAGAAGCCTGCAGGGAACTTGTGACTGCTCCAACGCACGTGTAAAGCCAAAGTCTCAGTTCAGGTAAATCAGCAGTAAATTCACCAGGGTAAGTATCAGCTACTCTGGAATCTGTTCATCAATCATGAACTGAGATGCTCCCACCAAATTTTGTTTTCAATGGCATTTGTGCTTTGGAAGTGTTTTACAACGGGATCCATCAGAACTGTTCCTTCGACACTCACACAATGAAAATGGGGAGATCTGAAAAAAGAAGAAAAATAAAACAGGGTAAACTTTGCAAAGATCATCAATAAAGACAGGTTGTAAACCTGTCAGCATAGACTCAGCTGCCATCACGTGTCAGTTCATGCTTCTCTACTTCTCCCAGCCCTGAGAAATGAAGCTGCAAAGCCATGGTAAGGAAAACATTCATCCACACAAGAAATGCAGTAGAGAGTGGAATAATAATACAGTGGGAAGAAATAAGATTTTCAGAAATCACTATTGATTTAGATTTGTCTGTTTCTGGGCATTCAGCTAGGGATATTTTAGACAGACAAGATCTCAGGAAGTGCTGGACATCCAAATATAGAAGTGGAACCCTAGAAAAGACCTCAGGTTAAACACCTAACAAAAGCAAAAGGATTAATTTAATTGGTTTGCTTTTGTGTGTGTGGTTTTTTTTCTTTGTTTGTTTTTTGTTTTTTTTTTTAATACATACCACTACTATTAATATTGTTCTTGATCCAGTCAACAAAAAACCCAACATTGGTGTATACTCCTGGGTAGTTCTTCCTTCCGCATCCCAAGCCCCAGCTCGTAATTCCATGGAGGGTGTAAAATCCCGAGTTATCTTCTGAAGGACAGACTAATGGGCCTCCAGAATCACCCTGCACAAGGACAAAGGAACCTTGTCATGAGCCACCATCACTCCTGCTGTTTTTTAAATGTCAGCTCAGCAAGGAGAGGTCCCAGCTGCTCACTTGCTTGGGGGTTTCTGTTTTTAAAAGACAAAGACACAACCTTTGCTCAAGGGAAGCAGCTCTTTTTGCAATATGAGTAATTAAAATCCGACTGCTAAGGAGTCTCTCACTGTAAATCACCACAGCCTGTTTGCAAGAAAACAGCTCTGGGAGGTTTTTCACTTCCCTTTCTAGAACCCATCTGGCCATATCCCAGGGGTGATGCAACTTACTGTGCATGAGTCCTTGCCTTCTTCCAGAGGGAATCCAGCACAGATCATCCTCTGGGTCACTTTATTGGGAAGGTTTATATAATAGCTCTGACATATGTCAAGTGCCAGGATGGGGACTTCCAGCTGCTGCAGTTTTTTCCCCTTTTCTCTGTCTTGAATTAAAACACATCATCCAATAGAGGCATAAATTAGTGGTTCCAGAAGGAAGCTTTACTCCTCTCCTTTTCAAATGGTCTCAATCTAAATTACCTGATTTCTCTCCTCCCACCCATGTCCCTTCATGTCTAGCTGAGCTTACACAAGTGAAAACTTTTTAACATGTCTGTTCTCCAAAAACTAGTGTATAGACAGAAGGACTGTTCCAACACAGAATGTGGTATTTAAACCACAGCTACAACATGCCCAACCAGCAAAGACTGCATTACCTGTTTCAGGTTCACCCCACCCTGTGACCACACACATCCTCGAGGGCTGCAGCACCTCCTCCTCGGCAGGGAGGCACACTGGGAGCACCAAGGGGCTGAATTCCAAGGGCTCAGCCAGTTGCAGTAGGGCAATGTCAGAGTCCAGAGTGGTCTCATTAAAACTTGGGTGTATAATACACTGCTTGACTGACCTTTTCTAGGAAAGCAAAGACATGGACACTTTCTGAATGACTTGGGAATGTGAGGCTCTAAGTAACTTCGGTTTTACAAATTTCCAAGATGCCTTAAGAGGAGAACACATTTAAAAGCAGCTCCAGAAACCAGCAGCTTTCTGATATTAACAGGTCAAGATTATTCATCTATGACATGGAACAGAGAACATGCAGAAAACTCCATCATCCAGCAAGGGTAGGAAGAGAGTCTTGGAAAAACATTTATCCTGTGTGAGCAAAGTGGCAACTTGTGCCCCAGTTATTTCTGTCTTGGTGACAGTCACCAGTGAATACAGAGACAATACACTTCTCACTCTGACATCCTCTGGGATACTGAGCTTTAGAGCTCAGTGAAGGCACAGTGTGTTGATAGGCACACAAAAGCTGTTGTGTAAATGCAGATTACGATCAGCGTGCAGGCTGTTAGATTGCTGCAACGTGGACAATTTGGGAATTGCATTTACATTAAAAACTATTTTGCAAGATTGATTTGTATTTCATTACTAAGCAGAGCACACAGTACCTGTCTGCACTCTTGCTCTGTAAGATCATGAAGTCCTGTTACCACCATCCACAAGTCTCTGTATGCTTCCCTAAGGAAAAAAAATGTTCATTGTCAGGCTGATACAACAGCAGTCTTGAAACCTGTGAATCTTAAAATGTGTTCCTAGCACATGTGTGTGGAGCAGAAGAATCCAGAGCCGGTGTAAGCTGTAAATAGGTGTAACCTAACCTGTGCCAGCCACCCTGGACGGAACCAGCAGGCTGCAGGGACACACCGGGAGTTACAGACATTCCCAGGGAAGGGCTCATCCCAGTGTACTTACCTGGAATTAAGGCAGTGGGCAGCTGTGACAACCCACTCTTTGGCAAGAACTGCTCCTCCGCAGATGTGCTCATCTGCAATTTGTACACTGGCGTGCCAAGGCCACGAGTATGGTACAGCTTCCTCACCTCCAATTATCCTACTGAAGAGGAACCTGGGCTGATTTGAAGGCATTCCACAAACATCCTCTGAAACAGAAAGCACTGATATTCCAAGAAGCATTTAGAGGTTAAGAGTTGGAGAAGAATGTTCCAGTTAAGGGCTACCCCACAGCTTCTCAAGCTCCACCTCCCCCTTTTTTGCTAAATCTTCCATCTTACTTCATTAAATAGGATCCAAATGTTTAGGCCACCACGAGGAGACGATCTTAGCAAAAACAGAGCTTCAGCAAGATGAAAGCTACCGCTTACCTTCAAAAGTTTTAGCCTCAAACCTACAGTGAATTGGGACTCATCCCATTCTCCATAGAGTACTAAAGGAAAAAAGAGCAGCTCTAAAATGCTGGTTATTATTTTCAGTTACCGTGTAGTCTTTGCCATTGTTTTCCCCAACGGAAGTAGGTGTAAACTGACATACAAGTTGAAATGTTATTGCATTGCTGTACATGACTTAGCAAGATGAAGGAGACAAGAAAAATTAGGTTCAACTAATGCCAAAGCATGTAAATGTCACTGTGCATCTTTTTATTTCCTCAAAATATCTTACTAAAAAAATCTGGGCCAACTGCAACCATTAAGTATTTGAAAAATTTATGGTCCAAAAGGTACTCTCTATTCCCATGAAGTAAGTATAACTCAGGTTGTCTTACCTGTTGTAACCTGTATTTCTTCTTCAGTAATATCTGTATTTTCAAAATCTTCATTGGTTGAATTCAAAGTATCTAAATCTAGAAAATGAGGGTGACTGTGTTAGCAGGATGTCTTGAGTAATATTTGTATTTTAGAATCACTTTTATTTCCTTATTTATCTTTGTACAAGGAATAGATTTCTGTTGCAGCGATCTGTGCTATTACAGCAGTAAAGTGCTGTTTAAAATGCACCACAAACAAAACTCTCAGGTTTTGCATCGATTCATTTTTTTCCTTCACCATTCAGCAGGCTTTTGTTTAATGCCTTAAGAGGATCACAATCCACTTTCTTCACTGAAACAATTTGTTAGGTGAGACTCTCCTAGAGCAAAATAATTCTGAGCAGTCAAATTGACTGAAGAGCCCTCTGTGCTTCCCCAAGGAGTCATTTTCCCAAGTTTCTTCTATTACCTGTTACATGAACAAAGGAGACTGTAGCTCTGAATCCTCCAAAGGTCTCTGTTTCATCAGAGTGGAAGACAACCAGCATCACAGCAGAGGAACTTAGAACAGGGGCTGATAGGGTAAATCCACAAGACTTAGCTAAAAATGAGAAAGCAGAGGCTCACTACAAATTAACAGGTATTTTTTAAACCTTCTCCATTTCAGCAGTGGGTGCACAATATTTTGCATATTCCAGCTCTCAGACAGGAAGGTGAAAAATAACCATGGCCAAGAGGTAAGCAGACTGAGGCTGAAGGACTGTTCTATTATTCCTGGCAGCCTGTCCATGTTCAGCAGTTACCTCATCAGAACAAGGAGTCTCTGGCATCATTTCACAAGTCTATTGCAGCACCCACATGTTGCTATCACTCATGAAACACCCCAGCTACCTGATTTTCCCTTTTCTAAGCACCAGCTTCAAACAAATGCTGAAAACAGTTTCTTGGGATAGGCCTTCACTATAAACTATTCACTATAAACCAAGTGGCAAAAACTACATGCTCTGGAGTGAACGACAGCTAGATTCTGAAAAGGAGAGGTCTTGGGTGCTTTTTGTGTGTGATCATTACTATAAACCCAAATTACTGTGGTATGTCTTCATTTACATTAATTCAGAACTGCATTTCACACAGAGTTTAAACACTCAAAAATGGTTCTCTTCAATGTGGCTTTGCCTCTGTAGGTTGAGAAGAATTAGTAATACCTGCAAGCATTTTTCAAGGTACTGAAACCAGTACATATCACCTCTGTCATACTCCAGAACTTGATTTTAGGCGGGACAACAGGGCTAGTAAAGAAATAGGTCATCCTCAAAATAAAAAAATCAAAAGTCAAACCGATTTCCTCCTCTTTTCCCACATCTTCATACACAGTCACAGCATCATAGGAGCAATCTTCACTCTCTTCTACTTCAAAAGACTGGTATGCAAGCTTTAAATGAAAAAAAAACGGAAGAGTGAGCCTTGTTGTGAAAGTCATATAGAAAAAATTCAAAGATCTACAGGGTCTTTAGTATTCTGAGTGATTCCTGCAAGGTTCGGTTTCTGTGACATTCAGACCTCTCACAGAGGATACATAAATACTAAATTTTCTAGAAGAATCTGTCATGATAAAATTTCACCTAGGAAATCCTTTTTTACCATAACCTAAAGGACAAATCCAAACCTATCTGTCTTTTGGGATAGATAGTGATTCCTCTTAACTGCATCCAGCAGCATTATTCATGCTCATGTTGCTTGATGTTTTTTGCCCTTAGCTGCATAATTTCTTGTTAACTCAAGTGGTGCCCACTTCCATCCTGCAGACACGAGAAGGATTCATGTTGTACCTTGACTACGTGGTCCTTTGGAGCACAGATAATCCACTGACAGTCTGCCATGCTGCTGTAGTGCTCGGGGTGGTGCATACTCTCTAACACTCCTTCTTCAAAAAGGACAGCTAGGGACTCACAGCCAGCATCTGGAAATCCAGGAAGACAAAAATGGAGAGGAAAGGACCAGATGGAAATGCTGCCAGAACAGGAACAGCAGGAGTTTGTTTAGGACTCAGCAGGTGGCCCTTGGGCCTATTCCTAGGGATGGAGAATTGCTGTGCACAGCAAAGCCAAAAGCAATTCTCCATGAGGTGCTTTAGCCTCAACTGCCTCCCTCAAGGCCTCCCACGAAAGCATCACCCACACAGGAGCTTCCTCGGATTTATTTTCTCCTGACATTCTTTTTCAGGTCACCACCCAAGAGAGTAGGCAGGAACATTACCTGGTTTAGACTTACTAGGAAGAATATCTGGTGTAAGAGCTTTGTAGGTAATGGAAAACCAGTTCCATAATCCTCATCGTCAGAAACAAATTTCAGCCTTATGCTATCGGAGCCAATCAAAATAGGTAATGGAAGATCTCCTCCACAGAATTTCCCTGAAACATAATATTAGAGAATAATCACTGCTTAAGGCCTTTAGTTACTTAAGAAAACTTGCATGTACCATTTTTAATACTTAGCTCTAAAAATTTTAGGATGAAAAGGAAATTTCCTATTCATCCCTCTACTTTCCTTATCAATCCATTAGGCCAAATAGATTCGCACTATTAAAAATTGAAAATCATTGACACCAGAAATGTGATACAGTTCCTACCAGGCATTTTCCAACCTCTTCTCCTCCCACACTTTTACTCTTTTATTTCAGATCCTATGTCTCAATGTATCAATCAAGAAAATGCAAGTGAAACATAACCAACCACCACATCCTCAATGCGTGCACTTGCTGTTAGAATAAAGAGGGATCTGACAGGTTACAGATCTTAAAGGTCTTTTCCAACCTGAATGATTATTTCAAAGAACAAGAGGGCAACAACTCACCCATGAGTCTATCATCTTTTGAATAGACTGATAAAGAATCATAGTCACAGAACATTTCTGACTCCAAAGTGGGAGAAATGAAGCCATATGTAATTCCCTCCTGGCACAGACAGAGTCCATATACACAATCTGGAATAAGAAATTATTTCCCATTCACAAAAATGCAACCAAAACTACCCCAAAACCAACAAAACCTACACTTGTATGGGGAATATTTCCTGGGGGAGCATTGTGTTTTCTCTACTTACTGGTGATTTTGATAGAACTGGTCAGACCTTCCAGGAAAATGTAATTCTCCTTCGCTGTTGAAGAGTTTGCCATCCTGAACACTACAAAACGCTGTGAATTAAAACATAATAGAAGGAATCAGGCTTGACACGTTTGCAATCAGCTGTTCCACCAAAAAACTTAAACATCTGGAGGATATTGTGGGACAGCATTGCTCAGCTGTGCTTTGTTTCTGCTGGCAGACTGTTGCTGTGTGTTCTCTCTTCTCTCTTTTATTTGGAATTATGGTAAATCAGCTTTATATGCCATAATCTGGGAGCAAGAATGAAGCCCTGCCAATAGGCTATCATTTTTTGTAAAAATGACAGTGCTTGGTTTTCACCTTTGAAGAAACTCTTGGCTACAATGAGGATTTCAGTACAAATAGTTTTCTGTGAGGAAAAATGGATAGCCCAGAGCATAACAAAAGTGTTCATGGCAGCCTGTTTGTAATAATGCCCTTAGTTATGTGTTGGCAGGAGACTTTTGCAACTGTACAATGTGCTGTTAAAAACACTTTAATAGAAGAAGCAGAAGCTTTCCTCTCCAGCCAAGTGTCAGCAGAAACACAATTACTTACAAAAATCATCTCCTCTTGCCCTTCCTTCTGCTTGCAAGGTAACCCAGTAAAAGCAATGTTTATCGACAACTATATATATATGTAAACAAATTTAAGGAGTCAAGTATTTATAAGATTATTTCCCCTGCAGCATCCTGGGAAGACCAGTAAAAACTCTCAAAAAGCCACAAACAGCACTTAAATACCCAGTTCTCCCTGGCCAAAGCAAGTCTATGCTAACTGACAGTGTGCCCATCATTTATCATTTGAGAAATCTCACTCTGGGTTACTAAAATTAAAGTTTTAAGGTCTAGTTCACAAGACTTGTTCCCATTATCTTTGCATGAACTGGTACCTAGATGAACAGGATGAACATTCACATGGCTGAATCAATGAAAGTCCTAAATTTAAAACATGTTACATTTGGTGTTAGGTTTCATGGTTTTTGGTTTTTTTTGTTTGTTTGTTTGTTTTTTGTTGGGTTTTTTTTTGTTTGTTTGTTTTGTGGTTTTTTTGTTTGTTTGTTTGTTTTTTGGGTTTTTTTTATTTTTACATTTTATTCTCAGAAAGAGACAGACAAGTAAATAGAGTCACCCCAGACTGTGCAAAAGTACAACTAATTTACCTCACACTTTCTTTTTAGAATATACATTTTTGTACAGTATTAACTTCACTAACTAGATTTCATGCATTACTTGAGGTTCTGTTCTGCATTTTTCCCATTAATTTTATTTGTATTTCAATAAAAATACAGCCTTATATATGTAGCTGCCTTAAGGAAAATTTCTTTCTTTTAATTAAGTCACCAATACATAAATAAAAGCCTAAAAAAGTATTTTTTTTTTTCCACAGAACCGGGAGGAAAAACATATCTATTTAAATTATACATTTAAAAGTGTTTTAATGTGTCAAGCTCCTTCATGGTTCTTCCTTTATAAATTATATAAACAACTATTTGGGGGGACTTTTTATGCTCTGACACAGATAGAAGATACTGGGGAAAAGTAGTGTACTCACCTGCGGAGCTTTTCGCTTTCAGATCTGATAAAGGAGGGATAGGGAAGGGGGTGGAAAAAGAAGACTAAATTACTGTAGTTTCATATTCACAATTTACTTTTGTCCATGTGGAAATGGCAGTTTTATACATCTGGCACTGAGGCAAATCCCAATGCTTTTTGGGGACACAATGCCTACAATGAACCAGGGCTTGGGATCAAAACAAAATTGCAAGTTCAGGCAATGCTGACATTGGAATAAACAGTTCTGGAGTAGCCACTGGCAGAATGAACCATCCTTTGACAGGCCCCTACTCAGTCTGAGCAGCACTTTTTCAGAAGCTAAACCCTTTTTATTTTTCTATGACACATTATGGGGCTTCCTTCTTTACATCACCAGTTGAAGATGGTTTCTAATAGGAAATGTTGGTTTTCCCCTCCCAATTTTTTTTCTTCTCATTGACTAAACCTCTTAAATAACCCTCCCTGAGTTTTTCAGTTCTCTGTGTTTTAACACAGTCTCCAAAACCCTTTAACAAAAATAGCCCAACACAGAAACAAATATCAATTCAGTTTCTTAGTACTCTCAGTAAAGTTCACCCCTGCCATTTATATCCTAGGTTCCATGACTTTGGAAGTGGTGGCTGATTGGTGGCCGAGGGAATTCATGGCCTTTTGGGAAGAGTGAACAAAAGCACTTCTGACTGTGACTTGTCCCCATGTTGTCAAATGTCTGATCCAACATGTTTTAGCCAAGAAAAATGACAGGTGACTTCAAAGAAATGCGTAAGGGATCTCTGATACTTTCAGCTGATGAATTGCCACTAAAAAAAAATTTAAAAAAGAAAAAATAAAAAACCCATGCTAACTGGCTAGCTGCATAAAAGGACCATTCTTAAAAAAAAAAGAGTCCAAGTAGGAGGCAAAGTGGAAGAGAAGCAAACATTTACAATGCTCTCAATTTGGTTTTGACAGCTGGCAGTCAAGGGATTGTGAAATGCTACAGTACTTTGCCAAGAAACAGGAAAATATGTAAGTGCTGTATCCTGAAAAAAGATAAAATTAAATAAAATGTTCTGAGACAGAAGATTTGTCCCAAGTGAGGGACACATTACTGTGGAGACTTTATTACCAGCACTCATGTTCTCCTGAACCCAGGAAAGCATCACACTGAGGTCTGTGAATATTCCCGGGGATCCTCTGTTGTAATGTTTCTTCTTCTCATTCCTTATCCAGCCACGGGCACATCCCATCCCCCAGGAGATGACACCAGCAAGAGTCCAGGCACCGTGCTTGCCTCGACACAAAAGGGGGCCTCCGGAGTCTCCCTGGAAAAAAGCCAAACAAAATCCCAGCAGCCAGAGCTTGTACAACTGAGCAAGCCTTAAAGAGTTTATCGAGGTCTCTTTTGAGCCTTATTAAAAGCCTGCATTACAGGAGACAGTCAGTTTTAAAAGACTTGTGAAGACACACACGATTTTAGGGTGTTTAGTCAGGATTGTCAGGAGGGGGAGAGACAGATTAATTCCCTCATGGGTGCATCTCTGACGTGTGTGAGCACGTAAAAAAGGAGTGAGGAGCAATCACTTAACCTTTATCCCACTTCCTTTCCTTCCTGTAATCCAATTCTTTCTGCTTTCATCCTCAGGATCTTTCCAACATTAATTAATTTATCAAATGTTCTGAAGTTAGAAAGCCCTAAGCATCATTGCACTGGGGTACATTGCAAAATTAATTGCTCTCAGGAACCTGTCCTACAGCCCATACAATAATTAATATGGAATCATGTCATTAAGCACGTTGCCCCATAGGGAACTTTTGAAAGAATTCATCCATCCAAACCTCCCAGTTTACAGTGTATTTATTTCCTTTGGCACACAGAGCTTCTGGGAAACACTCCTGAGCACACAGGGCCCTCTGTTCGGCTGACCTGGCAGGCATCTCTTCCTCCATCTGGAAATCCAGCACACATTATGGTGTCACCTCGGATGGGTTTCTTTAAAGTTGATAGTGCTCTCGAGCACTCCCTGCTGTTTAGGATTGGTAGATTGACTTCATACAAGACCTGAGGGAGCAGTCCATCTGAAACACAAATAAATGTTCATAAGAAAAGCTGGAAGGTAAACTGAATGTCACTGTTAATACTCTACAAAAATTGGTTGGGAACTTGCTCCTAGCCATGTTATGGTTACAAGCATGGTTTGGCAATCATCCAGGTTTTTGTAAATAAGCAGTTTTACTTGAAAAAATTCCAAAATGTTTCAGAATTGAAATGCAGGTCTAGATTTTGTGATTACCCATTTTTGGTGACTCACAAGTAGGCATAGAAGCAAAGATCCCATTTTGAGATTACGATTCTTAAGACCCTTCGATGGTTTTTTTGGTCTGGCTCTGATCTGTGAAATCAAGCTCTTAGTTTCAGAAAAAAATAATAATGTGAGTGGCTTACTTTCCTTTAAACGGCCCCAGCCACAAGCAGTGCAGATATATCCTGCTTCAAACTTTTCGCCTGGGTGGGGAAGACATGCTGGCAAAACCGAGGAACCTGCCACACAGGGACATTTTGGGAATTTTATTGGGAAGTACTTGAAAGAACAATTACTAAAAGCTTCCTTTGTGTGTTGGGGTTTTTTTAACAAAAAAAGTATTATTACTTTTGTGGAATCTGTAAAATTAATCCTATATTGACAGTTTATCTTCTGCATGCAAAAAATAGTAAATTTTTCCTCATGGAGAAGAAAATCACAGCTAAATCTGGCCTTACTGAAGTTGAAGGTGCCATCCAGCTTCAGAAGGGCAATGTCATAGTTCATTGGAGTTCTGGGGTCAAACTTTGGGTGCTGAATGACAGATTTGACAGGCAGTGTCTGCTCACTGTCCTCCTTGAGCCTCAAGTCGTGCTCTCCTGCAGTGACATGCAAATATTCCAGTAGGTTCCTGTGGAACAGGAAAATTAGAGTTCAGCTACTCAATCTTCAACATGAAAGTTAAAAATAGAGTTGTTTTTAAACAGAGAAGTTATTAAATCTGACACCCGATACCTTTCATGTTCAGATTCAGAGCACTTATATATACAGCCAGCAAGAGCTGAGTAAGCCCTGTAGTAGGAATTGGGGGATTAAAAGGACTGAGAAGAAAGATCATTTTGCTGCAGACCTGACCATGGTTTGGTGGTCCACTAAGGATCCAGGCTTTCTTACTATGTTTACAAGTGTTTAGACACACTGCTTTTTGAAGGAGGAGGGAAGATTTGGGCATAGGAAAGTACAGAAAAAATAAGATAATTTCTCTATGATTCTGAGTTTATTAAAAAAAAACATAAAACCACAGTGAATCCTGCTTTAGGGCTCCTGGTGCCACATCACATGTGCAGCAAGGGAACACAAAAGCAATGAGTATAAACTTTTTATTCTGCTTCAAATTAATTTTTTTGCATAGACTTCCAAAATCAGTCTTTGCCAATCTCTGTAAGTTTATTATTTTGAGATGTTCAAAGGGTTTTTTTCTCCCTTTCAGTTATAACATGGAAAACAATGATTAGAAATAAAAGGGTAGCACCTGCAAGTAAGCACCACAAAGAGATGCTACAGCACACACACGTTTCCAATCCACATTTTCCTGCACCTGCAGCCTGCTCCTGAATTCCTACTGCATCCATACCTGTCCAGGGTGCAGTGAGCTGCTGTGACCACCCACTGAGCAGAAACAATGGTGCCTCCACAGAAATGCTTTTTCCTTCTCTTCAGGGAAACCTGCAGCATTGGAAGAAGACACTCCCAATAAAGAAAAGCTTTGTATCTGCTCTGAGGGAGAACAGAGAGAGCACACACAGGTACTCTCTGAGGAGTCACACAGCCAAAGCACGTGCTGCATTCCCAGCACACACACTTCAGGGCATTCCCAGAATCCCTGAGCCTAAGAGATCCCAAATCCTGCCGTTCTCCCCTCAGCTGTGCCTTGGGGCCTGGAGAAAAGCAACACACCTGTAATAAATGCCAAATCACTGAGGTACCTGTCAGGCTGTGAAGGTGACTGGTTGGTTGAGGATTTTCTCTTTGCAGGTCACAGGGAGCTCCGCAAATCAAGGGTGCCTGACAGCAGCCAGGGACTTGGGGTGGTGTCCTGTGCCCTATTTTTGAGCAGTTTCACCCATTTACAACACACTCATCTGCAGATACTCTTCCAGAAAGAGTGATAAATAAAATAAAAATCATAAACAAAACTTTATCAGGAAGCAGGACAGGTTCTGAGTTCTCTCCATCTGCGTCACTGCTTTTTGTAAAAGCAGGCTGGAGTTCAACAATGCATTGTCATACAATGGCTTGGGTTGGAGGGGACCTTAAAGATCCAATCCCCCCTGCCCTTCCACCAGATGAGATTTCTCAGAGCCACATCCAATCTGGCCTTGAACACTTCCAGGGATGGAGCACCCACAGCTTCTCTGGGCAGCCTGTGCCTCACCACCCTCACAGTAAAGAATTTTTTCATAATATTCAATCTAAACCTACTCTCTTTCAGCTTGAGGCCATTCCCTCTTGTCCTGTACTCCATGCTCTTGTCAAAGTTCCTCTCCAACTCTCTTGTGGGCTCCCTTCAGGTGCTGGAAGGCTGCAATTAGGTCACCCCAAAGCCTTCTCTCCTCCAGGGCTTTGTTCTGCAGATAAAACCACATTTGCTTGTGCAAACCTGCCATGGATGTGAGCCTTGCTTCACCGGGTTTCCCCCAACGATCCGAGTGAAGAGGGCAAAATAACTCCACGGGTCTGTCTCTTGAACTTTCTGCCCACACTTGGGATCTGAGGGGGGAAAGGGGGAAAAGAAGGAAGGCTTCAGTCTGGATTCAAGTTTTACTTCTTTTTTTGGTAACACAGAGTTAGAAGGCATGGCCTGGTGCAAAATTCAGTCCCTCTGCCATGTCAGGAAACACTTCTTGTAATTCCCAATACAAAGTGCCCAGGCTGAGGCTAAACTGGGCTAAGAAAAAGGCAATGTACTTTATTTTGCAGAAGTTCTCCAAATGACCATATTTTGGTGCAATCGTATCATATGTATTAAATTTTGCCTCCATGAACAAACACCTGTGCAGATATTCTCTTTCAAGCAAGTTTTAGAATTTTTTTGGAACTAAATCACTGTTGCATTATCAATTTCAGAAATCTCTTTACACCCAGCATTTGTACTGAAAATACTTCTGACAAACAGAGACAAAATGCACAATACACAGACCCTGATGACCAACAACAGTGGCTGGATTTCTTCAGAACATCTATAATTATGCCAAATTTATTTCTTTTTAACTCACTGTTATTATTACCATAGCTGAGAAAAGCTGATAATATTTATATGTTTCTAAAGGAGGACATTTATAGAAAAAATTATTTGCAGTGATAACTGCTCATTTGGTACTATTTTAAGAAAGACAGAAGCAAAGCAACCAGTTCTGCCAAGCAGAAAATTGTAAAAGAGGAATTCTTTGTAGTGCGTTTCCCAAGCCCAACAGTGGCCTCAATTTTATTTTTTTTCCTTAAAGATGAAAACTTCCACGAAAACTCGTTGAAAACACATCTTTAACAGATTTTACTACAAATTCTGTTGAACTCTCCGTTGGGAAAAATACAGCATCCATAATTTTGGACGATTTTGTTGTTTTGGCAGAGAGGTGGGTGCGTTCAAAGGATGGAGGACCAAATACTTGTACAAATTGTCTGGGAAATGTGGAATTCTCCAACCTACCTAATGCATCCAACATATACAAGAAAGGGTTTTGCTGTCACCTCAGGAGTGGCATGGCTGATACAAGTGATTACAGTGTCACAATAATGCTGACACAATGCTACTTACACCAGCTTTTAAATAAAAACGCCTTTATATAGAAACAAACCAATTCATTTGTCTGTTTTTTTCCATTCTTTCCTAATTATAACAGCACACACTTTTTTCCCCATGTGCAAAGACACAGGGAGGAAAGGGGAAAGAGGAAACAGAGACAAAAATTTTTTAAAAAATAGATTTAGGTTTTACTGTAAAGAATTTGGTACTTGGCAAATGGGAAAAAATAAATAAAGAAAGAAATTGAAAGATCAGAGTCACAAAATAAAATTTCTTTTTTCTTTCGGCATTTAATAATTCTATCCTCCTATGCAAGATTAGTTTCAAAGTGATAAGTTAATATTTTTATTAATATTATACCAAACTTTCACTCTCTGTGTTTTGACAAACTCTAAAAACCCCTATGCTTTGCAATTTTTAATCCCAGAAGATTCCTGACTGCTTTACAGGCTGCTGGTTTCCATTCTTGTTTTATACAAATTAATAAATCTTCATGAAGGAAGCAGGAACAATTGCTATCATTAATTGTTCCAAAAAAGGAATAGTCTGGATTTTAAGATATAAGACAGCGGAAGGGAGGACCCGCTGTGTTCTGTTTGTGGCCCATAACACAACAAACCATGACCTTGCTGCAAATTTGAAAGTATTTCATTTTATTTATTTAATCATAAATCAAGTTTAACATTATTTGTTCCGAATCATGAAAGAATCAGACCAAAGTTTTGTAAGAGTTACTCATGGAAAGAAAACTTTCATATAGATAACTCAGAGGGTGAAACTAGTGCAGCTTCTTGATTTCAGCACTATCCCAGGCTTGTCACTGCCTTAGAGCAGAACCATCAGGACCCAAAACTGTTAAAATTTATGTGAAATTTCCCTCCTACCTTTCTGAAGAGCAGCTGGCACAGCACAAAACTCTGTGACACAGACCAGCCCCAGCAGCAGCAGCTGCAACTCGCCAGGGGAAAGGCACATCCTGGGGCTGAGTGAAAACACAGAGAGTTTGTGACACAGAGAGGGAAATCCTGACCCAAATCCTGCAGGGGAACAGCAGCTCATTGGAGGAGAAGTTACCCATTAATCCAGCCACAAAGCACTTACCTCCACTAAGAACTTCCCAAATTTAATAGAGCATGATTCTTCTATGCACCTTCACTGAAGTCTTTGCTGTAAAATACTAACTGAAATCCTCTCTGAAACTACTTTTTCTGAGGTAAAATGACAAAATGAAGTTACCATTGCATGCTTTGCTAGCAACACTTACCCAGGCAGATCTGCACGTGCAAGTAGAACTCACATGAAGAGAATATCTGTTGCTATTTGCCCCAACAATTTCTGCAGCCTTTGAGGAGGCAACACTTTCTATTTCCTGCACACTTTACATTTGGCCAGTTTTACAGACCTGAGAAACACACCACGAGTTTATTATAATGTTGGTGGCAGCATGCTCAGTGTTTTATTGTTTGGCCAAGGGTTTCATGGTAACAATCCCCCCCAATCCACCACCAGGGATCATCCCAACAATCATTTATGTGTTTATTCAATTCTAGTTTTTCATTCTTTCCTCTGCCAGTCAAAGGATAACAAACCCCAGCTTTTATTCTGAATATGCAATTTTATAACAACTGAATATAAACCCTGTCCTAGAAACTGAGTTGCAGTTGGGTTTTTTTCTGTTATAAATACAGGATTTATTTAGAGTGAAGTTTTCCTACTAGTCCTGGGGAAATCTCCATTTCTGCAACTTCTGAGACCTGTATCACCAACATGATTCCAGCTCTAACCAAAAACCTTTGAAAGCTTCTTTTCTTCAGGGATTTGTTTGTATTTTGCAGGGACAAAACAAACCCTTCAGACCCCCAAACCAGAGTACATGTACAGCAGAGCTCTCTGCTCACCCACCATAACAAGATGGCATAAAAACAAGAATAAACGATCTCTGGGGTTATGGGTGAGGCTGCACAAGCCACTGATGAGAAATAGAAACATCCTGCCCATTTGGCAAATGGAGAAACAACCAGCACATTCCAATTTCTCACAGAGAGACAACACTTCCTGTGCAGCATCAAACAGGTCAGACAGAAAAAGCACAGACGGGCACATCCTGTACAAGCTGCTCCTTACCTGGGATGGTAGAACAGAAGTGGAGACTTTCTTGTCCTATTATTCCGTGTTCTCCTCTTCTGCTGCCTATTTATAGTTCTCCTGAAGCTGTTCCCTTTATCCTCTGTGCAGACAGAGGCACCCCCGCACTGGGGAGCTGCTATGGCTCCTAAAACTGGCAGCTTTGGCAGGCAGCACTGCGAGCATCATTCCTGACCAGCATCATTCCTGACCAGCATCACCCTCACCACAGGCAAATTCCTGAGCAGCATCACCCTCACCACAGGCAAAGGTCAAATCTCTCGACTTGATCTCCATCCAGGCCTTTGCTCTGAATCTCAATGCAGAGTTGGCTCTGTGTCCCAAACCTTTGTAGTAAAAAAGTGAAGCCAGTAAATCACTAACTGTCCCAAACGGCCTGAGCCAGGCTTTAGCAGGTAGAGCCAGTTCCTGCTGGCCCCAAAATACTGGCACTAATCGATGCTAATCAGCCTGGGCTGTCCCTTCTTTTGCTGTGCACTTGGAGAATAAAATGCTTGTAAATCAAAGTGTGCTCCGTGCTGTGGAAATGCACACAGCTGCTCCTTGCTGTGAGGTCATTAAAAAATAATCATGCACACATCCAAATAGATTTAAGACAAGAGAAAGCAAAGAATATTGATAGTATTCATCATCAGAGCCTTCCAGTTGCTTTTTCTCCTGGCTTTGAAGGGTTTTACAGGGGTTAGGGGCTGGTGGGAGGGAACACAGGCTGCATTGGGTCAGTGGACCACGGAGATGGCCCAGCTGCAGGACAGAGAAAGTTTAATTCTTGCAAGAAAAGTTGCTTCGTGTTGCTGCTCCTGTCCTAGGAGCAAAAAAGGTGGAAAATGTATTTACCCAGTGACAATGTGAAGTTTAAGAGAAGAAGGAACAAGGAGTGAAGGGTGAAATGAACAGCAAATGCTGGTTAGCAATTAACCTGTTAGAAGAGCAGTAGAAAAAACAAGATTTAAATGGATTGGTTTTTTGTTGGGTTTGGTTGAGAGCTGGTTTTGCGGTTTGGTTTTTTTTAAATACAAGGAGCTGTGCTTTCACTGATTGCATCCCAACAGTTTGCAAGGTCACTGCTGGAAAACCCCTAAGCTCAATAAAATTAATGGTCTCATATTTTAAACAAGACATATTATGTCAAAATATTAAACTTCATAAATCATATAATTCATGTATTATACTTCTGAATCCAATAGTTCTTAACTGAAAGCAGATTTAGTTTTAACATGGACCGAATGTATTTATGTTTGGATAGTTGGGCAGGAATTTTGATTTTCCAACAAACTTATTTTCACCACTTTTAACTCATTGTAATTCCAATGATTTGATTAAAATTACACCCAGGTTTGCTGTAACAAAAAAAAATCAAGTCTAATTCTCAGGGTAAACCCATTATTGCCTACCATTTATCCCCAAAAGCTTATGAAAGATCCTGAATGGCACCAGCACAAAACTCCCCTCAGTTTTAATATGCTTTAAAAGCTACCATCCGCCCTCACATTGAGAGAGGGGAGCTTGGCATCCCCTTTTTTCAGCCAGAGCCTTCATGTTACTTTAAAGTTCAATAAGTTGAAAAGCTGAGGGAATTAGGGATTCTCAGTTCTTAAAATCACAACTTTAAGTACCTCTGCAACTCACAACCATGTTTTTCCCTCTCGCTCTGTACAAAGTCACATCTCAGAGCAGAACCATGTTACACCTTCATTGGGATTCACAGTTTTGGGATTCATGTACTTTTTTAGACCAGCAGAGATCACTGATAAATACACCTGACTTGCAAAAGACAAACTACATGATCTCAGCTCAATATTCCCACATGAATCCTAGTTAAGCTGGTCTTCTAGTTTAGAATTATAGCTGGGTTTGGGTAAAAATTGCAAAAAAGACCTGCAAACTAAAATTTTGCGGTCAAAAGGCTCACTGTGCTATCAAATAATTTTCCAGAAAGATTCATATCCATGATTTTTCAATCACCCAAGCATTTTTTGGGGAGCAAATTGATTGCCTGAAAATTAGATAAATATGTGTAAAAAGGTCAGAGAAAAAAGTTTTAAGCCAGTACCATTTTGAACCTATTTAATTCCATCTTTTAATAAAAATGGTGCTGACAGGTGCTTGTTTCTGTACCAAAGACAAACTGAAAGTCGAAAACCACGAGGCAAACCCTTCACAAGTGATCCAAAACAACTGGTGTGGGTTCTCACAGTGCTTGCAGGCTCCTGCTGGCTTTAAACCCAAAATTAGGCTGATACCAAGAGGGCAGTTTTGCCCCATCTCCCATGGACGTGTGCTGCTGCCATTTCCCTCGTGCCAGTCTCAGCTCTGTGGAGAGCTGAGCTTGTTTTATGTAGCTGGATTTGCTTTTACAGCTGGATTGGTTTCTTGACCAAAGCTTTGAATCAAAAATTGAATGCCAGTGCCAATGCAAAGGAATGAACATATGCCCCAGACAGAACAGCCCATTCCTTTTGACTGCAGACCCCACTTACAATTTAAAACATCAAAATTCATCATGAAACTTCAGCCAGGCTGTTTTAGACACAGCACTGCCCTAAGAGCAGATCCAGAATTTTCAGCTCTGTTCCAAGCTTTGTGACAAGCTTGTGTTCCAAGCTCCTGTCTAGTTCTGTTTAATAAACATGCCTCAGCTGAGTATTCTGAAATGTTAAGGTATCACCTATCCCACTTCGGGGTTTATGAAATCCCTTTTCTTTGGGTGTGAAGATCCCGGAAAGGCAGAGTACCTTTATAGACTTTCAGCAGCACAGCAGAAGTTAAAAGTCACCCAGTGACTCTGGAGTTTAACGAGGAAGGTTGCTACCACCCCTGCACAGCCTAGGTCTGCTCCACATCCCCCCAGGTATTAGTCAGCCTCATGGATCAGATTCCTTTGGATGCAGAGGACTTTCTGGGACTTTGAACACTTCCTCCCTTGCTCCCGCTGTGTTCCCATCACAGCCCACCCCAAAACTGAAAGGGCTGAGGGTTCTTGCCTCAGAGAGACACTGAGTTGTGGTTTATTGCCTCCCATTAACTCAAGCAAGGACTCAGAGGGAGCAGTAAAACAGAAAGGTTAGCTTTTGATAATGTTTTCACTTCAACTCTCTACTCCCTCCTAAATTCTTCAGCTGGCACATCAGGGCACAGAACAAAGTGCACAATGGCTGGAATGTTCAAAGGAGCACTTGGGGCAATAAGAGCACACAGAAACCCCCCAAGGTGCCGTTTCCCAGAACATTTGGTCTTCAGTTCAGGATTTTGGATATGCATCAAGATCTATTTGAGTCCCTGTGCAAATAAAGAAGCTCAATTTTAATGGAAAATGAACTGAGCTCTTTTCCATCCCGCAATGTGCAATAGCTGATGTATGAGCCAAAAGTAACTGGTAACCAAGAATTAGAAGAAACAGCACCTGCTGGCCTATTCCCACTTTTCACTGCAGCTCCATTTCTCCATTTCCCAGTACATGAGAATTACAGACACAGGCTCAGTTACTGACACCTGCGATGAGCCATTTTCTTGTTACAGCCGAGTCTTCTCCCAGACAGAGATTTTACCTGTCAGAGCAAACAAGACCAAAACCAAACAAGGAGGACAATGTCAACAAATGCAGAAATGCTGCAGGCTACGAAGAGCACAATGCTTTGAGATATCAGCCAAAGCTCCCCTTGGATAGAGTCCAGCCTTACATCTACCATAGAACTGATTAATTGGGAAAGGACAAACAAAGGAAGAGAGAGGGAACAAAATTGTGCTTAGCTGAGCTGTTTGACCTCAGTGTCTCAAAATGCTTTGTAAGGACAGATCAATACTAATGCTTTTCAGCTAAGATTTGGGATATGGATTAAACAAATCAGCAACAGTCAGAAGCAGGTTGGTCACTTAGCTCCCAAATGTATTCCCCTCAGGAACGTTTTGTGAAATGCATAGTCTAAATAGCACAGTGGCAGCTCCTCAATGTAAATATAAATAGAAAATAAAGGAACACTGAAGCATTCATTTTGTGTCCTTGTATTATTTTATGGATATTAGCAATCACTGCAGGTATCCAGACCGTGTACTTAGCACTCTGTCACATCCAGAAGAATAAAAGCTGGAATGTGATGAGCCCAAGCTCAAGGAACATTGCACCTCAGAGGAGCTGTGATGAGCACAAAGGGTGTGAGCTCCTGGCTCTCCTTGCTCACCTACTTACCAGGAAAAGGCTTTCCACCCAGAGGGAGGTCAGGCATTGGAACTGGCTCCTCAGGGAAGAGATCACAGCACCAAGCCTGACAGAGCTCAAGATGTGAAGCACTGGAGAAACAGGGCCTTCATTGCTGGCAGCCGTCCTGCACTGCTTTGTGCACAGAGTCCATCCATCCATCCATCCACCCATCCATCCATCCATCCATCCACCCATCCATCCATCCATCCATCCACCCATCCATCCATCCATCCATCCCCTGTCAGTATTGTGTGCATGGAGAAGAGCCCTAAGGAAGCCTCACATGTGCAACTCCTGCAAGACAAGCACCCCAATTACCCAGCACGTTTTTGCAGCACACCCCACTTGGACAAGGACAGATGAAATGGTGCTGCTGTGATGTGGCATGCTTTGGCTGAACAAACATTCCTCAAACAGGCTCTGAAGATCAGGAATCTGAATTGGTTTTCACAAGAATCCAATTTCTTTGTGTCAAGTCAACTTCACATCTTGTATGAAATTGATGCCTACCAGACACATGGCCCAAATTAATCCAATAGATCACCAGAGTTTTGGAGAGCACAGTGAATACCTTTCAATGCCTGCTTTTAACATGGGTAAAGACTTACAGTATTACAGCGCTTACAGAATATGCTCAAAATACATAATACACCATCTCAGGCAGGCAGCAGTGAGATAAATCCTAGCAGATTTTTTCATAAACATATTTAAGGTAAAAATATATTACATCAGCCTGGCTATGCTGTCAGTCATGTTTGCACTTCACATCACATCCAGAACAGGACATGAAAGGAGAGAACTCCAGGTGACTCCAGGTATCACTGCACAGCCTGTTTCACAGTGGGTACCTCTGCCTTGCCAGGAGATGGAGCTGAGTCCAAAGAGCAGGAAGAGATGACCTGTCAAATGAGTACAGTGCAGGAGAAGGAAGTCCAGGAGTATTTGTATTTGGAAGTCCATGTATTTGCTCTTGATCAGCCAAGTGAGACCAGCTTTCCCTGTCACAGGAAACTGGCCCAGGGTCTGTTTGCTCTCTTCCAGGCTCGGTCTCCACAGCTAAATAATTTATTTTCAGGACCCACAATCAAATGCAGCCAAGAGCAGGTTCACAGCCCTCAGCCACTGGGAGATCAAGCGAGAAATGAGGAGAGAAGAGTGAAGAAGCAGCGCACTCTTAAAGCTATTTATGTTGTGCCAAAAGTGTAGAAAGGTGGATTTAAAAGTCTTTGTGGGTATTTCCAGGCTGAAATCTGGGGAGTGGGTTTGGGTTTGTAAAAGACTGCCGGATACACAGTTCCTACTTTTAAACATGGAAATGGAGACACGGAACAAGAGAGTTAACAAAGTTAAAATCAGAACTTTGTCTTCTGTTCGTGACACTGCCAGGGCGATGTGGGAGTGTGGGAAGCACAAGCAAACAAGCATAAAGAGCTTTCAGAGAGATGGAGAAAGCCAGGCCAGACAGGATTACTGAACAACGATGGGATATTTCCTTCATTTTAAGTAAAATGCAGCCAATAGCAGATTCCCCTGCACTGACATTTATCCTGCCAGCTGCCCCACACAGGGATACACCCACGGTAACCTGCGCTGGAAGGAAGGCAGCAGCGTTGTTCTGTTCCAGCTCCGCCATCAGATGGCAGAACAGCACCAGTCCTGCCGTGGAGGTGGGTGAGCAACACCCCATGATTTGGTGTATAAACAGTCAGCCATGCCAGCAGCTGCTGAAATCGAAATGGATCGTTTTCCCTCTGTACTGCAAGACAAAACTCATTCAAATACCATGAGATGTTTAAAGTCATATCAAAAAGTTTGGTTCACAATCCTTTTAAGACTCTGTAGAAATTAATTTTAATCTATTTTCATGGTTGCAGAGAAAGCTGAAGGAAAACAGAAATCTGCAAAGTTCTCTGACCATAATGAGGAACCACATGATGAACAACAGTGACACACAGTCAGCACAGATCTTGCTGCAGGAGTTTTGTCTGGCTTTGCCCGTTCTGTGTTCATGCTCAATGTTGAGGGTACAAGGGGCAGGAATTTGCAAACCCTTTCTGCCCCACAGCAAACCTGAGGAGGATTCACCCTTGTACAAGGAGATGCACTGACACAAAGTCACCTGGGTTTAAGCTGTAGATAGCTTAGAATTCTCCAGCTGGATTCATATTCCTATTTTTTCACTTTCAGAACCAGACTCTTGCTCACAAGCATCTTCTACCACTGCAACCACCTGCAATATCTGCTGCCACAGGAGACTAATGGCTTGGGTAATAGCAGCAATGAACCACTGGTTCTTCCCTTTAGGGAACAGACATTGTGCTACAGAAAATACCACAGCAGGATGAGAGAGGGGAAGTAAAAAACTTTTGTCTTGAAACTCAGGGGATTCCTTGTCTCTGAAACAGTTGATATAACTATAAATAATGAGGAGGAAATGAGAACTCTGCCTCAAAAATATTCAGTACTTTTAATGTACAAACACAAGTGAAGCCTTTGAAAAAATAATTGGGAAGGGAAGAGGCAAAAAGAGTGAAAGCAAAAAAGCTACAAAAAAACCTAAAAAACCCTTTGTTGTTTGTAAGTAATATACGCATGCAAGCTGTGAAGCAGAGACATGGATGTTCAGCCACCCCACCACACGTCTGCTTTGGAAGGGATAAATTTCAACTGTCTCAGCAATATTTGGCAAAGTTGACAGAGCTTAAGGGTTTAGGTTACTCCTGTCAAGCCTGCAATGACAGGGCAGAGCCAGCTCCCAGCAGCACATTGCAACAAAACCATCACAGAAGAGTCTTAAAAGCTTAAGAAAAAGGATTTAAAGGAGTTCCAGGGCCGCTGTGAAACTGCAGTGGGTGGACAGCTGAAATGTGTCACTGGTCGATTCTCTTGAGCAATTCAGCCGAGCACTGGAGGCCTCTCACAAACGTCACGGAGCACCACAGAAACCACAGCCTGCTCAAAGGCAGGAAGGCTTTTGCCTTTCGTCAGCAGATGTGAGACTCACACCATCAGTAGGAGCTGAAACTATTGAATTCTTTGCAGAATGACTGCAAAAGAGCCCTCCTAAGTCAGGCAGGCAAGTTTTAATGCCAGCCTTTCTTGAAGATGTTAATTTCTGACATAGTGGCACAAGCAGATTGGTCACCACATTTGTTCCTGGCTCAAAGACGTGTGAATTCAACCAGGGCTGACACAGTGTTAATTTAAACTGGACAAGCCTTGCTCTTAGTTCAATGTAAACAGGAGGTAGAAGTAAACCACCTACAAATTCTGTGCATGCTTAAGATTTCATGGCTATGGGGGTTGGCCACAGAGTTGTGAGCAGCACTGCGCTGACCGTGCAAGAGCTTTGGCCAGTTCTGAAAAAATAAAAAAGCCAAAAAAACAGCCACGCAACAAAGTAGACAGCAAATACTAACTCCCTACAGAAAAAACAGCTGAAACACACTGAATAGCAGCGTTTCTTTCACAACTTTGTGCACAATGCAACCCTTTTCATGCAGGAAAGTGCCATGTCAAGCCCTCGGAACGCTGCTGTTCACAAATACTGCAGAATGCTGTAGTTTTGTGCCACTCTGTGCTGGTTTATATTGAATTAGCACGCACCACTTTCTGCACTGTTCCTTGCTCTAATGTAATATCTGTGGGGTTCCGTCACTAATTCACGGTTTAGGAACTCTCTACCTTCTCTAGAGCAAGGGTCAGGGGTAAACTGTAGTTTTTGGTATCTTTTCATGCAAACTCAGCACAGAAAGTTTGAGTTGGTACGTTTGTGTATGGGAAGATGGATGAGAGGAATCAGGGTAGGACAGAAAAATAACACAGCAAACTTCAGTGAGGCACACCCACCAGAAAAAGAAAAAAAAAAAGAAAAAAAATACACAAAATCCCCAAGCAAACAAAACCAAAACAAAGCACCACACCCCAGTATTTCTGCCTGCAATCCTAGAGGTCCTCTGTGGGCTTAGTAGAGTCTTTGGCAATCTGAACTGTTCCCAGGCAGCAAGAAAGCAAAGGAAAATGTTCCTGCAGCTTCAGATCCTCTTTCAGCCAGCAGGAAGGATGCTGGATTTAGGACTACGAGGAGTTAATAATTCAAGCAGTCTCCAATATTGTCATTGTTACAGGCAGGAAAGAACCACGCAAGAAAGGAGTGGTTGCTCACTAGGTGTGCTCAGAGTGAGTCATTTTTCAAACAGCAGATGGGAGTTGAAGGCTGAGTGCCCCAAAGCCTGTCCCATGGGCCAGGAGTCACCACTGAGCACAAGAAGCTTCTGGTTACAGCCTGATTTTCTGGGCTTTCACAGCCTTTGTCACTTGTGAGCTGTGCCCAGCCAAGGTTCTCCTGACCAGATTAAGTTAAAAATAAAGTTGATACATACAAAGCAACTTTCCAGACTTCATAAAAGTGGAAAAACCTCGACAAAGGAATTTGGGTGCACTTTGGCTTAAAACTCTTAAACTTGGAATTTTATTTTTTAGTTAATATTCATTCATTCCCCACTGTGAAATCCCTAGTACAAGATTCTATTATTAAGTGATACAATTGAATAAACAAAACTAGAATTTCGTATCAATTAGTGTTGCATGAGTGGCCGCTGCAAAGGTTAGAATAGCAGAATGGCTAAAATAATTAAAAACAAGAAAAACAAAAATCCCAAAGTCAGTTCAGAACCTCTGAGATGCCACTCTTCTGTTGCATATTTTACACACATTTTTGACCATCTGGACACTCAAAAACTTCAGTCTGTGCAACTCCAGCTGAGGAGCTATAGAGGAATTACAGAGGAGTTATGAGAAGTCCAGCTGAGGTTTAATGATCTTGACTTCTTAGCCGAGGAAATAAGACCAGAGGAAGTTCCATTTTGCCATAATTTGATTGCTGTTGGCACCCAAACATCCCAGCAAGCACTGCAGACTTCACTTGTGCAAAGTTCTCTCCTATAGAGAGCTTATGATTCTTGAAGCAAAAAGTGCTGCTTTTAGAATTAAAGTTTAAATTAAATCATCTGCTGCTGTGTGGTATAATTGGCCAACCTCAAATGGCATCTGAGACAGGGTGTTTGCCCGTTTAGAGATTTTCTTTCCTTTCAGGAAACTTCTTTTTAATCAGAACACTCCTCTTACCCAACAAAATGCAAAGTGTCATAGTGCACAAGAATGACAGAATAGTTTGGATTGGGAGGGACCTTAGGGATGATCCAGCTCCAGCCCCCTGCCATGGGCAGGGCCACCTCCCACTGCACCAGTTTGCTCCAAGGCCCATCCAGCCCAGCTTCGAGTCATTGACAGGAGCTGGTTTTGCCACTCAAAGTGTCCTTGACACAACATCTCAACATCTGTTTCCACGGGAGACTCGCTTTGCTCCCGCCCTTGGCGCTCCTGGGGTTGGAACCAGAGGCAGCAGGATCAGGCCTGGCCTGTTTGCCAAGCTCCACCCGGCCTGCCTTTAGGCTGCAGAACTTACCATGGAAACCCTGAGAGACTCCAGAACAATCGGGGCTCCGGGAGATGCTGCAGCAGTGTGAGCACCTTGGGGCTGCCTCTGGGATTTCCCGGATTCCCTCTCCATTCGGAGCTGCATCAGCAGTGATGGCGTGAAGCCCTGCCGTGCCACAGAAGGGATAAATAGGTGTGGGACAGGGGATTAGACCTCTGCCAGGGCACCCAGCCACCGTGAGAGAGACACAAGAGAGTCAGACGAGGACAGAAGAGCAGCCCCTGCTCGTGTCTGACGGCCCAATTCAGCTTTCAGGAGCAGAGCACGCAGCAACCACCAGCAGCAGCATTCTCTGTTCATCACTGCTTACCCAAAGGTCTGCGTGGAGCAGCAGCCCATTGTAGCAGCCCCGTGGTAAAACCTCCTCTTTTGGCTCGTCCTCCCTGTTCAAATGAGTTGTCACTCCAAAAAACATGCCAGAGCAACAGCATCTGCAATATTGTTATTAACGGGGTAGCGGCACTTTTGCTCGACCACTGCTTAGCTCTGCATTCAAGCTGCCTTTAAAAATCAACTCTAGAACACAGCTCCTACAGAGCTGTAGGAAATGGAAAACTAAAATGCTTGTTTTAGCCCCTCGAATGTGCGCAGTTACAAGGCCCCAGGTTGTTTTCATTAACTGGCAGGAGGAAAGCAATACAACCGGACCTACTCCTCTGCCTTCACCTCTCCATTTATTGCTCGCTGCTCAAGCACGTGCAAAGAGCACTTTCAAGCTCTGATACTGTCTCTCAGCAAGTTCTTTACCAATTGTCAACCTTTCAACCCCAGTAGTAAACAAACTACAATCACACCTCTTAATGTAGCTATAAAAATAGCTCTTACGGCATAGTTTTTAATTTTTCACACTCTATTAATTCTTTCTATTCACAACTCAGTTGTCCTGGAGCAGAACTTACTGACAACACACACACTGGCTCTCTGTGCAGTAACTAAACAAACCCAGAGCTATAAGGCTCCAAAGTGCATTCAATACACCTGTGAGGGTGAAATGGAGATGATAAACCTTCCAGCTCCTTGGAGCAGTGGAAATCCCCTCGTCCACCTTGCACTGCAAGCATTTGAGCTTTTCCTACAAAGATGGACATTGGAAAGCCACTCATACATTCATGTAAACATATATGTGCGTATATCCATGTGTGCTTGTAGAAGTTATACCCATAAAAGAGAAAATCATGCCATTTAGAGGGGATGGTTTTTATTTGGAAGCTGGCACTAGCACTTTAATCTGCTATTTAATAATGAGATAGAAAGTGTTTCATTTTAATACAATTCGGCCTGGCTAAATAGCACAACATAGTGTTAAACTTCAATTAACTTGAGAAGTATTGCCTGTACAGATTATTTACTCAAGTACTTTTAAAGCACAACACTGGTACCAGGCAGCACTCACAAACAGTCCCCTGAGGCAAGACTCTGCTTAAGAAGTTAATTACCAGGTAAGAGCGATCCGGGCTCTGTTTCTCAGTTCCCAACAAACATCTAATCTGCATTCCTCTCCAAAGAAAAATAAGTGAAAGAACAGCAGAAAAGTGTCAGAAAATCTGCTCTGATAATGTTACGGTATGAGTACATATCAGGGGTAATTGCATGTCGCTTCTTCAGAACACTGAATATTGCTTTTCTAGTAAGCTTAATAACACACACGGCTCAAAATGTTAGTGCAGTTAAATCCAAGCAGAGCCTACCAATTCACATCACGTGTATTCCAATTATTTTAGCCCAAAGACAGCCCAGACAGTGGCCAAGAGTCTGTTGTTCAAAACCTGCAATACAATCAAATTTCACTTACAGCCTTTGTACTTTTTATCTTCCCTCAGATAGTTCATTTTGGCAGAACAGAATTAAATAGCCTGAGACATCACCCTGCAGCAATTTTACAGTAAACTAAACCCAATTCCTGCAGGAGCAAAAATCAGTGCTTGCAATAATTTAGTAAGGGTGTTTACTTCCCAAACACAATCTCTAAGGCAGTTACAATTCCCACCCTAAAGGAAAGAACAACAGTAGAAAGATTTTAAGAGCACTGATTCATCATCTACCCTCCTTTTTAACTTTCATTTTCCACTCTTCTTTCAGCCAAGTGCAAATACTACCACAAGCTCTGTAAGTTTTATTTAATCCAGTTGTATAAAATTAAACACTTTTTTACCATCTTCCCATTGCTTTTAAGCACAAGTATTTTTTGCTATCAAAAGGTGGCAGGGCAGAAGGCTTTAGACATCTCAAGCAGTAATTTCTGCAATAAGGCTGAAATGTTTCCTCCCATCTTCCACAGTCTCCCACCTGCAGAGTGTGTCCATCTCCCTCTGTGACTGACTTCCCAAGGGATCCCATGAAACTCCTGCTGCTGAAAGGAACAAGCAACACTTTCTAGAAGGGTGACTGACAAGATGCAGCAGCAATCAGCTCTCAAAATCCCGTGCATGGAACAGGAGACCCCCTGGGCAGGAAGACTGACAGCAGGTACCCTCAGTTTAAAGTGGTGGCAGCCCATTCTTTCAGCGTCACTTGAGGCACAGCTGAGCTCGTTCTGCTGCTGCTCAAAGCCCCAGGTGGTTACTGTGCAACACCTGTGTCTTTTTGCAGCACCACACGCTAATAATTACCTGCTCTAAACTCTCCCACCTGGGTTTCTAAAAATAACAAGGTGATCTTAACATAGGAGCCAGCCAACATGTCATAGGTGGGAAGAGGAATTAAGGGAAAGATGACCTGTATGAAGATTTCATGCTTTAAAGATTATAATCATCCCTCATGATGCAAGTCATCATCTTCACTTGTCATGTTTTAATAGCTTTATGACAGCAAATGCAAAAAACATTTCAGTGTGGTGACAACAGCCTCTCAGGACTATGAAGGGTGTTACTTCGAGTGTGCAGGTGACATTGGCTTTCCACTTAGGGTGTTTTTTCTGGATCTGAAGTGCCTGAGGAAATGGCTCTTTCAGGCAAGTTATCTTACCACGCCACCACACACCCAGCTTACCCCTAAAAGATGCCTGACATAAAAAGGTTCATTGCTAAACCTGCATGCCAAGCACCTGGAAAGCTCCTACAAGCGAAAGGAGCATCTTTTTCCAAATTTTTCATTCAGCTTCTGTGACAGCAACATTGATCACGGCTGGCTCCCAGCATAATAACATTTCAACAAGACAGGAAGCAAAAACCCTAAGTTTCCACCACAATGACTAAAGTGACAAGACTGCATGAGTCTAAAACAAAGAAAAAAAGAAGTGCCAAGAAGAACTGGTGGATGTTTTTGCACTTGGTTAAAAAAAGTTCATTTCTAGTTAGAAGCAAAGTTATTTGATAGGTATTAGGACAACCTTTAAAGAGAAAAGCAACAACTGCTTCCACATTCTGTGCTTCTGAGTTTTCAGAGCATTTTTCTTTTTACCAAGTCATATTAAAAATATTTTAGCTCCTTAATTCAGACATAACTAGTATTTTCTACCAATAGTTTAACTCATATCAGTACTTTCCCTGCAGTAATAGCAGAGACTGATAAAACAGGGAGATCACCTAACATTTGAAAACATGGAACTGTTCTCTGTCTCTCTAACCAGAGGACTGCTATAAAAAAAGCCTTCACAGAATACTATTGGAGTAGAAGTCCCTAAAATATCTTCAGCCATCTAATGTCCCATAGAATTTCAAGTCACATTTCATGCTCTTTGAACTCCTATGTAGGTGCTAAGCACCCACTGGCTCTGAAATGCAGAAAGCACATGGAATGCAGAAACCAGCAAAGCAGCAGCTAATCTATCCAGACGGTGATTTACTGGGCTAAGTGCAGCACATTCCTATTAAAAATGGATAGACTTGGTTTTAAATTAGAGTCGCAAAGAGTGGAAGTTACCTTGCATGCTTTTCTTTCCAAATCAAATATTTATCAGAGGAAAACCACAGGTGTCACTGACAAGGAGAGATTAGCTGTGACTTAAAACCACACACCTGGATTGAAAAGTGGTGAGACCTACTCTGCTTACTAAGTAACCTTATAAGTGCATGTGTTAGCCCAGGCAAATTAGAAGCCTTTCATGTGTTTCCAAGAAGTAGAATTTAACAGTATTAAAACTCCAAAGTGGCATTTTCCCTACAGTGCCTGGCATTAATAAAGTGTTTCCAACCGAGAGCATCCAACCTCTTTGTCTCACAGCAGCTGAGTGGGTGGCAAGAGCAGAGGCACCAATGGCAGCACCTGGGGTGAGGATGGAACACAAAGGAGCCAACAGTTTTGAAGAGTTGGTTTGCTCAGTGCAATCTAACACTCCATAAAATACTCCAATACCAGAGCTTACTGAAGTATGTTTAAATCCAGAGCTCTGGTCTTCCATTTTAAAAAGCCTCTTCAGCAAGGGGACACGGAACCCAAGACCTAAACATGGAAGCTGCCTACTGGATTGTCAATGCTGCAAAGTGACACAGAGGAAAAAGGTGATTATTGTGAGTCCTACATTAGATCTGGCCTGAAGCTGACTTGAATTCTTCCCCCAGTTACTAGGCACAAGATTCTGAACCTATGTGCTGTGTGCATCCTGCAACAACTAGCAGGTTTCTGATCTGAACTGGGAGAGCCTTTATAAAACAGGAAAGGTAAGATGGGTTTGAAATATACAGGCAAACAAAACCCAGCCAGTCTCTCAAAGTAAAGGTGACTTCACACAGTTGGAGAATACATGAGAACAAATATTAGCCACATTCAGCCAGCTTCTCCCTTATTTTAACCATTTCCTTTTGTTTCCACAGGTCTCTCTCTCTCTCCCCCACCCCACAACGTGACTGCTTTTGCTAAGTCTCTGCTTATTTTAAGCCTTTGCCTTATGATTCTGAATCATACTGAGAATGCTGTATACTAGAGGAAGTCAAGTCTCCTAGCTTTAGATTCTTGAATTCCACCCAAGTAGGTGCCTAAAACAGCAAGCATAACTATTTGTGTCCCTGGACATCCAGTTCTGGGATAATTTCATCAGGAATGAAGGAAAGGATGAGCTACTGAGTTTCATAAAAATAATTCAACTATATTATACCATCTTGAATGTGGATTAAGGCTGACACGATACGTGAAAGTTAACAGTGTCTAAGTACTGAATAATTTTCACTCAAGTGGCAAATCAGATGTTTGTTGATGCAAACAAGAATAGCACAGCTACTTTCTGCTGCTGGTGGACTGGACTGCTACACAGAGGGCATAGCAGAAACTCCCACCATATGGGGCAAGGGCAGTTAAGATTTAATACTCATTCTACACCCCAAAACACTGTAACTAAGTGGTGGTTTTCATTTTTTAATTTCCAAGAATCTATGGCAACTTCATTTTTTTTCCATATGCTCATTAAGCAGAAGAGGCCTTGCTTCTCCACATCAGGCCATGAACTTTCTAAAAGTGAGAGCAGCTACAGAATCACAATCCTCAAAGGTATAACAGTTCAATTAGAATGACATTAAAGGCTTATGGTAACAATCCCAACACTTGAGGTTAATGCCTGTAACTGAACCAAGAATTAAAAAAGTCCCATTCACCCCACCTAGAGCCCATGGCTCTGAGCATTCCAGTGCACCAATGTGTTGGAACTTTTGCTTTCACCAATTAGTCACGGTTTCTCCCGCTTCCCATAGTAAGAATAAAAGCTGCTCAAAGCTGTCATTGTTCCGTATTCCAGAAGAGACAGTTGCATAATTACTAATTACCTATCAGTGAGTCACAATAGTTGTGGAGCAGGGAAAGCCAAAGCCCCTGCACTGAAGAAAAACACTGAGATAACATTAAGGAGAAAAGCATTTATAAATATCTTGCAAGTGGAAGCAGGGTTAAATTTAGTTCGAGGTGGCAGAGCAGCAGCTTGGTTATGCAACCTTTAACTCGCAGAGCTCTGCAGGCAGAAAGGAGGCCAGGGCTGTCTGAGGGGCTCAGCAACCCTCCACAGGAGAGGAAGGAAACCTGGAACTGAAAGTGGTGAGACCCGTCAACCTGTGCTTCTAAATTTATGATGGTACAGCACATCTTGAAAATAAGAGCTGACAATTCGTATCAGCTCCACTGGAACTGTGTCACCGTTTCCAGAGATTTACTCAAACACACAGTGAATGTCTCCAGGCTAGGCAAAAACTGCACATGCTGCAGCACAAAAATACACTTAAACACGCTTACATTTCTCCAGAGGAGCGATTCTTTAGTGGCTTTTCTTCATTTCTGTTTTCGAGTCTGCTCAACAGGCTGGGAAACACGTACAAATGTCATGGGAAGTTTTACTTCCCAGCTCAGTGCTGGGTGCTTCTCAATCCAAGTTACCTTTACAAACCTATGCTTTGCTTCTGAACAATGTAGGATTTGATACTGTACTATGAAGAAAGGGCAAAATGTTCAACAGCACAAGACACAGGGGACAGCATCTTAAAAATTTTGCTCCTTGCTTCCAAGTTTGAATTTGAGACCAACAAAAACCATCTCTGTGTGGTAGTTTCAGTCTTAAAGAAAAGGTTACACTTAAAGCTGGCAGACCCCAAACCACAGCTTGAAGATCTTTAGGATTGTGTTCTTGATAAAAAAAAGGAGGAATCTGTGAAAACTGAATATTCCAAGAAATAAAGGTTAAAAAGCAAAAAAAGCCAAAGCATTTTGGTGATGCACTAACTCAATGCTACCTTTCCCTCCCTCACCACGAAATGCAGATGCCATAAATAACTGTAGTTGCTTGAAATGTTAATCCTAAAGCTTCTGCAAAACTACTGTACCTTTTTTAAACCATATGAAAAAGCAGATGGGTTTATACTATTTAAATAAATGCTAAACTAATAGTACAAATGAACAAGCACTGACAGCAATCGGAAAAGTGGCTGACACACAAAAATTCACCACGGCCAGGGATACCTCACCACCTGTTCTGGTATCACCCCATGAAGGTTTAGATTGTGGGGGTTTAGTGGATTGCCTGAGATTTGTGTTTTGTTTCGCAAGCATGAAATTTTTCTGTTTTGTTTTTTTTTAAATGCAGCATTAGTCGTTAACTTCATTTTCACAGTTTTTCACAAAGGAAAAGAGCATGTTCATTTATATTAAGATGACATTTAAATGATCCAGGTATTTTCCACAAATTAGACTAAACAACGTAGAAAGATACAATGAACACCGTAACAACACTTCCAAGGGATTTGTTTATTTTTGGTTTACAAACAAAGGCACCCAATATTTCTGTTTATGTCTTATAAAAGCTCACAGATTTAGCATTTGTTTCCAAACATCTGTTCCTACAGCAGAGAAAAACATTACAGGAAAATGTAATTTTTTTCCTGGTCCCCAATTTAAATACCAGTAACAGTTCAGTGATAATGTCGTTTCAGTCTGTTCCTATTAACCAGCTGATATCCCTCCTGTAACTTGCCAGTCAAAACACTGAGTCTGCCCTCATGGACCAAAATATAGTTCCAGTATATTTGTGACCAACATCCTTTATGTGCAATCACTGGTGTGAAGCACTGCAATGGGACAGGGCTCCCATGTGGAAAAAACGCAATAATTCCAGGTAGAATTTCACAGACTGACCACAGGAAGTAACAAAACCAGCGGAATAAATGTGACACTGAATCTACTGTCAGTTCAATAGGATGACTGATGAGTCGGTGTAAGGTACCAATAGGGCACAGAACAACAGCCTCCAAAGAGGGGAAAAAAATGGGTTACTAAATTGGCAAATGTTTTGTGTAAAGGTTAAATATGCTTAGGCTTAAAGTAATCCCTCTCTTTGTTATGTATCCAAAAGACTAAATTTCCAAGCAGTGTTTTGGACCAGAAGTAATCAGTTCATTGGCTTCATAGTTCATCTCAGTATTAACAAACCAACATTATATATCATGTTCTAATGTTCATATATTATGTTTATAGTTAGAAACAACCAAAATTCATAAGTGAATTGTTTCACAGAAGAACTTTCAGAATATGATGTATTTATCTTTTGCAAACTTCAGCCACGTGCCAACTTGGGACAAGGGGTGTCACTGGACAGGAGTCCCCTCTGAGCAAAGTCTCTAATTCAGGAATGCTAAAGCATACTGTCAGCTCTAGTAAGATACTTGGGGAGGCAGCTAAAAATGTAATACACCTACTGTATCTGTTAGAGTGTAACATCTCCAAGCACAGAAGCCTTAATTGATTTCAGCCGCAGTCAGAGGTCTCTCACACAAGGTGTGGTCCTAGACCATTTAGGCTTTTCATCACTAGCTTTATATATACACCAGTAATTTTAAAAAGGAATTACAGCTTAACTACTTACTACAGAATATTTAGCTTCAACAAGGAAGCCATTATCTTTTCAAAATGAGATATACACCTGCAGGAAAGGTGTTCTCTTTAAAGTAAGAGTTTTTAGAAGAATAGCAAAATAAGTTCTTTACAAATTTAATTCAATAGGACAAAAAACTACCAAGGGCAAGTATAATGTAGTTCTTGTGTAATTAAATCATTATTTGCCTTTCCAGGCAGATTCAAGAACAAATTCATCAGTACAAACTGATTTGAATGAACAAACACTGGGCAAGGGTGCTGGTCAGTGCATCAATTAGAGGAACACTACAGTGTTCTCGCATCTGTGCAACCAAAATTTAAAGGGATCTTCATGTATTGCCTTGGACTAAAGAAACAAGGATTCAATCTTTTCTTACAACTTGCCATTTTTACAAATGTTTTCCCTAGTGAAACAAAGTAACATGCAGAAAAAAACCCAGATTTCTTCAGGTTTAAACCTAATAATTTAAGTTAAAAGATAGATGTTAACTGTTAACATCTATTCATTTTGGAGCAAGGTGCATCTTACTCTGCTTGCCCAGTGAAATGAGGTTTTACTAGGGTAGGGATGGGAAAGTGTGCTTGTGCATTGGTGTTGCCCATGCATCAAATTAAACAGTTCAGAGATTTAAAAAAAAACAACAAAAACCTAATTCTTGAAGTATTTGCTAACATTGCTTACAACTTAAAAACAGGTATATCTCTTAATGAAAGTCTATAGCTTGTCCAGCTACTATTACCAGCAATATAAATAGCAACTAAGCATAATAAATTCCTTTTCATTACATTTACCCTTTGAAGTCAGAAGTGTAACAATCAAGTGCTGGCTCTGTGTTCTCAATAAAAAAAAAGATAAATCATTAAAAAGAGGACAGTCAACGACTTTATTTGCCCCTCTCTGGGTTACACTTCCTTTTATCTGCTCAATGCTAGCATCAGTTCTGCTTTCAGAGTAGCAAATTGCTCATGCCGACACAAATGAAAGTTGGACACAGCCAGGTTCAAGCACAGAACCAAATCACAAAGTGCACTGAAGCCCAGATATACAAAAGGCCTTTCGGTAAATAAGGAAGGTTGGTTCATTTTTTAATTTCTTTTTTTCTTTTAAAGCAAAGGAGGCACCATTGTAACATCCCTACTTCGAGGGGAAGGGAAGAAGTGGCAGAACTTAAAGAGAAGTACAAAAGTCCTCAATTATTTTATTTCAGGAGATCCAGAGTCATTTATACACTTTTGCAACTTGCAAAACCCTTTGTAATTTAGAAGAATTTCAAATAAATAGGTCTACAGCAACTAGTATCTACTATGTCAATATTTATCTTGCTCAATGTGGAGTAAAACTTGAAAGAAAAAAAAATCATGTTAAGGCAGATTCCAATCAAACACGTTCCAAATTGCACAGTTATGTTGGTCAGTGGTCTAATATGTCTTCCCCAGGTCAAAGAGTCAAAGTTATCTAAATGCTTTTCTAGCCCAATTCAGTGTGGCACTTGCCCTTTTTATTTGCTCCGTTTCCAGGAAGATACACAGCTAACATTACAAATACCGTTTATTTCACACTTCAATTAAAAATGAAATTATGCTTTACGAAATGTGAGATGACTACATGTTACAGGGTTTGTGCAGTTAGACCACCATATGCATAGATGTCCTAATGCTAAATTCTCTTTCTCAGTATCTCATTGTACTGGAGGCTCTGAAGTAGGAGAGGAACTTGTAACACAGACTAACCACAAAGTACCAGATGTTTCTTGCCATTTGTGACCTTGCAATAAAGATACGCCAGATCAGGATCACGAGGATCGTGTTGAAGCCATAGCGAATGTTCCTTAACCTGGAGAGAAACAAAAGGAATCATTAAGAGCCAACGTACAAAGACTCCGAGGAAAAAAGAACACTCTAAAAATTAACTTCTGGTGTAGAATTTGATTTGTTTATCTGTTCATTTCAAGATACATTATCGGTGGTACTAAGTGAATGACAAAAGTGAAGAACAAACAGAGAAGGCTTTTCACTGCTGAAAAGCAGAATGAAAACTAAGGAGCAGAGTCAGTCCTGTTGCTCACATGTACTTCTGCTTTAGAGCTGCTTGATGGAAACTTCCCAAAGCCAACATCACAATGGTAACTTATCTATATTGATGCCTTAGGTTTTAACTTTTCTATTTTTGAAATTCTATATTCCTAGTGTGTAACTCTNATGACATCATTAGCTGAAGTTTAATTGGTGAAATTGAGTTGATATGCAAATGGACCAAACCTATAAAAGTGTGAAGAACTCGTGACTCTGGGTCCATCTTGGGTGTAGCCTTTGGCCTGCCCAGGGTGTACCTCTGAAGGCCTTTCAAATAAATATCCACCTTTATTCCCTTACTCCTGTCTAGTCTCTGTTTCTAGGTTGGCCTCTTTAGGCATCAGCTCTTTGGCTGCCAACCACACCAAAAAATATTTAACACTATGAACTTCTCTCCTCCCCACCATGTATTTAAAACGTCATAAATACATAGAAGCAACTCCAACTGCCACTGATGACAGTAACAAGGAAAAGAAAAACCAAACCACACCCCCATTATCAAAACTCATCAGATTTTCCAGACATTTCCAGCCAAGGAGCTCAGCCTCTTCATTGCAATTTTAAACTCCTTCCTTCTCAGGGAACTATATTTAAAGTGCAGGATAAACTAAGTGACCTTTTAGAGCAACTGTGATTTTTAGCAATGTCCTCACATGTAGAGATGGAAGCTTCAAGAAAAACAGCAACCAGAATTTGCTCAGATTTCTTAGAAACAGAGCAATTCTTTGGCTCAGCAGATCATGACAATTTATATTTTAGAGGCAGCTCTTTTTAGGGAAATATTGCCTTAATCTTGTTTACAGGTAAGGCTGTGTTCCTCTACAAATCTTATTTGCAGAGAAAAACAGTTTAAATGAGTGTGTTATAAAAGCAATACTTTTCTATCTGAGGAACAAATCTACCCAGTGGTGCCCTAGAGAAAGATGTCCCCTGGGCTGCCAAGTCTGGTTAATGCTAAAGCACTGGACTCGTAGTTCAGATTAGAGTTAAGAACTAGATGGTAACAAAAGAGACCAAATTAATACCTCAGAGTAAACAAGTCAGAATCTAAACCTCTTGCTAAACAATCCACTTACAAACTTGAGAGCTGGGGACAACCAGATGCTGCTCCAACACAGGATTATTTCTAGTGTTATTTTCAGTATGATCCTTCGTACAAAGAATATGCAGTACTATGTGATGAACTATGTGATAATTTCTATGCACTTTTTAATGGCATCTAAATAGAAATAAAAAAACCCACCCAAACAAAACAACCCAGAAGGGGACACTCGTTTAGCTATTTCCACCACGATCACAGATACCATCTTTCCAAAGTGTATTTGTGATTTTAACATATACCAAACCACTCCACAGCTGCAAATCCTTGTCTTTAGAATGAAAACACAAGTCACGACCTGGATTGTTTCTCTCTGTGCTATCAGGATTGCAGACGTGACATAGAATTGAAGAACAAGATGATTTTTATTTCACTCTTAAAAGAGACAAATCAGAACCTCTAGAGCTGCCTTTATGAATCAGCCAGGAACAAAACAAGGGCAACTGTGCTAATAAAATTCTGGACAGTAACAATTCATTCAAATGGCAGGAATTAAGCCACAGAGGAAAGGCTAAGGGAAGTCATCCTAGAGCACCAACATCAAAGTGTCCTGCTCTGAAGTGCAGTCCCTGCCCGTTTATTCACCTGCCTCAAAAGATCACATTCCCAGAACAGCTATTGTTCTATTAAACCTCCCAAACAAACCTCCCATTCTGACCTGTGTAACCATGTACCTTTGACCTTCCAAAAGATACTTGGGTAAAATCAAAAACCTGGATTACAATATCCACACCAGTGATCAGAGCTACAACCATAATCCCAGACTATACTGTAACTATTAATACTGGGAGCAACTCAGGAGCAACAAATTTTCTTTAGAAAATGTTTCAGACCACTGGACTGGAACAGAAGAATTATGCAGAACCTAAATGGGTGCTATTAAGAACAATTAAGTCATAACATGGAAAAGCAAACCTGGACAAATGCAGGACACAAAATATAAAATTATACTTAAAGTAAAAAAATGTAACATTATACTTACTTATTCAAGTGTTTTCTAGCTGCAGGGAGGCCTGACATTTCTTCATTCAGCACGTATTTCTTCATTCCCAGGCAGTAATTTTCCATATATTCTGCCCAGTGTAGTTGTCGAACGTCAAAATTAAATGTCTGCATAAGAGAAAAGCTTTCACTGTTAGTCACCTAAAAATTCACCTCTATATAATTTAAATAAAAACAATTGTCTTTATTCCAGATAAATCCAATCCATCTTTGCCACAAGAAAGTTATCCTATCCTTAATCCTAGAAATAGTCCAGATTTAGGCCCCATTTCTGATTCAACCACCAGCTTCTGACATCTCTTCCAAATTTCAATCAATTCATACTTTATTTTCTCTCCTCAGCAGTAATTGTCTTCTCTCCACTCCTCAGTTTTCCCATTTCAACTGTCTGTAAGGAATTCCATTCTAAAAATAACTATTTTCTAGTATGTTATTTATTTTTAAAGCAACTAAATAATTCTAATATGCTCTAAAATAAACGGTGCCCTGTGCCAAGTTCACTGTGCAGGGTTCTTTTAGCCGTGCTTATAGTTGAACAGTTGTATTTTAAATACAATCACCTGAGTGTCTTCTGCAGGAGAGAAAACTACTGTGATGAATTTGATACACAAGTTTATAACTGATGTATTGATTTCCTCATCTCAAGATTCTATAGTAACAGTGTTTAAATCCCAACAAAATGCAGCAATTTGAAAATACTAACATTTTAAAGCTCTGGTGCCTAGCATCTTGTTTTTCAAATTTTTCCTGAACTCAAATTGCTAGGAGGCAAGAGGACATGAAGGGGTGGAAATACCATCCACACAAAGAACACCAAAAGCTATTTTATTTCCTACTTTTAGACAGCTTATTTAGAAATCTGGCAGCTTTTCTGGAATATAACTACTGAACCAATTCTGGAAAACACTTCAGTAGGAAAGACATCTTAAGAATGACAAAACTGTTCAAATGCAAAAGGGAATCTGAGTTTTTAGAACTGTAACTGGTGATTTTTATTCTGCTGAATATTAACCAACAAAGTCCTAGCAGGAGGGAAGTTTAAATTCAATTAGGGCACCTGAGCCATTGTTGGTGGAGGAGGTAGGGAAAATTGCGAGTAAAGTTAAACCTGGGAAGAAACAACTTTTCTTTCTCCCTCAACAAACTGTCATCCTTGTTTCACTTTTCCCTGCCCTTCCTCATCTCTCATCATATCACTGATGTAGCTTTCCACACAGCCCTGGCACAGCTGAAAGGATCTAACAGGAATCTGCAGTGCTGAGTTCCTGCTAGGTTAGCTCCACGTTACAGCTCATGCCCTTATTCTACCTTGAATTCATGAGCTGCTACTCCCCTCTCAGTCTCCATGCCCACACCACTTGCCTTTTTGTCTTCAGGGCTTAGCTGGTTCATTAGCATAGTCATGTTTTCAGTGCTCCAAGTCCAAGAATTGCTTGTAAAGTATTCTAATAACATCATGGCCTTATGAAGACGTGTTATTGTCTTCATCATCCTACAGTCCAAGGCGTGGAATGGACAGGTTACATGGGTAAAGATTAGTTCAAACAAGTGAAATAGACAATAAGGCTTTTTACCCTCCAACCCCCTACCCCCATGTCGAAAAATCCCATCTTGTTCTGTACCTAAAGAATATTATATTACATCAATAGGATATTTCTGCATAGTATTGAAGTGAGCTTTGGCTATCCAATCTGTATAGAACCAGAAATTATCAGACAGTCTTTTTTTTTCCTAATCCTACTTCCCAATGCAATAGTAAATTACCATTTCGTCTTTTTTTATTAGGGGGAACAATATGTTGTCTTCTGTTCGTAACTCTTAGTTTGGGACACAGAGATGGAACCCTTTTCCCTTCAGCACACTGGAATATTTAGCTGTATTCAACAGTCTGACTTGACAGAAGTCTCAAATTGCACAGAGCAGAATGTCTGTGCAGGACCTGTCCTTAACCAAGGGAGGAAGTTGCCTCGATCTTCCTGCACATTGTGCAAGACCAGATCTCTGTGACAGAACAGGGTTTTTTATTCTAAGACATCCAGGCTTAAAAACACCGCCAGCAAAGTGCAGGAAAATATTTAAGGGCACAGACAGATCATAGCAGGACATGTTCAATGCTACTTCAAAATATGCAGAAATACCTTCCATCATCTTTTATTATGAAGAGGAAGAAACTCTACAAAACCATCACTTGGAATACAGAGAAATCATGTTATAAGGATCAATTTGGGCAAGTTTCTCTTTGATCATACCATCTGAAGTGGACCAAAAAAAAAAAAAAAAAGAGTCATCCAGCCTCTCAGATGCAAAGCTTCCACATTTATGAGGAGAAAATCGTTTCAAGTGTCTCAGTGCTAGAGACAGCCACTCAGTTTTAATAAGTACTAGCTAGTACCATATGGCCTAATGCTATTGAATTCCTGCTTGGGGTGCTCAAGGTATTTCCATCTCGCAGAAATGGAAAACTGCTTCCAATTTGATCCTTATAGTAGGACACTGATCATTTTAAGCACAATAAAAAGGGGAGAGGCAAAGAAAGCAGAACCCAGTACTAACAGGAAATAGTTTTCTGAAGGTAAATTTTGCCAATATACAGATCATAGAAGCTATAAAAACCAACTTATTTTTCTCTGAAAGCTGCCTTGATGCATTCAGACTTGTAGAAGGGATATAGCATACTGTCCCAGAAACTCTTCTAAAGAAAGTATTTCGCATTGCATCAGTGTCCCTTACTGTCACTAGCAGCTGGTATCTCAGTATCTAAAACATTAAAATTTCCTCTTTTTCTTCTCCTGGAATGGAGCAATACAAACCACAGAGATCACTGAAAAATGTAAAGCATCTCTAAAGCACATAAAACACAAATATTTTTTCTTAACCCTCATAGGAATATATCTACTCATTCACAACTGTCTTCAAATGTTACACAACCAGCTGATTTTATTACTCAGCACCCCTAGAGGCTTTCAAACACCTGCTTATAGTTTCACCAGTTGGGCAAGGTGGCAACAGTGGGGGCTAAGTTGAACCAGAGCTCCTCTGATGCAGAAATAATTAGGAATAGAGACTACATCCAAAACATGTCCTGTGCTATCAAGACTAAACTGAACTTAAAAAAAAAAAAGATATGTTTGTTAAGTCAAAAAATTAAGAAATAACTCAAAACTTGGAAAGCAAAGATCTCACTGGTCAGATAAGCCAAAAAGACCTCAGAGCAAAAACGCCTGGATAAAATTAGTGCCAAACAGCATTTAAGCCTTTTTGCAGAGGTCTGACCACTGATGGTCTGAAGATTATTTAACTTGACTTGCCCTTTTGAACTTTCCCAGTCTGTGTCCCTATGCTAAGCTGGACGAGCAGCTGAATTTTAGAGTGTTTTGACTGCTACAGTTTAAAAACCTTGTGCCCCTGCAAAAGACTAATTGAGCGCATGAATACCTGATTAGATAAGTGTATATTCTGGGCCACTGACATTGGTTTTCATTCTTTTCTAAAAAAAAACCACAAACCCAAACTAAATTTAAACTAATGCAAAGACTAACCTCTGCTGGGATTCTTTTTGTCTCTGCTCACGGATATGATTTTAGAGCTTAGCTAAGCTGATTACAGGGAAAAAAAAAAGCTTAAAAGAGGTTTTTTCCCCCTCCCTCCAACTCAAATTGGATTTAGTGACTGACCACAGAACCAGCTGATTCAACTTACGGAGGAAAAAATTGTTTTTGTTTGTAGGGTTAGTTTATTTCTCTATCAGCCAAAATAATCCTATTCTCCACATTATCTCAGCTGCTCGATCAATGACAGAGGTGGCAAAAGTGGACCAAGTTTCTCTGTGACACTTTGCTGGTTTGCACTAAATCAACATGAAACTACACTTTTCTTTGAGGGGAGGAAAAAGCAGCCTGGTGTCATTGAGAGATGTCAGCAATGAGTGTCAGTCCTTTAGTGGATACTTGTGGAGCTCTGGCAGGACAAGAATTAACTTCAATGGCACCATATTCCTCCTGCAAACAGGAACACACACCACTCAAAACTGAGCGTGAAATCGCACAATGGAACTTTATCCCTCAAGGTGAAGTTTTAAAGGTTAGTTATTCCAAAGATAGCCATTGCATATGGGTCATAAATATCAACACCACATATAAGCAGTCAGTACAAGATCAGTCATTGCATCACACCTTCTTCATCAGCTGAAGACAGAAAAAGTCAGACCTCTGGACCATTTCACAGAACTGAGCATTAGTGGCAGGCAGCAAGCCTGGGTGACTTTCACCCAGATTCAAGGCAGAATTTTGCCTCCTACTTTTGCAGTCCTTACTGCCATCAAGACCAAACACATTACAACAGTTTGAGAAGCACATCATGGGAATTAAGCAAGTTAATTCAATCATCCATAGGTTACGTGGGCTTGTTTCTATACCAGACAACTTAAAGTAACCTGGCTTAAGGCTACAACTGCAATTTGAAGTCTTACACACAAGCTACTGTCTCCAGGTTAAAAACAGTCCTGATGCTGATGCCTTACGTTTCAGCTTTTATACTTTTCAAGTTCTATATTCCCAGTGTGTAACTCTGCAGTGTCCTGTAGCCTGTGAGCTGCTGCTCTCTCATGCTGAGACAGACAGAACAAAGCCTCTCCAGGCTGCTCTCCAAGGACACCCAGCCCGTCCTAGGCCCAAAATGTGTAACCCAGCATCTTGAGAAGGGGGCCAAGCTGAGGGGAAATGACATCATTAGCTTAAGTTTAATTGGTGAAATTGGGTTGATATGCAAATGGACCAAAGCTATAAAAGTGTGAAGAACTCGTGACTCGGGGTCCATCTTGGGTGTAGCCTTTGGCCTGCCCAGGGTGTACTTCTGAAGGCCTTTCAAATAAATATCCACCTTTATTCCCTTACTCCTGTCTAGTCTCTGTTTCTAGGTTGGCCTCTTTAGGCATCAATGCTAAATACAGACTGATCCCTCAGTGGATCTACAGGCTTCCAGTCTGCAAGTTTCTGCAGAAGCATTACAGATAATTACTTTTTTTTTTTTAAAAAGACTCCTCCAAAAAATATAGAACAAGCTCTTAGATTTGTCTTTGTTCAGATTTTCACCTGGCTGTAAATTTTGAAGTGTAGCACACACTATGGAATTCTTATCTTTCCAGCAGCTCTGTGGTTCCTTTAAGCACACACTTTAAGCACTTTGATGAGATAAAAATTTATTGATCTATTTAACATGATTATGCTCTTAACTCATTTCTGGTTTGTAAGACAGTTAACTACGTGAAAGGTGCTTCCAGTTTTAAGAAGCTTTAAATTGAAATAACAGATGTAAAGGATCTAATTTCACACCTCCCTCCATACATCAACCACACCTTTCCTTTAGCCTTCTAAGAAGAAGTAACAGAAGAATTGCTGCAGAATCTCTGAACTACAACTTTAAATATTTCATTCACATCCTATTTTCACAGAGCAACTGGAAAGATCTGCTTGGTGTGCATTTTTAAAGGCTTTAACATTTCAAATATACCAAACTGCTTTTAAATAACACATGGTTCTGTTGTGCTAAGCACTACACAAACTTACAGGAGCAAACTATGCTTTGTATTAAAGATTATTAGACAACTAATAAGCTTTGCTATGCAACTAAGTATATATGGCAAGCTACCAACAACACTACCTTTAAACTTCAGTGCCAAGGTTTATAACTCCTATTTACGTAATTGCACAATGCTAGAGCATTATTTAGTATAAAATATTAAATCTTCATTATGCCAGTCCTTTCTGTAAATATTCTTTCTATACAAATTTGGAAGAAATATTATATAGGTTATTTCTTCCTTTCCTTACCTGTTAATATTATCAGAGAACCGTTAAGTTCAAGAACCTTCAACTAGATGCAAAAACAGCAAAAAGATTTCCATTTCATCAAAATCATTGCTTCCACAAGTGAGGTACAATAGAATGACTTCATATTGCAGAAAGATTACAACAGGTCAGTGCTTTGAAAACAGGAAGATTTTTGGTTTTAATTTTTATTATTATTAACATAATTGTTTAGTTCTGAAGGATCATACACCTGATCTATTTCTAATTTCTTCTACTTGTTAAAAGTTTTCATTCGATTGCAGCACAATATCCTGATGGTATGACAAGAGTACAGTTGAACCTGCACAGTAATTTCATTACTTATTTTTCTTTCTTATTGTACAAAATAGAGACTTCAGTGTACTCAGCACAGAGAGGGCAAGCAACTGCCCGTGTGAAGGCAGGTTAGCAGAGTATCTGTATTTTCTAGTGCTGATTTTACCACACTTTTACTATACTGTTCCTCTGCTAAATCGCAGTGGAAAATATCACATTTTTAATTAAGCCAGCCCTTCTTCGCTCAGAACAGCATTCTATTGACTTTAAGAACATCCAATAGTGTCTCCAAGTCCTTAGAAGTTGCTGAGTACATGCTACCTGGTAATTAATACCGTTCTATCAACTGACAGAATGACCACCAAAAGAGCAGTACAACCCCACAGCCCATCAGTAAAGCAGCTTTCAAAGTACCAGAAAAAAGTGCAAGAGTAAAGATCTGGCTCAAAATTCTTGTATTAGTAAACAACACTAGCTAGGCTAGTTCCATTAGAATTTAACCCTGCATGTCTTCCTTGCATCTAGGTATTCATTTGCTTTTACTGCTCCTGTCACAGGCTCCCATTTTTAAATGCTTTAAAAAAAAAGAGACAGGAGCACTGCATAATGAAAGCTGCATTCCCATAAGTGGGCTGTGTAGCCAGCTTAAAAGCTGTGGCTGAACAATAGCTTGATTTAGTTCAATCTGCCATGTTTTCTGCAAACTGGAAATCTTGTGCATCATAGGAGACTCAGCCAATCTAACTAGTTAGCCAAGCTAACTAGGAATATTCATATCAGTAAAAATTTATTTTCTATTCTGTAAGGTATTAATGTCACCAATTGTCCAAGTAGTGATGAAAGTCCTAAAATCCACCTTTAGACATCAAGTAAGAGCTCTGGGAAAAGCAAAAACAAGATTCAACACTCCCAGTGTTAGAATATGAAACTAAGCTAAATATTCTAAACAGCATGATTATTCACAGCCTTATTTTACTCCCACTGGTCAAATACTCAGCAGACCAGCTGCCTTTCAAAGCCTGACAAAATTCTGGCAGCACTCACTCACAACCATTCGGAAGACAGGATGTTGGCATTTATAGTATAACTATTTTAGTGAGTGATGAAGTTTTCGTATCTGTCAGGGAATTTCTATCAATTTTTATTACAAATAACTTGAAAAATTCAAGAGAACCTAGAAGCTAGGAACTTTTATATACAATACCTTCTTTAGAGTTGAAAATCTTAAAACTTTTTAATGGGGGAAGATTATTGTATACACACAGCCGACAGCCACTGCTGCTGCTCTAAGTATTACACTGTTGCAATTGAGAGGTTTTCCCCTACAAACCACTTACACAGCTCCTTTCTACTCATCCAGTGCCATGTTACAGAGCTTTTACCCTCCTTCTAAGACAAACCTAGACTACAGACAACAAATGAATACTCGCTTGTGTTAATACACTGTCACCACAGTGGAGGTTTTATAGTCTAAAGGCAAATACTTGTGAAAATGTAACATAGGCAATGAGTTAAGGTCAGATGGCTTAGCAAATCTGAAACAAATTCAAGTGGTATCTTATATTTCTTCTACATCATTTAGTTTAGCCTATTATTTTCACCACTTTAGTTAGCCAAATACTAGCCTAAATATTATAAACTGAATGGAATGTTGAGATGATACAAACCAACACACCAGGTCAAATTGTATCATCTACAGGAATAATCTGCAATTAAAGCTCAGTCCCCCATTCCATTTTCAGTTTATAAAAGCAACAACAACCTTAACACAAGCCACTTCCCAAAGTTTAATGACTGACTAGGATTCTGATCCAAGACACTCCCTGGACAGCATTGTTAGGCCAGTCATTAAACTCTTCCAAATGCAACCACTGGATTGTTATCGCTTAGTTAGTAAACCTCCACAGTGCCCAGGCCATGTCTTCTTTACAAGCCTCCATCACCTTACGGGCAAGATATTTTTAGCCCTGTCCTTCTTACCATAGTTTCCGACCTGCCAATCTGAGCAAAACATCCCCAAAAAAAAAGAATAAGACGTTGTTTGCAGTCCAACAGTGATGCAAGAGGGGGTTGTGGCAGAACTTAAAGTTAGGTACCCTTAGCACATTGTCAAATGGATATTGGTTGAAAGCAACATTCATAAAATATTCTGTAGGAAAAAATAAGGATCAACATATTTTTAGTATTTATTATTCAAGAACAAACATCACTTGTTCTATATCTTTTAATTCTTTTTATCTTGACTACTCAAATCCCCAAACTATCCAACAAAAAACATTCTCATTTTTCCTAGAAAGTTCAAAGTCACTTTGAATTCAAGGACCTGTACTCAGCAAAAAAAGGTTGAGTTTTAGTCACAAAACATTCAGGGAAAGAAAAAATACAAAAAGATTAAAATCAATATACATCACAGTGTAAGCATAGCTTCATTTAAAAGTCAGAGGAACAGACAAGGCAGAGCCAGTCACCATTACCTTGGGCTTCTTCCAGTAATCCTGAGGTAGGTATCATACAGGAATGCTGGGGCCTTATGGCTTACAGCAATCCAGTAATGATATAAAAGGTGATTGGAAGTTAGATTTACATTGGGCCGTCTGAAGGCCTGCTCGAGAGGATTCCTCTTGAAAGTGGAAATTACATGGTATTCTGAGAAAGAAAAGTTGCATAACAGCTTCGATAATCACCATGTAAAATGTAATGCTTTTCAAAGTACATTACAGGGTACAGCATCAACATCGGTGTGTTATTTAAATAACCACCTTAACTCTTCTACAATGCACAGAAACTAAAACAGTTATAAGCTTTTAACTTAAATTGCTGTTGAACTGCTTCTTACTATAATCAAGATGTGGTTTATGCCTTCCTCTTCAGTATCATATTTTACTGTAGCTTCTCTCTTTCTGTTCCTCTTCCCTACCTTAGAAGTTGGTGGTTTCAAACACTGACAGGAATTTCAGTTTATAAAGCATGTAAAGCTATTTAAATAGTCATCTATATTTCATGAAGAGGGTTATTCTGATTGCTTGTGTGAAGAATTTTAAAACAGACTGAGGACTCTGCAGTCATCTGAAGTGATTTTAAATGACGTTTTCAAACAATTCATCCAAATTTAGGCATTAAGAAAAAAGCAATTAGGGTGGGACTCCATGAGAAATTCTTGATGACACCTGTAAATTCAGTACATAACATATGCAGGATCACGGTCTTTAAAAGTTATGTGGAAATTCACCTCTCCTTTTAATCTTCTCTTATAACTTTATGCTGTTGTTTATAGAAAGCGCTTAAATATGCTGATTCAAACTGAGATATAAATGAAGTCAGCAATTTTCCACGTTTGGTTGAAGCAATAATGTTTGCAACTACAGACCCAGGTAAAATGGGCAAAAGCAAGTAAAATAGATTTAAGTATTGAGGTTAACTGAAAGAAAAAAAATAATCCAAGCTTAAGAACTCAGTTTTTAAAAAACTGAAAACTAATAAAAAGTTTTACTATGCCAAACAGCTTGTATTATTCTTTATAACAAACTATTACAAAGCTGTTGGCCTGTGGGTTACATCCTAGTCAGGATATCTGTGAGTTGAAAATAGGCAGTCATATTTCCTTAAAGGCTACTCTTCCCTGTACATGAATTGTTAAGTGTCATGCAACAATCTGAAAATTAAAAAAGCCACCTCAACTAACAATCAGCTTAAGCCAAACACAAAGAGCTACACAAGGGCAAAACTGTTACCAGACCTCTCAATTATGCAGATGTATAAAACACTTAATTGTGAGCTGCTTATTCATATGTATTTATTGATGCTGGCATTACACCCAACATCATTTCTCTCCACACACTACCCACACTCTGTGGATTAGGTCATGGCAGCAGCAAACAGAAAAGGCAGTTCTCCCATAGTTTAAGTTATAATAGAATAAGAGTAACAAAAAAAATCCCAACGAGAACCAAATGAAATGGAGATAATGCTGCAGGGGGAGAGAGGGACAGAATTAACAGTGGAAACTAATGAAAAAGCACAATACACTGCAAAATTGAGAGGCATGGCTAAAATACCAGTTTCAAAAAATAAAAATGCAATATGGTCTACTGATTATAACCTGTTTGATCTTGTTTTTGTATTAAGGCTAATGAGAAAAAGAATGGCATACCAACTTCACTCCAGTGGAAAGGATTGGTGGCACCTGTTGTACAGTTGTACACCATGACTTTTCTTGGTCTAGGGGAAAAAAAGATAAAAGAAAAAGGTGGAAGAAAAACAACCTTTTAAAAACACAGACCACAGAAGAGATGCCCAGAGTTATCCTTTCCCTCAACAGCATCATTTATATAAAGCAGAAAGCATCAGTCTTATGGTAGACTTTTTGCTTTAGCATCTTTCAGTATTTTTCTCCTTCTTTAATTATTATGTTTCTTTTATTTCAGAGACGGTATCACCTACGCTACTGCAGGCTGTATTGATTACAAACAAGACCCAGGAAAGAATTTTCAGACATAGCTTCATAGTATCAGTAGGTGATGTCTTCCTCTGGCATAGGCAAGTTACACTTTGAGACTAATGCTGTCAGAAGCTTAGATTCCTTTGTCCTGAGGGAACAGCAGGACACTGACAATGATTTCAATACAAGACTGATTTACTAAATACACAATATAATTGCAAAATATTCAGTGCTCTCTTCTGTCACCATTTATACCTATTAATTCCAGAATACCAGGCTGCAGCGAGTGTCATATTGACAACAACATCTATTGGAACGAGATCTGCTAATGCATTGTTGGAAGCTCTCATTGTTCGAAGAATTCCTTTTCCTGCCTTGAAGAACAAAACAACAACAAAGAGAGACAGAAGACCCAGCAATAAAACATATGAAGCTTTTTTGCCTTCAAAAGGAGGGGGGCAGGGGGGGCAGAAATTAAGTATATTCATTACTTACAGCAATGAAGATACCACTAGGTCCATTGAAGTTATCAATCCAGCCCTGTTAGGAATGAGGGAGGGAAAGGATTTGGTTAGAGTATACTGAACTCAGCAGCTTCAAGTGAAAATTTGAACATTTTCTATATGTGTAAGGGGTGGAGGAAAAGGAGACTAAAGAGGAGAAAGGTATTTCATTCCATGTCGCTAAATAAAGTTCCTCCATAGCAAATTCTGGTGATCTAACAAGTTCCTATGACTCAGACAAGAGATCCACCTGTAGGACTCAGTGGTCCTTCAGAGCGAGATGCTTACTTATTTCTGAGTGAATGAACTGTAATTGTCCATAAAAATATGTTCAAAGTATTTGTATTTACAAGTATTCTTGGACTAGCAACTTGGATTTTTTTTCATTTTTCAACTGAAATACATACTTGCTCAGCTTTAATGACAGTATTTAGACACTATACACTGTATCAGTTATTATCCAGAAGCAGCCAAGACACAACTTCATAGTCCAAGAGATTTTCCTCTATGAAGGTCACTGGATAAAGAGGCTCTCAGTGTGTTACTACAGTCTACAGCAAGATGGTCAGGTGACAACTCAGGGACTTACAGGAAAAGGCTCCTTCCAGCTGGCACCAATGATGGACGGCCTTACAATGGCAATGTTTAACTTTGCACCCTCTTGCTGCACCACGGTTTCAGCTAAGGCTTTCGTGTATGTGTAAGTATTAGGTCTTTTGCCTAATAGTTTGGGAGTAATATCATTCACTAGGTCATCATCCATCCACCTAAAGAAACAAAACAAGAAGCAAGTGTAAATTACTGCATGCTGCTTCACTGGAGAGGTGGGGTGTGAACTGCTAAGTTACAATGATTATTTTTTTCTCCTTTAAAGAAAAAGGGACACACACCTAAATGAAAACAAGTTTTTCAGTAAAACAGAGGATTTCATGTTCAGTGTCCATCAAAAGAAGCATACTGGCATTTATTTTTTACTCAGGTAATTAATTTGTAACATACCAACTACAGAGCAAGCAGCAGATTCCTTTACAATAAACCAAATTCTGTCAACCAAGTTCTCAAACATGACGTGCAGACACAGTAAATGGAGCATGGGCTTACTGCATTATGATCTACAAAGTGATGCCACTTCAATGGAGTCCCAGCTGCATTACCAGCATCACCTTCACCTGTGTGGTGGTGAGCAATCACACACCACCCCTGAAGCAAGCTGGTCACAGTGTTTCTCCCTTTAAATTAGTTAAATCTTACAATTTCATCTTGCTTCCCAGCTCATATTAAATATGTAATAACCTTCAATCACAGCACACAAGCAAGAAAGATGTGCCTCTGCAACTATTGCTACTTTGGTGTTCTTCACTGCAAAACAGGACTTGAAATTTATTTGCCTCAGTCTCTTAGTCACAGAAATGGAATTCATTGTTTTTCTCCAATGTTCCATTACAAAAGTGGACACACATCAGACTCATGATATGAACAGGGTGGGAAGAGGGGTAGGAAAGGCTAGAGATCACTCTTTTTTATAAAACTTTAGAAAAGCCTTCCTTCAGGAGTTCGAAAGTACACACAGCTGTCCCAGCCCACACCAAACAGTTTAAGTTACACTTGTCTATCCACAAGTAAGGTAGTCAAAAGCATGACTGTTTTGCAATCTCTCATTTTCAAGTGTATTTAAAGTCAACACTATAAAAAAAGGCTGGCTTAATGTGCATTCTAAGTGGTAGCTCATTTGGTTTTAATGTTAGCACTCTTCCACCTAAAATAAGTTAAAGTAGGTATTTTACTTTATAGTAAGTTTTTTCAGTTTCATACTTCTCTTCCAAGAGGTGATGTTTTGTACAACAGCTAAGGAGGAAAAGATTGATGTAGAGTTGAGATTATTATGTATTTATTTCATTATACTTATCCCACATTGTCACCTGTGTCAGAGTTTGACAGCTATTAAGACCTCAGGACAGTTAATATACACAGAAACTAAAATACCAAGTAAGTCATTTTTCCCACCCATAAGGCCGAATTCAAGACTTAAAAGCTACAGAAAACAGATTTTTATTGTCTAGGCTCTCAGGATACCTAACAGAACCACTTCTACAATTAAGTAATATTATCTGAGCATCTCAGTCTCATCTTGCAATAGCATTTAGGTGGATGTAGTAGAGGCAGCTGTTCAAGGGGCCTGTCTTAGTTTTATCCCTTTCCTTCAGAATGCTGCTGAGCACAAGTTATCAGTATCTCCTAATTGAGCTCATCATACAGGTGAAAGACTGGCACTCTCAACACAGAGGAGGCATCACAAATAGACATGAGTATCCCTCTCCTTCGGTACCCTTCCACACCTAGCTCAGCTTAAAGGAACCATAAATCTTAACCCATCTCCCTTACAGAAAGGGGAGTGTCAGTCATGCTGTCAGACCTACAGGACAGCATAAGATAACTCTTCATCTTTAAGGCTCCTAACCTTTTTTTTTGGTATTTCAATACCAGGAAGCAAACAGATACAGATTACCCAAGTAAATTCATAAAACGTAACACGTACTCAAGGGAATCTATCAGTTTCCTGGGATCCACAGGAGGTGGGTACACAACTTCCTCAATCTGTTTCTGATTGCAATATGCATAGGCAGTGGAAACGTGCATGAACACCTCCAGATTCTTCATTCGCTGTGCCAAGGAGAGGAGCTGTTGTGTGGCAATCACATTTAACTGCACAGCATCTCTATTGATTAAACAGAAACGTCATTAGTAGAAAGCCAGACAAAAACAAGCAAAAAGAAATTCACTTCTAAATGCCTCAGTGCTGGGTATATAAAGTATCCCTGAATTCTCTACCCTACCCCAAAAAAGCAGCATGGACGCTGCCTAAATTTTCTGCTTAGAGCAATATACCACAGTCCTAATCTAGAACACCTCTCAATGTTCAGGATAATTCTCCTTTTACCCTTTTCCTACCAGCATCCTTTGATTTCCTCAATCTAAATCCCAATTCTATGTTTTCCATGAAACATGAAGGAAATAATGCAAGACAACACCGGGCTGCCACAAGATGCATCTCTGAACTTCAAGTTGAGTTAGGTGAACAACCTGGAAAGGCTTAGTGGGTTGTAGGAAGTTGGAGACGGCCATCTTCTTGTAGGATAGCACAAGGCTCATACAGGATGGAGGGAAGGGAAAGAAAAGGCAAACCACCAAGAACCACGCTTCCACTCCAGCTTCACTGCTGCTCATTAGTGCGTTTCACTATAGCAGAGTAGGTGCATCTCTACAATTGCCAGCAGATAACAGCTTGCTGACCAACCTCTATGATTAATTCATAGTTTAGATCTTCTCTCCAGCCTACAGAGTTGCTGTGGGCACCAGCTTCCTTGTACACAGTGTACTAATCAAGCAAGTTTCAAGAGTACAGCTAAGTAACACTTCATCAAAGTCTTTGCAATGAAAGCGTTACATTAACAACAACAACAAAATCGGTATCCCCCAAACAATCACTAAGTTCCAGACTGCTTTATCTCACATTACTGAAGTTGGGGACAGGAAAGGGGACCATTATCCCAAAGCAATTAACATCAATGGTAGCTAATTAGTTTGCTACCTCTTTCAGCAAGTCAAAGGAAAGAGCTCATAATCACAGCTTGTGCACCACTTTTTCCACTTCTTGTTTTCATCTCTCTCCCTGTGCATCTACTTCTCCCAATGCAAACCTCCATTAGTAACAAGGGACTTTTAAAAGACAGGAAGAAAAGCTGAGCTGTATTTCACCCCCTGTTTTTCTTATCAGTTAAGAGAGTGAGCACTAGAACTTCCCACACACAACTTTTCTCACAAAATTGCATCCTCTGAAACCCTGCATTCCCTTTCTAACAAGGAAGGCTAAACGAATAGTTTCTGCTGCCCTTTGAACACCACGAGAAAAACTCCAACATTACCAGTGAGCACATATAGCTATAGCTTATTTGTATCCTTTCTACTCACATTTGCAACATGTGCAGACACCTGATTCAACCCCTCCCTCTGAGCACCATGGGTTTACCAGACCAGGGTAAATACAATTTTAGACTCACCTTAGTGTTTCATTGAATCTGATTGTAGCAGCACAGTGAAATATAATATTAATGCATTCTGTAAGTTTTTCCTTGATTGGTTCACTAAGATCCAGTTCAGGCTGTGTAAGTTCACTCACAACTACTATTATTTTTGCTTTGAAGTCTGGTTGCTCTTCTCTCAACCTGTCAAAGAGCTGTCAAACATAACAGGACTATAAACTCAGTGAAGATAAGAGAAACATCTCACTTAAGTGAGGAAAAATCCCACATTCTTTGTCTATACCTCCTAATTTCTCAAGATAATCAGGAAGTTAGGAAAGTGCATTAGCAATACCGTAAGGACATGTTACAGACTTCTCATGAACATACCCAGTGATGAAGTTGTGCACACTTTATCCCACACAGTGAAAGCAGCATTGCATGTGTTGTACAGAAGGTAAGGAGACTACAATTTGCACTTTATATTATTTCAATACTCATCCCAACCCTTAAAACCAAATCTCTGTCAATACCAGAAGGAAGAAATAATGGTCTCTGTTAGACACTCAAAGAAATTTTAAGTAGCATTCTAAATACTGTAAGCTCTTTTTCTTTTCCAACACAAGGAAATGGAACAATCTACCCACTTCCCAAGCTTGATAACAGCTATTCAAATTCTTGTAAAAGTCAGCTGGATTTTAGGTTTAGAAAACTTGTATTAAGATTTACAAATTTCCAGTGATTTAAGAAATGCTATCCTCAAATTATGCCTGTCTTGAGAACTTCCAGATTATTTAAAAAAAAAAAAAAACCAACAAGAAATCATTTCTCTGGTTAGTTAAAAGAAAAAAGGCATACCATGTTAGAACATCTGATTAAGTTTTAGCAAATTGGTGTTCAACAACTCCCACTGAAAAAAATCTCACCCACATTATATTCCATCATGAATTCTCCTCATAAATACCTGGGTTCTAACCATGTAGCTTTAACACAGAGATCAAAATTCTTGCCTCATCTTATTTACACTCATTAGAATGCAAGTTTTCCTGAGCAACACAGTACTGTGTGGGAATAAAACACACTTGAAAGTTGCACCAGAGCAGACCCTTCTTAACTGTCCAGGGGCCGATATCCTGCAACTGCTTCAACACCAGTCAATTACATTGTATTAAAATCACAGCAGTACTTTCTTTTCCCCCTCCAAGCACGCAGTTATACCAAATGCAAATAGTCAAAAGACATTTTCTTACAGAATGACATTAATTCATTTTAAACTATAAATTAAGTCACCAAAAGGTGCAGTTTCACACTACTTCAGGCAATATAAGTTTATATTTCTACCAGAGACTGGTCCCTCTCCTAATGTCTTTATTTCTGTTGCTTCTCCAACACTGGCAACAGCAAGAAGCCCCAGAGCTGTGTAAGCACAGCAGCTGCAGGCCCAGCTTTTTTATTTAGAGATGTTTTATCAGCCCAAACATGAGCTAATGCAGCTCCCTGTGTGGCCACCTGAAGTAGGTGAGTAGGTGAAGAGCTAATTCTACAGTGAGAATATGGGACACCTCCACTTACAGAGGCCTTGACTGGACCTCCCAAACATGAAGCTTCAGTTTATAGGACAAAGCTGCCAAGACAGCATTTGAAGCCTCTGCAACTTAGGGGTACCGTCTTTACCTAAGGGCAGGAAATTTTGTGTGATTTTGAAAAATAAGCCTGTTATGTTTTCAGTTGGAATGAACTGAAAGGCACCTTCCTCCAGGGAACTGAAGCAACTGCCTGCTAACCATATTAACGTGTGATATTGCATTAGAACAGAAAAGCAGTACCATGGATGAGCTCTTAAAGAGCCAGTTTTTATTTTTTCATATGTCCATCACATCTGTTCTATCCCTTTTCACATACATAGTCATACACTATTCCTCCACACCTCTCACTAGCACTGACACCAGTACTAAGGAGAAGAAATACCCAGAATGCATGCAGAACACATGGCAAATTAACAGAAGAATTAGATATTTCCAAGTCCAAAGGAAGTAGAAACCTCAACTTTTTTTGCTATTTGTAACTCATTTTATTTTACATTTATTTTATTTATTACCACATTTGCCCATTTAGATTTCAAACTCTTCAAGAAACAGAACGTTCAGGTATCTGTAGAACACTTAATGAGTCCATCCAAATCGTGAAGAATTACTGGCAGTGCCCTTGCAACTGGACAGCTTAGGACAATAGATCTTATTAAAATTTTCATAGACTTTTGGAAGAATCTTGATGACATTAAAGCCACTTAAACAATGGACTTTCAATCCTGTCTAATCATTTGATGAAGGCAGAACAAACACCTGGCCCTATTCTACATCTCTGCATAGATGAGCAACTCCATCCCTGTATGTTCCTGCCTCAAGCAGTAACTCTGCTTACCAGGACTTCTGCTGCGAACCTGCTCCCGCAATAAATGCTCACCATCAGATTTTTATCTCAACAGGAGCTGGCATAGACTACACGCAGACTTTGACTCAAATTTAAAACCTTTTTACAACAGGTTTCCTAAAAGCTACACTGAGCCTTACAGCTTACTGCAGTTCAAGTCCACACTAGTGCTACTTCTCTCTCTGCCCAAACACTCCCCACTTTTCTTTGGGTAATAGTGCACACAAAAAGTGGATTGAGACATTTTTCTTTTTTGATCTCAGAGCTTAGTCTGGAGATCTTTTCCTTATTTCAGGGCAGTGACAAACTGAGGGTTTAATGTAGCAAGAATGTGCAACTGAATGTTAAGATAGAACCCCACTGTAACTCATTCTGTTGTGTTCCGTGACATTGCACAGGACCACAGGAAGATGCTTTTCAGCAATGAGCTGCAGTTTTGACTGGTTACAGAAAATAATTAACCTGGGACACAGCCATCCTCATATCTGCTGTAATCCCAGCTAGTCAGAGTCATAGAAATCCATTGCCTTACTTGAAACAACTTACCCCTCCTAGCCTAAGTGCATTCATAGTTCCTTATTGATTCCCCTTTAGCACCTTCTAAGAACACGCTTTGTACAGATTACATTGCATCTAAATGACAAAATTAAACTGCTGACACTTGTGTTTCATAAGAGAAAGGCCTAGATAGAAATAAACAGACTCTAATTTAGCAAAGCTCATGCTAGAAATTTCTCCTCATCCTGTTCATCCTTCCCATCATGAACAGGATACTCTCTGGGAGAAAGATGGGCAACAGAGATGGATCATTCTACACTTAGTAAGAATGGCCAGCCTAGCTCACCAGAATATTAAGGTAATGAGCCTTTCCAGGAGCAAAGCATTTGACCCAGCATGCACAGAAAATCATTTAGATAGCCACTTTGGTAATTCCACAGCACAGACTTCCAGTGCCTTTCTAGTTGTCACAGGCTGACCAACAGAAATCTGTAACAATCTACTAAGCTAGACATTTCTGTTCCACTTGCAAATCTAAGTTCCTGTTAAGACAACACATTTCTTATTTACTGGAAGATCCAATTGCACATTCCAGAAAAAAAGAGAAGGCACAAGGAGAAGTAGTAACTTGCTTGAGATCTTAAAAAGAGTCTCAATCCATCTTACAACTCCCAGACCACCACCTTTTGATTTTATATTCTCTTAACAAGCTCTAACACAGGTTTTTACTTCTCATTTCTGCATTACAGCTGAACATCCTCCTCCCGAATTAAATACAGGATAAATTTCAACTAATGGCTTTGCTAGAGACTAAAAGCTTGAAGCAGCTATAGAAGCACTGCCAGGTCTTAGATTTTGTATTTCTGTTACCGAAAAAAAAAAAAAAAAAATTAACAAAAACATTTTGCTCTAGACAAACTGAAGCTGTTCTCGAAATGGGAACATTAAAATGAAGCACAAAAATGAACTTTGTGAGTATGTGACACATACCTTACCACTGGTAATTTCTTCTATACGTTCTTCAGGTGTCTGCTTTGCTTTGTTTCTTACCAGTACATACACTGCTTTCACTTTAGGACAGGACCTGAGCAGCTTTTCCAAAAGCACTTTTCCCATGAAGCCTGTAGCTCCTGTCAGGAGGACGTTTTTGCCTTCATAGTATTCAGGAATGGAAACCATTGTGACCTTTAAAAAAGTTAAAAACAAAAAGGATGTTAAAGAACTTACAGGAGTTCAGATTCGCAGAAGATTAAACAGCTATATATGTGCTGTTTATGTCTCGTACCTGAAAGAAATGCTTAACGGATTTTTTTTGCCTATGACCAGTACTTGAAGATGTCTTTTTTCACAACATTGCAAAAGACTCCCACAGGGTCACTACAGTCATTCCACATCTTCTTGTAAACTGCCCCTGTGAACAGTGTTTTAAGGACTGAGACACCCACTCAGCCAGGAAAACAGCTCAACTTCAGTCTATTTTTACCTCTGTGTGCACGGTCCTTTACCACTCCAAGGGGCTGTTCCACGTAAACTGGAGGTCATACCATTAGAATGTAATCACAAGTGGAGTCTTCAAACCCACTGACAGAAGACAGGGAGCCAAGCATCCCAATTGCTGGCCCTGGAATTTTGACTGTGCCAGCAGAGCCCCCTGCCACTGTTAGGCTGAGCCTTCCTACCAATTAAACTAGGCCAGAGAGAAGGTCAAGTTAGTTGCTTGGTATGGGATCTGATGGTTTTATATTGATTACAGAAAACCCATACAGATCCACAGGTAAGAGTTTTCTAACTTCTTCATCCATTGATGTCACTGGGGAAAAAAAACCCCAAACAACAAAGTCATTAGAATTCTCAACAAACTAAGATTTGAGTTAGCCACAAATACACCTCCTAACAAAATGAAGAGTAAGGGATTATTACTCAAATTCAGCACAAAGCTCAAAAGTACTTTAGGTTTTGCTTCAGTTAGTAAGTTAACTATAAGAACCATGATTCTTTCCCATCCCTTAATCCACCACTTGGAAATGATGTCATTCTTGCTAACAGAAACTGAAACACTTTCTAAGGACAAATACACTGGTGTGTCTCACAATAACGTGAGAACATGACATTTAGGGACTCTAGGACTCAATCACAGTGCATCATCCAGAGCTGCCATTCTGCTAAGTCAGATATATCAACATCTTTACTGTAACCCTTAACCAGCTTACTTTCACTACATAAGAATGTAGCATTATGGATACACTTCCACCATGTTTTACCAATCTTTCTGATTAGACTTATAAAAATCCTAAGCTGATGCAGTGAATGTCTAACTATAGTCCTCTACAGCAGTTCCATGCAAACTGTTATGACCAAAACACTCCCCAAAGGGATCACAGAGAATCACAGGATGTTCTGAGTTGGAAGGGATCCACAAGGATCATCTAGCTCTCAAGTGAATGGCCCATAAAGGGATTGACCCCACAACCTTGGTGTAATCAGCATCATGCTCTGACCAACTGGGCTCATCTCCGGGATAGATTCCGTAAAACCATGATACTAAAAAAACCAACAAAACTGAGTATCTTTAAACACAGATGGAACACTTCTCAGGCAAATAAGGATTATAACACTGAACACCTTAACAGGGTGAGAACCTTTCTTCACCTGCCACCCAAGAATAAAGGTGCAACTTCTAAATACACTCAGTTCTTTCAAGACAGCAAGATACTGCAAGCAGGGACTTACCAGGGATGTATGTTAGGAGTGAACAGCTACAGGCTAATCTGTCCTTTTTTGCCTGAAATGTAAGTAAATATTTTTGGAACACCTATTTATCCACCATATCAAAGCAATTGTGCTCTGTTTTTCATGTGCTCATATCTCAACAGTCTCTGAACAAGTTCCAAATGCTTACTTACTAGAAATTAGTTACTACCTGCACAAGTCCTGGTTTCACAAGTCTGGGTAGCAAGTCCTATGTCAGATACTTCAAATCTTTATTTTGACTCCCTTCTTTGAGAAGTGAAGCATCCAACAATTGATAATGGGATACAGTAGCAAGTTTAGAGCAGGACAAGCACTACTATTTCCAGTGACCATAACACATCGTCCAGAATTGTTTCTTTGAAAGTGAAGGGGAAAAGCTATTTACATTAAACCACTTTTATCACACAGTTAAGAGACTAATGCAAATCTGAAAGCACACGTCCTGCCATAAAGCATGGAGAGCAAGACATGGCATGCTTATGAGTCATTTTTTCCAACAGGCCTGTTGTCTTTACCATGGCTCAAAGTCACAATTAATGCTCTTCAGGTATGTCTTCCCCATAACTTCTGTTTTCCTGGTCTTTGCATACATCATTCAACTCCATTTCCTCCTAAAGATCTGCATGATTGCTCCCACATATAGGGTAAGATTTCAGTTCCCTCAAAGAGGGAGGCAAAAACTCATGCAATCATTACTGCAGCAATTTTGTCACTAAGATTCAGTTTTGTCACAGTTCCTACATAACCTTCTTACCTAACTAGCCATAATTACTATTTTTTACACCTTGAGACTCTACGAGAGCATCTAATACTATCCATTCACCTGTACTTCCTCAAAGAAAGGCTTAATCCTGCTTCTGACACAATGCCACAACCTCAGCCTGCAAAGCTGCTCACATGGGCAGTCTTTGGCTACGTCCACACAGGAACCTTGGACAACACCCAGTACATGGCTACGGTCCGACATCTGTTTTTGAAGGCTAAAGCAATGAAAAGTTATGCTGCCAGTGGAAATATCTGTGTTGCTCTAGTCCAGCTTTTTAAGTAACTGAAAAATCAGGCAATATTTAGGCTCATGTGATGTAAAGAAAACTGGAACAGAATGAATCAAAGTTTCCTGCCTCACTGATTTCTGATCATATTCCTTTGCGTAGGAGGCTGATATCAGAATACCAGACCTACAAAACATCGACATCCAGAGCCATGATAAAGCATAATGAAGAAATAGGTTCAATTAAAAAACCAGGAACATCCATAAATACTCACATTCCCACCTGGGAGGCAGCAACACTTACATGTTTGCAGGCTAATATTTTATCTCCTTTTTTTTAATGATTGAGAAATGTTTCCTTTAAGAAACTCTCAATCCCATTTCCCTTGACCCTGTTCTCCAACAACTAGACTTTGGTAGACCTTATTCATAGCAACTTTCCACACTGAGTTTGCCTTCTACTTCCATTACTCTAGAAGATTCCAGCTAGAAAACATAATTGGTGACCTTTTTCAGAAGTACACATTGCTGTCAACATTACAGAAGTAAACACTGGGACTGTGAGAGAACTGCCTAGAAGCACCAAATTGGATTTAAAGGGTAAAAACCATGTATGGAATCTAGGTGTGAACAATCCAAGTCTGAAACCAGCAGCCTATGCTATGCTCTGTTAGAAACAAAGGTTATCTCAGCCACAGGGAAAGGAAAGAATGTTCCCATTCTCCACCTACCTTTCCCTGCCTTCTCCGAGAATGCACCTCCACGTGCCAGTTAGCATAGCACTGCTGGCAACTCCTAATTTCAAACTCGGAAGGGTCTTAGCTCATAGGCATAATATATTACTTTTTAAAGTTCTTTATGGCAGCAAATTACTGAAGAATCACAGATTTTTTAGGGTTGGAAGAACTATTTTGTAATTCTGTTTTTAAAGAAAACTGTCAAGAAATACATGTAGTTCCTATAAGAGATTTAGCTTGGCCTCTAACACATAACAAGCTGGCACAGGTGCAAAAAAAAAATATCTACCTTGCAAGACAACACAACAAAACCAAATTTAACATTTTAAGGTTGTTAAGTGTCAGCAATCATTTTATCTAGCTGTATTAGAGTACATCTTGTACATTTACAAAAGCTGTTAAACAGCAATACCTATTGTCACCAGTTATCCAATGATTTGTTCACAGCTAACTCTTCAAACACACACAGATAACACCTACCAAACACAAAATTGTCTAATGCACGCTGTGGAATATCTAAATCCCTGTATCACTGACACTTTTTTGAGCTAATAAGCAATAACAGTCCAGAATAAAGAAATCTGACAGTTGAAAGGCTTAGTAAGAGTTCTGTAAAGAATTCTTGCTCCAGAAGAGAAATTATCAAAATTCCCACATTACCCACCGGTATAAATAGCCTTTCCTAGAAGAATCTTACGTGAAGCTGCTACAGAACAACTGCTGCTGGGATCCTTCTGAATTCACAGGTTCAGGGCTGAGCCCACGGTGACATTTTGTAGATACGCTTACGTGAAGGGTGCTGTCCTCTGATAAATCAAGAGCTCATAAGCACTTCAGGAAAAAAAATTAAAAACCACCACCAAACCAACACTCCAGGATCTTAGCCAACATTCCCCATCTTGTAAAAAATTCTCGTGTCCAAGGCCGAGCAAGTGCTATTATGGAGCAAACAACAGCAGCTCTGTTTGCCTCCAGAGCTACTGCAGCAATATTGAACTCACAGCTTCAGAGGGCTCTGACTCTCAAAACAAGAACAATTCTGTTTTTAACAGGAAAATGATCAGTTCCCAGATTTGTCCAAACACAGATCAAGATGCTTAAAGATGTGCTTTCCAAGTGCCAGGAAAGCCTGCTGCAGTTCCACTGAATGTTTAAATGCTAAATCCAGCAACCAGAGAGTGTGCATGTGTGTCCTTGTTAGAGATTAAATGGTCTGTCTTCTAGTTTATCACTGACAAACATTAGGTCAACAGCACGCTCCCTCCAAATTCAATCCTATCAAGATTATCGCTCACAGGAAATAGAAAATGTGCATTTCCCAACCTCTCAAACGTCAGCAACAAGCCACAGGGTTCTGCAAAAACACAGCCCAACAAACTAATTTTCCCCTTTCCTCTGACAGCTTGAATCCGGCACTAGCAGGAGTAAAAAGCAGAAAAAGTAAGGTGATAGGAGCATTTTGTTTATGTGTAGTCAGAAAATGAAATTCGTCCAGACATCAGAGTGCACCAAGTATTTTTAAACACCACACACATACCCCACTGCATCCACACCAGACAAAAATCATTACAGAAGTCCCTCATATAGAGCTCCAATTGCCACATTGCAAGGACACCACAGCAAGCCAAAAAAAATAAATCTCTGGGAACTGGAGAGATTGGAGAGACTCAGGCAACAAAGGAAGTAATATTTAACTCATCTAAACAAGGTTACTGCCAGAAAGACAAGTCTGGGTCATGTCATATCATATCATCATGTCTCATTTCATCTGCGCCTTGTTTCCACAAAAGTAAATCAATGAATACTATCAGCAGAATGCCCACATTTTCAAGCACCACAAGGGCCAATGCCCTACCCTATGTGGCCAATACCTAGCCAGCATATCTCCAAAGGATACGGTCTGTTTGTCTTTGTGGTCCAAGGTTATATCCATTGGGAAACCTTATCTGTGAAAGATACGGCTTTAAAAGATGAGTAGAGACCGTAAACTGCTTTGGGTGCAAGTTAACCTTAAAGCATACCTATTCCAAACTTCACAATCACGTGGAAGACTTGGGATTCTTCCCTCAACTAGCAGAAAGACAGTTATCCATGTTTTAGATTTCACCAGTATTCTTATCTACTCTCTGCAAGGTCATTTTCTTTACTAACGGTAAGCCAGGGACCAAGAAAATGTAACACACCTCCAGGAGCTGGAAAACACATTGCCAGGCTTGGAAGCTGATTACAACAACTAAGTTTTGGAGAACTGTCAAAATGGGCCCACTAATTCAACATGAGCTAGCCAATCTTTGGCTTGGCCGTGGTAATATGCCAGACCTCAAGTGTCTCACTACACACTTTCCCCACAACAATGGGGATGGATTCAGGGTAATACTGTGTTTTCTACACGTGAAATACAACAAAACTAAATCAATGTGAAACGCCAGGCCCAAGTCACAACTGCAGTATAAATGCCACCAGAAGACACAAAACTCTGCGTAGAATATGGCAAACTTGTGGCTGACACTTGGTATATTAAAGAGAATTTCTGAAAAATAACAAGGCATTTCAAACTAGTTGAACATCTTTAGGATTGAAGACTATAGACTTCCCTACTACCAATGAAGAGATTTGTCCACTTTAAATCATTTATCTAATGAAACACAATACCAGTTAGAGTAACCAATATAGCTAGGTCAAAGTTTACATAGCTGAGTGTATAGCCCTATGTACAAAAATAAAGTAGACTTGCCTTTCAAAACCAATTCTCCTCACTATTCTTAACCACTGAAATATGCAGGACACTGAAAGCTTGTCCTAGAGTGCTCAAGCTACATTCCTCCTGGATACATTACTAGCTCTGGCAGCACATGCATTCAAGGTAAGGAGCATTATTAAATTGATTGAGGTGAGACTTAGCTAATACTGCATATGATCTATTTAACAGCACTATGGCACATCAATATCAAAATCCAGATTGATAGCAGACAGGGAAGTAGTTCTGCCGCTTTCTTTTAGATGACAATGACAAAACCCAGGTACAGTATTCACTCAATTGCTTTGGGAAGATGGTGAATTGGGACCAACTAACCCATGGCCACCCAATAATTTATTAGCAGAATTCAGCCCAACTCACCAACTACTTCACTGAAGACACCCTTGTGAAGTAAGACATCCCTAAATAAGGGCTGTGCTCACAATGATGGAGTATTTAACCTCTTTTAATCCTTTAGTCTTATGGAGCAGAATCTGATGTCAATGGAGTTGATCTCAGCAGAACTCTGTCATCAGAGGTATTCAATGCATGTGGTCACACAGATATTTCTTAAGCATGTGTTCACACACCTTCCATCAGCTAAAATTCTGATTTTACTACAAATTTCCACTTTCTTGTGCTTCTACTCAGAGGAATTCTGTACCAGACGACTTTGTAATTACTTCTTAGTAAGTAACCTGTTCACAAAGTACATACTACGAGAAATCCCTTGCTGTGCTGTAACTATGTTTCTTTTACAGTCAGTCCCTCCTCCGAAAATTAATTGAAACAAAGTAAAAGGTTTTTACCATCCCTTTATAATTAGGCTATAAATTGGTGTTTTTCCAAATTGTTTCTGTTTGAGCTTAGTCATCAAATGCACATTGACGGGAAAAAAAAAAAAAAAAGTCTCTTTTGGTATAGTTGAACTCATTTCTCCAAATTGCACAGAAGGCACAGATCAGATCAGAAACTGAGCTAAAATTGAGCTATTCCAGGAAAGCATATCCCACATAAGAACATTTACTATACTCCATCTCCAGTTCACATGAAAACATGTTTAACACATAAGCCGGGAGATTTTAAACAAGTTCTAGGAAATCAAGATTCAAGATTTGCTGAACAGAAGCTGAGTTCCAGATCATTTTATCTAATTTAATTAGAAATCTGCATTAGAAATCTCACTTGCACTTTTGGTTATGAAAGGATTACAAGATAAAGCCTCGCTGTTTATCAGGGTAGTTGCATAAATCATGGCTCTTACTTTGCATAAACCATTACCCCTGAGTTACCCCTGAGAGGAGAACAGAACCTGTCTGCAGGATGTACCTACAACATAACGAGCAGAGCAGCACTCACAGCTGATTCTAAATCACTCAATTGTTACTCACTGCCTTAGGAAAACAGGCCAAAGGCAGCACTTCAGCCTTCACACGAGCGTGCTGATACCCAGCCGTGGTTATCAGTAGGAAAAGCTTAGCAGCAGCAGGATTATTGCTACAGTTGCTACTGTGATACTGTCAGGAGGGGAAAGCCAAAATCAAGTAAATGGAAGAGGGTGGGGGAACAAACAACATTCAAGTGCTCATCAGTTTGTCAAGTTTCAGTGATAAGAGACAAATCTTGGTAATTAAAATCCAGATGCACCTTCCTCATACTGATCAGACAAGGATAACTACCTGCAATTATGTTCTGTTCAAACTTATTATTCACAAAGCAATTACAACTGGAATACTTAATCAAGAACAAAAAGCCCAGCTCTTATTCTTCTCATGTTTTAAATTATATAGAAGGCTGGAATCACATTTTACAATAGACATTACACGATGAATTTGAAGTCCTAGGACTCAACACTTCCAGACTCCTTCCATACTTTCCCACATCTTTTACAGTTAAAAATGTTATTTTCTCTTCTATTATGTTCCTGTAGAAATTAACAATAATTCTTCTGAAACCTAACAATTACTCATTTATCTGAAAACTGCTCTACCAAGTTGTATTTGAAAAAACCTAATCACCTTCTAAAGAAAAAAACCACACCAGTCTACCTTTCCTTTCTTCAAATACATGTAGAACAAACTACTACCAAAAAAATAAAAGCCCATTTCCACAATTTTCTTATCTTTAAAACAAACTTAAACAATTACTTAAAGCAAGTTGTACCGTGAGATTGTCTTCCAAACAGGATGCTTGAAGCCTCCCTCCTCCTGCTCGGGAGGACAGAGCTATTTACTCGGCAGGGCAGGACAGCCGATACTGATCGTGTAGACGCCAAGAGCTCCAATCTTAAATCCTGTTTATGCTAATGGATGTCTTCTTCGGATCTATCAATTATGCCCATTGCACAAGGAGCTCTACAAATTTACAAACATCACGCTGAAGAATGACATTGGAGAGGTGTGATGCAGTGTGCACACACAGCTACCAACACCAAGGGCAGCTTAGCAACATCTGCTGAAAGAAAGCACAGCCTTTGAAACCACACCCACAGGGAGAAATTGACGGGGTACATCCCTGGGGTCACCACTGCTGGAGAAAGGTTGGAGAAAGCTCAACCAGAAGAACAGTACTCACTACAAACCCAGTGTTGGAGACACTCAGAAGACAAAAAACAAACAATCAAACAAACAAACAAACAAAAAAAAAGCTAATATCTAGTTTATTCAGATAGACAAGATTTGTTACTACGGTTTGCAGCTTCCAAACTTTGCAAGTGTGAGGCTAAACAAAGCAGGGCTGGAAAACTTATTACTGCAAGGCTTGGAATCAGCAACAGGGAGAAACACCGTGGATGTGCATGATGGTACTAACCATGCCCAGACACCCAATGTTTACATAATGCAAGTCCTCCACACAACATACCAAACTAACCAAGCACAATTTTTGGTGATATTGGCTCTTTTTCAGAATTTTTAGCTTGTTACTTGGCAGCTCTGCTTCCTGCAGACAAGTAACAGGCAAACTACACTGAACATCCTCAAACACTGAATATTTTGTGACAAAAAAACCAAAAGCACACACAATTTCTGGCTGGAGAAGCCAACCAAGCCTGCAGTCACTGCAACAATTCAGCTATATCTTCAACAAAATCCAGGACCTTCTCAGGCACTCGCTTAAACCTTCTAAATGGCTGAATAACCATTTTAGTTTGTTGTGCATCCCTTCCAAGCACCGGAAGCAACAACGCTTGTGAGGAACTGCGAGTTCCTCCAAGAGCTAGAACTCGGAAACAGGATGATGACAGAACACCCTTCGATTTGTAGCAGCCAGAAGGAGACTCAGTTTGGCCTTTCAGGAGCTAAGAGGTTGTATGGATAGTTACAGTTTTGCTTCAATGTTAAATTTTACCGACAAGTATCAGCTGCTGTAGATGACTAAGATGTGGACAGTCTGGGGTATTTGTAACTGTAAGAAGGAATATCCAAAACCTACAGCCCCACTTAATTTGGAACTCCCCCAATATGCTTTTATTGTCAAAATTCCGTCTAGTAAAGCTTCACTATACCTACAGTCCAGCAATAAAGACCAAGTACTTGCAGTAGAAAGTTAGAGATCTATATCAGTGATCACTTTATAGCTCTGCAACAGACAGGGGTAAAAAAAAACCCCATAAAAACATAACCTGTAAAGTTAATCTTTCCTATCCATGTATAGGATATTTTTGACAGGAAAACAGCTGAATTTTAAGGCATCTATATGTGAGATGAGGGTGCAAAAACAGGGTAGAGAAGCTGACGGGTGAAGATCCTAGAAATATACCCTATACCTAGTATATAATTTCCAAATTGCTGAAATAATGGTATCTCAGTTAAGAAGCACAGGCATAATACACAATGGAAGTTGGGGATCAAGAAATTCTAGCCCGCTGAAGTACAGATGGATGTCACAGATAGTAAAACTCCTACATGCTCCACGTCTTAATTATTACTGGAAGAGTTATTAAAATGTAAAAAAAAGTTTCAGTTGCTAAAGCCTTTAAGTAGGTTACATGAAATTAAAGGTTTCTATTTTCATGGGATTCAAGCTGATTTCGATTACAAGCTCGCTACTAACCAATGTATCTCTGTAATTAGCCACACTTTAAACTTCACTCAGGCAAGTCTTTTTGAGGACCCACGCGGCTGCTGCTCCCCAAGGACCGCGAGCCTCTCCCCAGGACACAGGCGAAGGAAGGGCTCGCCCTGCTCCTGATGGAGCGCTACCAGCGCACGGACCCGCGGAGCCGGGGCTGCGGGCACGGCCCAGCCCGGCTCTGCCCGCACCCGCTCCTTCCTCTGAGCGGGAGAGGAACTCGTGGCCTTTCCTGCGAGCCCGTTCCCTGCGCGGGCTCTGCCCGAGGGGAGCCGCCGGGGCGCTGCGGCCGCG